>OY253755.1:16875168-17380168 GCA_958009045.1 Oxytorus armatus
AGTCAGACGGAGGGAATTTTGTTTTTTTTTTCAAAAATAAAAAAATTACAGTATTTCAAGCTTTAGTATGCAATTTACGAGAAAAAATTAGTGTTTAATAACGTATAAAAAATTGTCAAACCAAAAAATTAAAAAAACCTTCAGTCAGACTATAGAGAAAATAATGATTAAGATTTAAACAAAAAAGTTAAAAAATATCAATAAAAAGTATCACGCATCGCCATTTTGCATTTCGGAATCTGGACATTGGCTTTGTGAATTAGCGATCTGGAAAGTCCCTTATAAATCGGTCCTATCGTCGGACCATGTGGAATATGAATCAGTGGCCATATTTCGGCCGTCCGAATTATTCATGTGGTTTTAGGCTTGGGTAGGTTAGAAATTAAATAAATATTTTGCTGGGGACCATTTTTTGGTAGCAAATGTTTATTGAGTTTTTTTTACGAATTCATAACCCAAATTCACGATAATAACTCAGACTCGTTATATATGTCTGTGTCTAATTTATTTTATTTTATTTTTTTTCAAACGATTTCTCATTCCAAACTGGCTGCAGTTCCGTATAAAAAGTTTCCACGCCTCGAGGAGTACAAGGGCGTGTGCAGGAGGCGGAGGAGCGAGATACCGAATGGAAAGAAGAGCTCGCGGAAGCTTCTCGCCGGGAACTTTGGTAATTACAGTGAATTAAACTCTTTAAAATTTATAAGGCACCCGTAGAAGAGTTTGCTTGGCCGTACCGCGAGAGGATTTGACACACCGTATAGACTTTTGTATATACATAGAGAGTTTTTGGATATATACATGAACGACTGTGAGATAACTTGAAAGCGGAGGGTAAGAGCCCTTACCAGGACCAAAGTGGTTTACGAAAGGAGAAATGATCTATAAATTTGTTATAAATATATGGTAGATTTTATGGAAACTCGATTGCCTAAAATCTACCTCTTGATATATATATTTTAACATAGCTTTATAAAAATAGGGGATGTTTTTGTCGAAATGTTATTAGCGAATGTCGTGCGATGCTTTCGGCTGTTGAGTTTGTCGAATATTTGTTGAGCCATTAACGCGCGCGACTTTTGCATGCCATTATTGGAAGCCATTTCCCATCGTTTAATCGACCTCTCGAGTTCCATCGCGATAAAATTGTAGCCCAGGGAGAGGAGCGCTGAAAAAGAGAGGGACATATATCTAAAAAGCGATCTAATTAAATTCAATTGGACTCTGGCAGTGAAAAAATATAGACTACTGACTCGTCGATAATTTAAATAAAGTCACTATAAATCCTGAGGGAGTGAAATTTTGGCTCATGTGTGTCTGACGGACGATATAGCTCTCAAGGGATTTTCTTATTGGGGCTTGATTGACAATTATTTTTTAATTGGAATTTCATTACTTCACGAGACCCATTGTATGGCGATAATATCCAAAAAGGAGATAATATTTTATAATTTTTTTGTTTTTTGGAGTTTAGGCTGAGGATAATGGTTTGTCCTCGATTTGGTCCAATTATTTTTTTCGATAGTAAATGATCGAGAATATGATTTTCAATTTGGGACTTTCAATAATATTTTTATGACTCTTGTCTACAATTATGTTCGCGTATCATTTCTGGTCGCGCGTGTGCTCGCTGAATAATATACCGAGCAGTGATAAAAATATTTTTCAAAGTATATATATATATGTAAATTCGTGTAACGATCGGTAAATATAGAACTGGTCACTCGCGAAACAAGGAACATTCGTCTCCCACACTCTCGCGAGTGTTCGCAATTCTGATACCGCTATGTACAGACAATTGGAACGGCGCAAATAGTCGTTAACCGCCTGGCAGTTATCTCTCTCTCTCTCTATTTCGCATAAAATGATAATACGGCCTCTCTCTGATATCTACTCGCACGCGAATATAAATTAATACGATTTGCGGAGCTGAACGGCGTTTCCGTTTTGCTGTGCGGTACACGATACAACTATATATATACGAAGTTTTATTCCATATATACGAATTGAGAGAGAGAGAGAACAGAGTCCACCTGGCGAATATTACAACAATTTCCATATTTATCGTATCGATTTTGTGAAAACCGTTCTATTTCTGTTTAATCACTTTATCCACGTAATTCATCCGTAGTCCCAACTGATTATTCATGAACGAAAATTAAGGAAATTTCATCCTCGATCCATTTAAACCAAAATATTACATAATTAATATGAGACTATTAAATTATGTAATTGATAAGAATATTTAAAGCGATGTTGGATGTAATAACATTAAAATTGTACAAGTTACTCGAGTTTTGGAACTGTGTCATTAAATTTGTAAATTTATGATATATTAATGAGCGGCGGGGGATGAAGTGATTCTCTAGCATTTTTAGCCGATCCGATATTAACGTTGGCGCATGTTCTTCAATTTTTATTCGGGTATCGGATTAAGGGAAGAAATAGGGTTAGACGGTTCAAAAAATCGATTTTTTTTTATTTCATAAGTTGTTAGTAAAACTATTGAAAAATATGTTCTCAAAATTTTTAATGAAAATTCCGACTCGTTCTATTGTTATAAGCCATTAAAGCTCTCCTTTAGGACCCGAGCGCGCTGTTTTTTCAAACGCGTTTTTCTGAAAACGACTTTTTTTTAACTTGCGTACACGCTAGTTTGAAAAGTTTTCAACCAATCGTTTTAAAAATTAGCAGTTACTTTCTTTATAGTATTGCGCTCTATATGAACCTAAAATCGGAATATTATCATTATTTAAAATAATTTTTTTTTGCAAATAAAGTTGTAAAAAATGGCAAAAAATCATGCTTTTTTGTTTTGACCCCTGTAAAAAATTCAATTTTCTATTTTTTTGATAGCATTAAGGTTCATTTAGAAGAGAGACATGTAATAAAAGTAAATTCCAATCTCGTTTGATTTTAGATGAAAATTGCGGCTTCCAGAATGTACGCAAAAGGCTGAGTCTGATTGTGACCTGCAATATGGGGTCGCTAATATCCTCGGTGTTTTTCAAGGAAATTCTTCAAAAATTTTATAGTATATACGTAAATATATGTATAAAATATTTTCAATGTTTCAATAAATTATATTCATTTTTTATAGTATAAAAAAATTCATGAAAATCATTGAGAAAACGCTGTCCTAACCCTATTTCCTCCCTTAATAACCAAATAAGAGATTATGTTAGAGCCAGAAAAAGAAGTAAAGTTTTGAAATGAGAATACTAACATCCAATACAACACACCAAATTCAACAATCCACGCTCAAAAGTAGAACAAGTACTAAAAAATGTTTTCCGATAGATTTTCCTGAAATTGTCAGCAAATTCTCGTTCCACTGTTCTGAAAAATCAATGGTAGCAGATTATTGCTATACTCCCGTGATAAATAGACACTGAAATCCAAAGACGTTACAATTGTAGGAAATATTAGGGGTACAAGTAAGTTTTAAAGGATTTTTTGTGAAAATTGGGGCTTTATCGTGGAAAAGTGGTAACAAATGTATTCTGCAAGTTCTTCTTGCGTTTGACACGAGTCTTCGTTCAATAATGGCTCCAATTCTGCATCTTCAAACGTTTCTGGACTTCCTTTACGTCCCTTATCCACCGTGTAAAAAAAACACAACAATCAATGATATTCAGCTGCTTTTTTCTTCAAATGGAAGCAGAAAAGTAAAGTTTCCCGCAAATTGCGTTTCGTTGGCACAAAAGCCGACGTATTTAAAGTTCGAAAAAACTATGCTTTACACTTTGACAAAATGACACATATTGAAAACTAAAGCTTACTGATGACGCTTTAACATAAAGGTGGTTAGGTTATGGTCTGATCTGATTTAATACTAGTAACGCCATTTCTTGTAAATCCTTTAAAACTTACTTGTACCTCCAGCATATGTCTTAAAATTATCATACTATTTTGATCATCCATTTTTAAATTCATAAAAATAATTTGAATAAAAAGTTATTCAAATTGTTTTCGCCCTCTACTGCTAACTAATAATTGGTTCCTCTCTATCTCTCTCTCTCTCTCTCTCTCTCTCTCGCTTCCTCCCTCTATGTATAGTCACGTTTTAATCGTCTCTAAAACGCTCATGTATATCGAATGTCGAGAGTTCATGAGGTCACGTATACGCGTAGGCACAAGGGTGCAATCAGCGTGGAAGAGAGAAGAAAATCCATCATCGGGTTAAAGCATGAAATCGATACGCCAGAGCGATAATACAACCCGTACCTCTTATCCATCAATACTTTGGCTATATCCGTGGAAAAGCCTTGGTAGCGTTCTAGGAAAATCAGCGGATTGTGACCCTTAGCGAGGGTAGTCGACGGTTATATCAGGAAAAACTACCTGGCGTATAAATATCTCTATATATATTTACCACCGATTACATCGTCGTTATCCCACTTCGATATTATATACACACACATATATATACATGGAATATATATTCCTCTATTGATAGCCCTGCACAAAAACTTGATATACATTTATCTCCGGGGCATCCAATTCGCTGCCGAAGAATTTAAGAACAACGAAATATCCTAAAGAGATATACCTCGGGAATATAAGCAGAAAATTCAAACTTCCCAAACACTTTTATATTCGTGTAGTTTATTAAACGGTGTCAACTACTGAACTATCAAAACCAATTCATAAAAAATGCTGGTGATGGAAAAATAAATAAAATATAATCACCTTCAACAGCAAATGAAATTGTTTGAAGGCTTGCATACCCTTGCACGCGTTGAAAGCCGAGTAAATTCAAAAAATTATTATAAAAGTTACATGGCGAAAAAAATAAAATAAATTGGTGATTTCATAATTTTATTAACTTTTCAATTATAAGAAAAAAAACTACATTTAAAAAAAAATATTAACATTGTTTAAACGCGTTTTTCTAGAAACTATGTTTTTAGACAGTGTCAGCATGATAACTCATGTCAGTTAATTTTGAATATTTTTTAACTTTTTTTTATTTATTTTGATAATTATCTTCTCTATAGTCTGACGGGAGATTTTTTTTATTTTTTGGTTCGACAATTTGTTATAAATTATTGAACACTAATTTTATTTTTTATTTTTGTATGATGTCGACGAGAAGGCGCCGTGGTTTTCATCAGTAGTCCATTTATATCCTTAAAAAATAATGTTAATATTGATAGAAAAATGTTTTCAATTTTTTTTTCATATAGTTGAAAAGTTAATAAAAAATGTGAAATGAACAATTTAATTTATTTTTGACCATATAACCTTTATAATAATTTATTAAATTTATTCGGTTTTCAGCGTGCGCAGGGGTATGTGAGCCCTTAAAATGGAAATGAATGATTTTCATTTAATCGATAATAACTTTTCTCAATTACCGTACTTTCAATCATTCGCGAATAAAACAAATGTATATTACAAAAAAAATGTTCTACAATAATTGAATGATTGAAAAAGTATTAAAAAAAAATCAGTTTACCGTTGCATTTAACCTAAAAAAAAGTCCAAATAATTGAGTCAAACTTTACGGAACACAAGTCAAAATATTATATTATTCCTATGGTCACGATTATCGTTAGCAAAAGGGTTTAAACGGATAGAGGATAGTAACGAATGGTTAATTCGACGACGCAGGGGTTGAAAATTTTGGTTTAACTCGCATTCCGCGGTGAGATCGCATCGAAAGCATCATCCCCCTGTTCCATTAGTCAGCGTCTAAGTTAGCTATTGGCGCGTTCGAAGAGGCTGGGTGGAAGGGACGTTCGATGCTGAAGCAACTTTCTCTCGTTACCGGATATCGCGACCTGTCAAAACATCGCCGGGATAAAACGACAGGTCCAGGCCACTCTTCTCCACACCCTTTTTTCCTCGGCGTCGTCACGTCCGGGTTACTTTAACTGTGGATCGATCTATTATATATACAACGACTTCGCAGTCTCTCGTAACCATGATGCCGGTAGTGTTGTGAGAGTGAGAGAAAACTGTCGAGGGGGATGAAATGGTTCGGGGGATGTAATAGAGAGTGGAAGCCCGAAGGTTCGAAGAGACGCCAGATAGACGCGCCAGGATGGCGCCTTTACTCTGTCGCGACAGCATCAGCTATACGTATGGGGTATTTTGTGCCAAATTTCCTCCCTTACAATCTCAAATTTTACTACTATAATAAAGCTGGAGAGTTTGTTTGTTTGAACGCGCTAATCTCAGGAAATACTAATCCAATTTGAAAAATTCTTTTCGCATTAGATAACCCGTTTATTTAGAAAGGCTTTAGGCCATATAACTTCATGCTACAACCCTAAGGAGCGGCGGTGGCGTCGGTTTATTTTTTAGTGATTGGTCCTTTTATTTTTCCGGATGACATTTATAATTAATAATATGTACTTGGTTATGTACTGATAATGCGTATGAAACAGATATACTATAATCCAAATTCAACGCGAGTGAAATCGCGGGGCACATCTAGTTTGATATATATTTTTTTTTCACTGTTTTTCCATCTCTCAAGCAACCCATTTTTTTCAAACAATAGTTTGGATTAAATGGTTCGTTTTAATAATTAAAAAAAAGCCGGTTATTTGTATTTAATCAATTTTTCGGAACTAGAAGAATCATCGCAATTCTTAACAATTACATTCAGGTAGAACGAGCAATCATTTTTTCGAAAGTGGCGTGAAATGATCGTCTTCCGAAATTGTGACGATTAAAAAAAATAACTGAGCTTTTTGGTTTTGATCTAAAGAATTAACAAAATTTTACAATAAATTATTCTTGAGAAGTCGATAATGAATTAATTGTTTATTCCATAAATTGTGTCCTCGCGAGGCATTACTAATATAGTTTATTAAGGGGGGAAATAGGGTTAGATGGTTCAAAAAATCGATTTTTTTTAAATTTCATAAATTGTTAGTAAAATTATTGAAAAATATGTTCCCGAAATTTTTAATGAAAATTCCGACTCGTTCTATTGTTATAAGCCATTAAGGGGGGAAATAGGGTTAGGACAGCGTTTTCTCAATGATTTTCATGAATTTTTTTATAGTATAAAAAATAAATATAATTTATTGAAACTTTGAGAATATTTTATACATATATTTAAGTATATACTATAAAATTTTTGAAGAATTTCCTTGAAAAACACCGCAGATATTAGCGACCCTATATTGCAGGTCACAATCAGACTCAGCATTTTGCTATTTTTTCAAACGCGTTTTTCCGAAAACGACTTTTTTTAACTTGCGTACACGCTAGTTTGAAAATTTTTCAACCAATCGTTTTGAAAATTGGCAGTTACTTTCTTCATAGTATTGCGCTCTATATGAACCTAAAATCAGAATATTATCATTATTAAAATAATTTTTATTTTGCAAATAAAGTTGTAAAAAATGGCAAAAAATCATACTTTTTTGTTTTGACTCCTGTAAAAAATTCAATTTTCAATTTTTTGATAGCATCATATAGAAGGTAGAGATAGGTTCATATAGAAGAGAGACATATAATAAAAGTAAATTACAACCTCGTTTGATTTCGGATGAAAATTGCGGCTTCCAGAATGTACGCAAAATGCTGAGTCTGATTGTGACCTGCAATATGGGGTCGCTAATATCTTCGGTGTTTTTCAAGGAAATTCTTCAAAAATTTTATAGTATATACTCAAATATATGTATAAAATATTCTCAAAGTTTCAATAAATTATATTTATTTTTTATACTATAAAAAAATTCATGAAAATCATTGAGAAAACGCTGTCCTAACCCTATTTCCCTCCCTTAATAACGTAAAGTTATTCGTACCGTTAATAAAAAAAAGTGTTGGTGAATTGGGCACAGAATCCCCCGTAGATAAGCGTCCTGAATCGCAATGACAACACGGGGGAGAGCCAAAATTGCGTGATCGATGGACCCGGAGAAAGTACTTTCGCGTTTCTCTTCATCCCGGGACATGATCCAGGTGAAAATACGCGTCGTTGTCAAGGGATATTTATTATATATGAACGTACATATACGTGTATAACGTGGTCGACGAGAGATAACCGTGAGAAAATAAAGGGAGATTACAGTGCCTACGTAGGACGACTCGAGACGAGAGGGATGAGACGGGAGTTTATCCAACGGTGGGAGAGTTGATGGGTGACGGTGAGGATCTGTTGTAGGCTTTCTTTTATAATTAAAAATACCTGTGGGTGTGCAAGGTGTTCTCGCTGCTTCCACGAGATCCTCCCGACTTCCGGGCGGTGCCTCCAACATCGCTGTGTTGGACGAGAATGTCTTGACGCACAGCAGGCTCAACGCTGAAAGTCAACAACAACAAAACATTTTACTTTTTCTTTTCACAAATTTGTATCGGTTACGTTATGCACCGATGTATCGTTTAAATTATAATCCATTCGGAATTGAAGAATGAAAATAAAAGTTTTTTTTCGCGAGCTCTCCACACATCATTGCTGACGCGGAAAAATTTCTGTTCGGAAAAACTTATTGCGAAGTGGTGTGTGCTCTCGGAAAAAGCATATCCATGAAAAAAGAGAGAGGGATGGGGAGAAACTGTGAGTCTCGACCTACATCCGGAATGGTTGAACGGGTGGGCGGTCCTCGTAAACTTTTCTCTCTCCCCTCTTCTTCGTTCTCGCGCACCCAATACCCCCTGTGCATCCGATAATTTTCATCCCTTATCTTTTACGCGCCTCATCTCTTCTTCCTTATAAACGGTTATATGGCCTCTGAGATATTACACCGGGATGATGTTAAGGGTAGTGGAAAATTTGAGATTGCCGGCGAAGTGGAGGTTGGTGCACCGGATAAAAGCTCTCTCTCTCTCCTCCGGCCAATCTTCGATCTTTCTCGTCTCAATCCTGACGGGCATATCGGAGGACAAAATTTTCATCTTTCCCTTTCTCACTGAATTAAAACTTATCGTCTTTAATCTTAAGATTGAAAAGAATTTTTTAAATAATAATTCCCTTTTTTGTTTTTTGAGAAAAAAGCGATAAGTTGATCTACCAAAATGGCTGTATTTCCGATCGAAAATTTTCTGCTGAAATCGATTATCACCGGCATACATTGAAAAACTCGGAAATTCCATTTGAAAAAAACGGTATAAAATAAAAACGATATAACGTTTTCCTTTCGTTTGCCGCCAAAGCTGGAGGGGGCAAAGTTTCCTACGTTAAGGGAGGAAATAGGGTTAGACGGTTCCAAAAATCGATTTTTTTTTATTTCATAAATTGTTAGTAAAACTATTGAAAAATATGTTCCCAAAATTTTAAATTAAAATTCCGACTCGTTCTATTGTTATAAGTCATTAAAGTGAGTAGCTCTCCTTCAGGACCCGAGCGCGCCACGTGTTTCAAACGCGTTTTTCTGGAAAACGACTTTCTTTTAACTTGCGTAAACGCTACTTTGAAAAGTTTTCAACCAATCGTTTTGAAAATTGGCAGTTACTTTCTTCATAGTATTGCGCTCTATATGAACCTAAATATCGGAATATTATCACTATTTAAAATAATTTTTTTTTTGCAAATAAAGTTGTAAAAAATGGCAAATACTCATGCTTTTTTGTTTTGACCCCTGTAAAAAATTTAATTTTCTATTTTTTTGATAGAATTTAGGTTCATATAGAAGAGAGACATATAATAAAAGTAAATTTCAACCTCGTTTGATTTCAGATGAAAATTGCGGCTTCCAGAATGTACGCAAAGTGCTGAGTCTGATTGTGACCTGCAATATGGGGTCGCTAATATCTTCGGTGTTTTTCAAGGAAATTCTTCCAAATTTTTATATTATATACTCAAATATATGTATAAAATATTCTCTAAGTTTCAATAAATTATATTCATTTTTTATACTATAAAAAAATTCATGAAAATCATTGAGAAAACGCTGTCCTAACCCTATTTCCCCTCTTAATGCGTTACCCAGTTTAGCATTTATATATAAAATAGACTGAGTCGCGACGAGTTCCGCATTGAAATCGTTGAGAATCGTAAATCAATACCCGCCGTATACTTCCAACCCTCAAGGCGATTATTATCATGAGAATCCGGCAGTCGGAATTTACATCACTATTTTACATGAGGGAATAAAAAAGAAAACTATATCGCTCGTAAAGTCGAATCCCCGAAATATTCGTCATCCGGAAGAATTGGCTCGAGCCCCAGGGGCCACGTTTTTTCCGTTAGTTTCTCCGATTGTGCAAACTTGAACAGCGGAGAGCTACAAAGTTCCAGGGCAAACTGGTATACAGCGTTCTCAATTGCCCATACAAGTTTGCGGCGGAGTGAGAGAGATCTCTCGACATACTGACGAGGAAATATGCGAATGCTCGAACGTGCAGATGCATACATATATATAATATATATATATATAGCTATACGGGGAGCTTTTGGTACACGCACGGTTAACCGTTGTGCCGATTAGTAATGGCGAGCCTCGATCGACCGGACAGCGAAACGGCTTTGGAATAATTATTGTTGTGCGCCTAGCGGGGTTTGCATCGAGAATTGGGCAGAGGGTTGGGTCGGAGAGAGTCATGTGTGGCAAGATTTTCCCCGTTGCCGGACCAACCTTGTTTACCATTTTCCACGAGTGAGCGAGAGAGATAGAGATGCCGAATATCCTTCGACCTCGCATATACAGCGTACGGGACTCGATGCGATAGGAGAGCAGTGGGCGATGCTTTCCTATTCGGGAAATGGGAGGCACCGCGACATACATATGTATGTGACGCTTGTGAGATACCTTCGGGAATTCAAGCTCGCCTTGTACACGCTCCAGAGGCACACGAGCCAACACTCTCGCGTCATCGTTCCGGTCGTAAATGCGCATCGAACGGTCTGGCAACGGTTAGGCCGTGACTGGCCGGGTAGATGGACCGACACATCAATTTTTGCTACGCACGCAAAATATCACCGACAACGCGATATCTCATTGTCTCGGTGCTCTGGTTTCGCTAAACAACAAAAATTTGGACTTTCCGTCGAAAGGAGTTATCGGAACCTTTTCCTTTTCTCGATAAATGACGATTTTTTCATGAAGAGCAAACTTTTTGAAAACATCGACTGGTCGACTGAAAGTTCAAAACTTAAGGGCTCACATACCCTTAACATTTTTTTTAAATCAATTATTTTTTACAGATTTTTATTTTTTACACTTTTAAGAATTAAAAAAAAACTTTTAAGAAAATTTCACTCCGTTAGAAAGTTATAGCAATAAATGTGACCGGACATCGGGTTGGGACGCCTACCTATCAAAAACTCTAAACACGTTTTTCTCGAAACTATGTTTTTAGACAGTGTCATCACGATAACTCAGTCAATTTTTAAATATTTTTTACCTTTTTTTTAAATCTTGATAAATATTTTCTCTGTAGTCTGACGAGAGCAAGAGCCCGGACTTCCCTTAGGCAAAGATCTTGCCCATGTCATGAAACGCGATCTGGTAATCACCTTTCGTAGCACTACACTTCATCTCAGCGTTCTTTATTTGATGAATATCTTGAAAATTTTAGTGACAGGTCTATCATTTCCGGGAACAAAATGTCGCCGGATCTGAATTTCCCGAAAAAAAAGTCATCCACAGCTGCAAATGCAAAATGACTTCGTAGCGAGAGAGCCGATTTGATGATTGAAAAAAGATGTAACAGACAAATGCTCACAACAACAACAATAATTTTATTTCTTTTTATTAAAATTCTTTGCACACAATGTTCAGATAATTCGAGCTACAGGGAAATTTGTTTCTTGAAATTACACATTGATCGGAAATTTTTTTCCTATCAATGCTCTTGTCGGTCGTGTCTGACCAAAACCATTCTCTTTCCACTTGAGCTATAATTCGCAACGCCTTGTTTCGACGTCTCTGCGGACGAATGTATTCGTATAAACTTTATGAGAACAAATATTATTTTCTACCGTATTACCCGGATACACTTAGTTTTTAAATCGTTCTTACCCCTATTTGTCGAGCTTTTCATCCCTTAAGGGGGGAAATAGGGTTAGAACGGTTCAAAAAATCGATTTTTTTTTAATTTCATAAATTGTTAGTAAAATTATTGAAAAATATGTTCCCAAAATTTTAAATGAAAATTCCGACTCGTTCTATTGTTATAAGCCATTAAGGGGCGAAATAGGGTTAGGATAGCGTCTTCTGAATGATTTTCATGAATTTTTTTATAATATTAAAAATGAATATAATTTATTGAAACTTTGAGAATATTTTATACATATATTTAAGTATATATCATAAAATTTTTGAAAAATTTCCTCGAAAAACACCGAAGAAAATTTAAGACTGCCTTGACTTTGTTTTTCTTGGTACTATTTTTTCAAACGCGTTTTTCTGAAAACGACTTTTTTTTTAACTTGCGTACACGCTAGTTTGAAAAGTTTTCAATCAATCTCTTTGAAAATTGGCAGTTACTTTCTTCATAGTATTGCGCTCTATATGAACCTAAAATCGGAATACTATCGTTATTTAAAATAATTTTTTTTTTGCAAATAAAGTTGTAAGAAATGGCAAAAAAATCATGCTATTTCGTTTTGACCCCTGTAAACAATTCAATTTTCTATTTTTTTGATAGCATTCAGATCATGTAGAAGAGAGACATATAATAAAAGTAAATTCCAATCTCGTTTGATTTCAGATCAAAATTGCGGCTTCCAGAATGTACGTAAAATGCTGAGTCTGATTGTGACCTGCAATATGGGGTCGCTAATATTTTCGGTGTTTTTCAAGGAAATTCTTCAAAAATTTTATAGTATATACTTAAATATATGTATAAAATATTCTCAAAGTTTCAATAAATTATATTCATTTTTTATATTATAAAAAAATTCATGAAAATCATTGAGAAAACGCTGTCCTAACCCTATTTCCTCCCTTAATACAGACTTGACGCGAGAAGTGAAGTAACATTTTTGTACAACCAAGTGTCAATGATCGAAGAATACATAAAAAAAAGCCGAGGGTGTTTTGACGAAATGGAGGGTGAGAAAGGATCTCTGGTGCATTTTCCCTTTTTCATGCGTTGCTTTATAACGTTTTTGGCATTTCCGCTGCTACAGATCCTCCCTTACGGTGCGAAGATCTCTCACCCGCACATATGTACTTCGCGCGTTGTTTTGTTGTAGTTTTACTGTAAGATATATAGAACAACCCTATGCGACGTAACCGGCAATCCTCTCTCCATTCGTGCCTCCCACGTTGGACTTGTTTTAATTAAATTTTCACGACCACAGACTCGCAACGAGAAATGCTCGCGCGTCTTTCGCGTAATAATGTACACACGGGCTTGCGAATTCAACGCCCGAGCCGGTGCGTGTTCGCCCAAGTTTTGTGTGTTTTATACCGAAGAACCGAAAAATAATATAGATATATTTTTGTGGGTAATTTAATGAAAAGCAAGAATTAAGAGCGAAGAGAAAATGTTCGAGTGCTCTATATAAACGTACAAGCTGTGCCGCGCGCTAAATTTCCGTCCCTCGATTCAACGCGCCGCCGTCGTTCCTCAGGGTCATAGCATAAAGTTATATGGCGTAAAACCTTTCCGAATAAACGGACTAACTAATGCAAAAAGAATTTCTCAAATCGGATTAGTATTTCCTGAGATTAACGCGTTCGAACAAACATACAATCAAATCAAACATACAAACTTACAAACTCTCCAGCTTTATTCTAGTAGTAAGATAAACATTAATATATGGGACGTGTGGAATAAGCCAGTCCCAATAATTGAAATTTTGGTTTTTTATACATAAGCGAAATATATTTTTGTAGAAACATCAATAATTCTATCGGCTCGTCAAATTATTTTTATAATAACAAAAAAACCATTCATTTACCAGAAGGACTTCGAAGCTTTTTCATAAAATACTTCAATCTTCGATGAGCGAAATCATTTTTCCAGTATTTAACAATTTTTAGATGGCGTCTATTTCATATTTTACGCAAATTGATTTTCATTCGAGGGTGATTTATTTTTCACGGAATGGCTCATATAATTTGTGATGTTTATATTCTGGGTATGAGAGAAAGAGATAGGGAGAGAACGATTCGAGAGATTTCTACAGTTCCAGACGTCGGAGGAAACTGCATGATTAATTTGTCGACTGTAAAACATAAGGATCCACATTCGTCGACAAAACTTTCCTTTTGCTCGACATCCCTGTGGCTTATGTACTCGGGTACTGCGGAAATTTCCATAATTATATCCGACAGGTGTACGTCAGTTCGGCAAGAAGTTGTTTCGTTAATTAATCCATTAATTAACTTATAAATCCTCGCTGTGTGTGCTTGTGTAAGTGCGCTATATATATAAACATCATTTTAATTATAAATCGTACATTCTATTCATTATCCCTAATATATTATGGTCGTCCCTGATGGCGGACGAGACACTATATATTACTTAATAAAATTGGACCGAAAGGGTTGTTTAATTAGCACAGCTGGCACATGGTTCGTCCAATTATTCTCTACAGACATGTTTTCGTTGAGAGTTTATTACAGAGTGGGATTGTGTCACGCATACTTGAATTAGGCACTCTGTAAAATTATTAAAAATCCCGTCCTCGGGTCTTTGTGGAATCGGTTTTGTTTTTTAATAGTTTAAAAAAATATTAATTTCGTGAAACGGTGGGAAGTGTTAAAAATTCGATAAAAAGCAATGTCTGGTGAACTTATTTTTGCTGACATACGCTTATGTAATAATCTCTGAACCGGATGTGCCAATGAACTTTTCATTTTCATACCGGGTGGAGGAGTAATTTTTCTACTATCAACGAGAATATCCGAGAGAGAAAGAGAGAGAGAGAGAAAACGATAAAGCCACGAGTACGATTAATCGTGTTTTAATCTCTCGGTATTAATAGCTTGTTATATAGGTCGACCTCCGTCTCTCTCTCTCGCCCCTGTCGCGTAATTTTCTCTTCTCTGTGCACTCTCCGGACCATGTGCTTCCCTATTACCACACTCGACGTCAAGCACAAAAATGCTCTCAATTAATTAAGCGACGGGCTCGACGATTAAAAGTCGGTAAAAATGTGTTCTATTTTGTTAATTTTGCAAACGAAAAAATCGTATCGAAAATCCAAAATGAAAAGTTGTTCGAAATACCTTTCTGATTGTGAAAACACAAGAGGGGTTGTATTTTCGATATATTTTTTGGAATGAAAAAAAAAGATCCATTTTCTCCCGCCGTTTTCGATGCAATGTGATTTTTTCGGCAATTTCAAAAGGATCGTCGAGCAACCCCTCAAGTTGGGTCAGGGGTGTACAAGTATGGATTAAAAAACAATATTTATAATTATTTCACTATGAAATCAATGTCGTTGAAGTTACGAACGTTCTGGCAAAACAAAAATTAAATGTGCTTAACTACATAAAACTTACAATTAGTCCTCAATTGTACGGCACTATTTTTTTTAACATAATAGAGAGTCCTAGCAGTGTCCTCAAAAAATCAAAAGAACAGCGCGCGAGCTTGGAATTCGAGAAACAATTTTTTTTCAACAAAATTGAGCCGGAGCTTCATTTTATCGCCTATTAAGGGAGGAAATAGGGTTAGACGGTTCAAAAAATCGATTTTTTTTAAATTTCATAAATTGTCTGTAAAACTATTGAAAAATATGTTCCCAAAATTTTGAATGAAAATTCCGACTCGTTCTATTGTTATAAGCCATTAAAGTGAGTAGCTCTCCTTCAGTAGCTCTTCTCACTATTTTTTCAAACGCCTTTTCCTGAAAACGACTTTTTTTTAACTTGCGTACACGCTAGTTCAAAAAGTTTTCAACCAATCGTTTTGAAAATTGGCAGTTACTTTTTTCATAGTATTGCGCTCTATATGAACCTAAAATCGGAATATTATCATTATTTAAAATAATTTTTTTTTGCAAATAAGGTTGTAAGAAATGGCAAAAAATCATTCTTTTTTGTTTTGACCCCTGTCAAAAATTCAATTTTCTATTTTTTCTATAGCATTTAGGTTCATATAGAAGAGAGACATATAATAAAAGTAATTTCCAACCTCGTTTGATTTCAGATGATAATTGCGGCTTCCAGAATGTACGCAAAATGCTGAGTCTAATAGTGACCTGCAATATGGGGTCGCTAATATCTTCGGTGTTTTTCAAGGAAATTCTGCAAAAATTGTATAGTATATATTTAAATATATGTATAAAATATTCTCAAAGTTTCAATAAATTATATTAATTTTTTATACTATAAAAAAATTCATGAAAATCATTGAGAAAACGCTTTCCTAACCCTATTTCCCCCCTTCAGCCTATTAACAGAGTAAATCACGAGATTTTTGTACGAATATATGCTCCCGTTTATAAAGACTAAGTTTTCTCTAATTAACCACATTCAATGTTTTTTACCAGAACGTTCGTAACTTCAACCACATTAAAATGATTGTTAATAATAGAAAAAAAATGTAAATTACAACGGTTCTCGTATATTTTTTTTTTTTTTTTTTTAAATTATTGAATCTTGTATAATTAAAAACGTAAATTGCTTTCAATAATTAATCGTTCGAATAAAAAAATCATTCAGATTACCGAATGATTTTTTTATAATTCTAGTTTATTTTATGTTCTCTCTCGTTAAACAATTATACTCCGCGATATCTATCACTTTTGTTTCGTTACATCTAAACCGTACAATTATTGCCCCCGGGGAACGGAATGGGAGTTTACGAAAGCTCAAGAGATCCTTTCGTCCCGACGATTCTCGGAGCCGCACAATGAATGATTTAATTTTCGTGTCGCAACAACCAAGTTTCCCCGAGAGCTATATACATACACACACAGGCACACACACACGTATCTCCATCGTGCGCGCCCGAGGGAAGAAGAGAAATATTGTTTATCCCTTAATACCTCGAAATATCCCTAAGGCGGGGAATCGAGTCGGATTCTTCCTTCAACCCCTATCTCGTACAAAATACATTTTTCTTCCCGTCTATTTACTCATTTTTATACATCCCAATTTTGTCTTCTTCTTATAACTCACCCTTCCGAAGTTATGTCGAATAATTTTGCCCCGTATTCTCTCGACACAGTTGCCAATTTTCGTTAGACAAAAATAAGACAAAAATAATCCTCTGATATTTCGTTCACCTTTTATCCCCTTCGTCAATACGAAAAAGACTCACGAATACAAAATAAGTCTCGTTTCACAACCGCGAGTGAGGAAATCTAAAGTGAAAAAAAAAAAAAGAAATCGTCCAACACCCCCAGAAAAATAGTCCTCGGACGATCTAACTTTCATCCCTTTCATCCTCCGACGAGCACTCTTTTTCCAACAACTCTCCGCGATCTTCTTGAGGGGGGAAATAGGGTTAGACGGTTCAAAAAATCGATTTCGTTTTAATTTCATAAATGGTTAGTAAAACTATTGAAAAATATGTTCCCAAAATTTTAAATGAAAATTCCGACTCGTTCTATTGTTATAAGCCATTAAGGGGAGAAATAGGGTTAGGACAGCGTTTTCTCAATGATTTTCATGAATTTTTTTATAGTATAAAAAATGAATATAATTTATTGAAACTTTGAGAATATTTTGTACATATATTTAAGTATATACTATAAAATTTTTGAAGAATTTTCTTGAAAAACACCGACGATATTAGCGACCCCATATTGCAGGTCACAATCAGACTCAGCATTTTGCTATCTTTTCAAACGCGTTTTTCTGAAAACGACTTTTTTTAACTTGCGTACACGCTAGTTTGAAAAGTTTTCAACCAATCGTTTTGAATATTGGCAGTTACTTTCTTCATAGTATTGCGCTCCATATGAACTTAAAATCGGAATATTATCATTATTTAAAATAATTGTTTAAATAATTTTTTTTTGCAAATAAAGTTGTAAAAAATGGCAAAAAATCATGCTTTTTTGTTTTGACCCCTGTAAAAAATTCAATTTTTTATTTTTTTGATAGCAATTAGGTTCATATAGAAGAGAGACATATAATAAAAGTAAATTCCAACCTCGTTTGATTTCAGATGAAAATTGCGGCTTCCAGAATGTACGCAAAATGCTGAGTCTGATTGTGACCTGCAATATAGGGTCGCTAATATCTGCGGTGTTTTTTAAGGAAATTCTTCAAAAATTTTATAGTATATACTTAAATATATGTATCAAGTGTTCTCCAAGTTTCAATAAATTATATTCATTTTTTATACTATAAAAAAATTCATGAAAATCATTGAGAAAACGCTGTCCTAACCCTATTTCCCCCCTTAATTCAACGCCTGGTCACTGACCATACAACCACCCGCCCATCACCGAAGAATTTACAGGAGCGAGGGTATTGGAGAAAAAAAAATGTCCCCCTTTTCTTTCCACTCGTTTCTCTTGGAATATTCGTTTTTTTTTGCAGCGGGGTTTTTGTTCGCGACCCTCGAAATGTTCCCATTAAAATATCCGGCCTGTTGCACCTGATCATCGGGAGATAGCGATGGAGACTCTGTAACTTCGCAATTTTTATTTCTTTTCGCGCAACCCCCTTATTCTTCAGTTCTCCGGCAGCTCTTGCGGGATTATTTATTCGAGGAAACGGCACAAAGTTTTTGTCGGCTGTGAGCACAGCAATTTTCCGTTCTTTTCGCAAATCTATGTGGATGTCGTAAATATATTGGAGCTGGGGCAAAATGACCGCCCGGGGCAAAACGGCCCGTTCCAAAATTATCATTAAAAAAAGACGCCAACCAGCGGAAGCACCCACGCGATTGCAGAACTGGACAAAATTTATGGGAGGGTTTTTACCTCGAATAATTGTTTTTCGGACGCGATGTCAGATCCATAAAAATGTTATTTTTGGATGACAATCAATGAATTCACGCTATTGGCAACGTTCTGGTAGCGTTATTTCCTTAGAAGGGTCATTTTGCCCATCGTCAAGTTCCGGACGACGTTCATACTCAACCCTTTTTAACTCATTGCCTCTCTCTCTCTCTCACTATACTTTCGATACCGAGTATCCACTTCTCTTACTCGTAGACGAGGCGAGTAGAGTCGATTCTCATTTTACCCTTCTTCCCATCTCCTATACTTTCATACTCGGAACGGCGATCAAAGTCGCTTTGTCTTCAACCGAGACCCACTCACCAGATCCGCTTCCCTTATATTCGACAAGAAAAGAATTCCCTCGTTATTTTCCAACCCCTCTTTCTT
Organism: Oxytorus armatus; assembly: GCA_958009045.1. Lineage (NCBI taxonomy): Eukaryota > Metazoa > Arthropoda > Insecta > Hymenoptera > Ichneumonidae > Oxytorus > Oxytorus armatus. Next base: position 16,894,322 of record OY253755.1, read on the forward strand.
CTTCCACTCCGGGTATCTCTCTATGCCACTCACCCCGTTACTCAGCTATTTCTTTCGGCTATCGAGATCTTTTGTGTGTCTCACACCGGGCTTTTGAGAATGAATCCCCTCTCGGGTGCCTGTTCACTCATCCAACGGTTGATTGATAAGCCCTTTCATTTCGCCCCGACGGAAAAGTTACTGCCGCAAATCAGGAGAGCAGGAAGAATAAAAAAATAGCTGTGTTCTTTTACGTTTCTATGTTTTGGCTCTGATGACGGTTATCGCGAACCGTCATGAATGGCATTGAACGAACATGATTTATCAGAAGTGATAAGTGATGTTACCAAATCCCTCGACAACCGATACCGATAAACTGTTAATTATCATTGTAACTACATCGTTATCATTATCGTTGCCATTACGTTGAGCGGTAACACAGTATCGTGATAATAAAAAAGACGGTTGTCTGATCATAATAGGAACGTATCTACTGCTCTGTCCTCGACTCAGGCATTTGGGCTGGTAGATATGAGAACACGTTTACCGCGCCATCTAGAAACATTGCGGTTCGATAGTCAAGGGATTCTTCAGTCTAGTTACTTTTTTGGAGACAATGAATCTGGGAAAGATGAATTTAAGGGTGGAAATAGGGTTAGACGGTTCAAAAAATCGATTTTTTTTTATTTCATAAATTGTTAGTAAAACTATATGTTCCGAAAATTTTGATAAAAAATTTCGACTCGTTCTATTGTTATAAGCCATTAAGGGGGAAAATAGGGTTAGGACAGCGTTTTCTGAATGATTTTCATGAATTTTTTTATAGTATAAAAAAAATATATAATTTATTGAAACTTTGAGAATATTTTATAAATATTTTTAAGTATAAACGATAAAATTTTTGAAGAATTTTCTTGAAAAACACCGAAGAAAATTTATGACTGCCTTGACTTTGTTTTTATTGGTACTATTTTTTCAAACGCGTTTTTCTGAAAACGACTTTTTTGGAACTTGCGTCCACGCTAGTTTGAAAAGTTTTCAACCAATCGTTTTGAAAATTGGCAGTTACTTTCTTCATAGTATTGAGCTCTATGTGAACCTAAATTGGGAATATTATCATTATTTAAAATAATTTTTTTTTGCAAATTAAGTTGTAAAAAATGGCAAAAAATCATGCTTTTTTGTTTTGATCCCTGTGAAAAATTCAATTTTCTATTTTTTTGATAGCATTTCGATTCATATAGAAGAGAGACATATAATAAAAGTAAATTCCAACCTCGTTTGATTTCAGATGAAAATTGGGCTTCCAGAATGTACGCAAAATGCTGAGTCTGATTGTGACCTGCAATATGGGGTCGCTAATATCTGCGGTGTTTTTAAAGGAAATTCTTCAAAAATTTGATAGTATATACTTAAATATATGTATAAAATATTCTCAAAGTTTCAATAAATTATATTCATATTTTATAATATAAAAAAATTCATGAAAATCATTGAGAAAACGCTGTGCTAACCCTATTTCCTCCCTTAAGAAGATGAAGCGAATTCCGCAAACTCGCACCCCGCCAGCGATCGAAAATGAGTATGTCGCGTTGCTGCTCGATCTACTTGATTGGTTTTTTGTTTTTTTCTTCTTTTTCTCCTATCGCTATGTCATATCTATTACCGCTCGAGATAAAAGTACCTTGCCGAGAAACTTTGACGTATAATGATCGTCGCGAGAAAAATGGCAAATGCGGAGCCGTACAAATATATATAAGTTATCTCTATGTACATGTATACACATCCCTCGTGCACTATCCCGAGCAAACAGAGTTGGAGATGAGCGCGGGAGTTAATAGAAATTCCGTTGGGAATTCGCGTAGTTCGCGATGGGGAGGAATATATATGCGCGGGGACTGGAAGTCAGAGGCCTCTATATCGTAGAAATCGACGGGGAGAGAGAGCTTTTTTTCGGTTTCCGTCGAGACTTTTCTCGACAAACCTCGAGAACCATAGGGAGGAAGTGAGAGAGAGAGTAAGCGATAGGAGATGAAGTTCCGGGAAAACGCGAGTATATATACGTCAACTGAGAATTCAAACGTGAAAGAGAGAAAACTCGAACAAGAATTTTCCTCGGTCGAAATGCGAGAATCCTCATCCATTCTTTATATATCTCCTCCACGTGTGTGCGAGCTCGGAAATTTATTTATCGGAATACCGGAGCTTGTCTCCCCGGTCTCCCGGGATCGTTTGGAAAGAGCCCCCTGTGACTCATGCTGGACAATGCGGTACTGATAATAAAACCACGCCGGTCCCTCCTCGGGGCTGATTTCTAACCACGAAATTATGGCACTAACGAAATTAACCCCTCGCGCACAACTAAAATGGCACTGTGGCCATAAACGAGGGTTTAACTTCAAATGGGCTTTGTAAGGACTACGTAAAAGTCTCGAAAATTCGTTAATTTACCATCTTTTAGTTACTTTCATCGTTTCCTATACAGATATCCTAAATACGACTTAAGTGCTCACATACCCCTGAAATAAAAAAAAAACAATTTTTTTTACAGATTTTTATTGTTTATACTTTTAAGAATAAAAAAAAACTTTTAAGGGGGGAAATAGGGTTAGACGGTTCAAAAAATCAATTTTTTCTTTTATTTCATAAATCGTTAGTAAAACTATTGAAAAATATGTTCCCAAAACTTAAAATGAAAATTCCGACTCGTTCTATCGTTATAAGCCATTAAAGGAGGAAATAGGGTTAGGACAGCGTTTTTTCAATGATTTTCATGAATTTTTTTATAGTAAAAAAAATGAATATAATTTATTGAAATTTTCAGAATATTTTATACATATATTTAAGTATATACTATAAAATTTTTGAAGTATTTCCTTGAAAAACACTGACGAAAATCGATAAATTAATTAATTTAATTAATTAATTTATATAATTATGACTGCCTTGACTTTATTTTTCTTGGTACTTTTTTTCAAACGCGTTTTTCTGAAAACGACTTTTTATGAACTTGCGTACACACTAGTTTGAAAAGTTTCCAATGAATCGTTTTAAAAATTGGCAGTTACTTTCTTCATAGTATTGCGCTCTATGTGAACCTAAAATCGGAATATTATCATTATTTAAAATAATTTTTTTTTTGCAAATAAAGTTCTAAAAAATGGCAAAAAATCATGCTTTTTTGTTTTGACCCCTGTGAAAAATGTGATTTCCTATTTTTTTTATAGCATTTAGGTTCATATAGAAGAGAAACATATAATAAAAGTAAATTCCAACCTCGTTTGATTTCAGATGAAAATTGCGGCTTTCAAAATGTACGCAAAATGCTGAGTCTGATTGTGACCTGGAATATGGGGTCGCTGATATCTTCAGTGTTTTTCACGGAAATTCTTCAAAAATTTTATAGTATATACTTAAATATATGTATAAAATATTCTCAAAGTTTCAATAAATAATATTTATTTTTTATACTATAAAGAAATTCATGAAAATTATTGAGAAAACACTGTCCTAACCCTATTTCCCCCCTTAAAATAGTGTTTTGTTAGTACTTTTTTTTTAGTGTTTTCAAGTTTTTTTTATTAAACACTATAGTACAAAAATATTTCTATAAAAAAAGACTAAACTCACCCCGCTTGACGTCCCGCCACGTGTTCGTGATTTCGTCTAGTCGTCCCTCGTTCCGGTTCGGCTCTTGGCCGCTCAACTCTTTCACATCGTTCCCCGTTTTGAATTCGTCGCTTCTACAACCGAGAGAAGAGAAAAAATAAGAAAGCGTCAGTTATACAATTAAATGTTGCTTTCGTGTTATAACATTCCACATAATATACATAAAGGAGACCCGGGGCGACACAGATCCCCTCCCTGGGGCAAAACGGCGACTGCCAAAGCTTATCGAAAAAAATTTGTAGATTGATATATTTTTTAATTAAAAAATTATAATCATAATGGGCGGAAATATACATAATTAGGTTCCTCAATCCAATTTTTAATTTAAAAAATCTTTGAGGATAATAATACGAAAAAAAAATGACTAAATACTCGTTTTAGCCTGAGTGATGCAACGAATAATTGGCAAATAAAGTAAAAAAAAACGACAACGAAAAACTTCAGTATCAGAGTGTGTTCTATTGTGCGTAGAATGTCCCGTATATGGAGAGGATAAAGCTTTGAAAAGTAGTAAGGGAACAGGAAATGTCGGAGTGCTCGCGCCATCCCTCAAGAGAACATCCCTTTTTATGTCGGTCACGCGTTCGTTCTCCGACGAAAAGTGTGCAATGTCTATAGTGCAAGCGTGCTCTCGACTATTCGGCGCAATCTGGACCGCATATGGCACCAGCGAAGGGGGTGGGAAAGGAACGAGTGGGCACAACAGAGAGGGAGAGAGAGAGAGAGGTGTGTGCACATGTGTCAAATGCATAATGCATCTTGCGCGGTGTGTGCAATCCTATAGACGTGGCTTTTCCACGTGGATATAACTCGGCAGCATATATATTCTACCCCTTCTATACGTATATATGTATATATACATGCATCATCCTCTCTGATCCTTCGGTACACTGTCGACACTTGTTTCAGCTCGTATATCGAACCCTCGTAGTCGCAAGGGCGCGAGTCACGTAATTTAAGATTAAAAATGTATTTTATATACGTCTTTTTAACTTTTAACGAACTATGGACATTTTCCAACCGGCTTTTACTCCCCGAAACATCGTTTCTAGATAGCAAGTTGAATTCATCCCCAATTATAGCACTAATGGCCCGAAAAATACAGGCTCCCTCCCACCTTTTGTACGAACGAGTTCCACGAGTGACGAAGCAATTTTCAGAGTCGATGAATCTGGAAATTTAACGTATTAACTATTTGTTAACCGTAAACACGACTCGTAACGATGATTTTTTTTTAACCCTCTCGTGCCTGATTCTTTCGTGTCGGAGCACAGATGTTCTATTAAAGGGGGGAAATAGGGTTAGACGGTTCGATAAAATCGATTTTTTTTAATTTTATAAATTCTTAGTAAAACTATTGAAAAACATGTGCCCAAAATTTTTTATGAAAATTCTGACTCGTTCTATTGTTATAAGCCATTAAGGTAGTAGTCTGGTAACATAAGTCGATTTTCATGTCATTTTTAAAGGGCGTTTTTTTGTAGGAAAATAAAAATGAATCGTTTTGGATATTTAGGATGTTTTTATTTACATATTAAAGATACGAAAAAAAATTTTGTTGAAAAAATTTAATAGTTTATTATTATTATTATTATTATTATTATTGATCGAAGTTGGCACCTCGAAAAAAAAGCGCGTGGGTGGCCCCGGTGATTTTGGCTCTTAATGTTATCTGAAATAAAAAATTCTTGATAATTCTTAATCTATAGACATGTCATTCTGGTCGAAACTACTGAAGTTAAATTTCATGGATAAATAACAAAATAGCAGGCAAAATAAGAGGACTTTTTTTTCCAAAGTCCGCCCAAAGACCTTAAAGTGAGTAGCTTTCACTTAGAAAACCATGTTTTCAAGATCTGAAGAATTATATGGAGTGAAATATGGTAATTACATCGGTGATGGCGATTCCAAAACGTTCGCGGGAATTCTTAAATTAAATCCTTATGGTGATGAACTGACTGCTATCAAAAACGAATGCATAGGCCACGTGCAAAAAATAATGGGAACTCGACTCCGAGCGGTTAGAAAAGACAAAAAATTAGGTGGAAAATTGACGGGGGCTTTGGTGAAAAAATTGAGTACTTATTACGGTTTGGCGATTAGAAGAAATGTTAATAGCGTAGAAAACATGAAGATAGCAATAATGGTAACATATAATCATATGATATCGACAGATGAAAATCCAAAGCACGACGACTGTCCAGCTGGTCCAGATAGCTGGTGTAAGTGGAAACAAGCTGAAGGTCTCGGAACGACCCCTGAAGCACATCCAACTCCATTACATCTCGATGTTCAAAATGAAATTTTACTGATATTCGAAGATTTATCACGAGATGACTTATTAGAAAGGTGCTTAGGCGGTCAAACACAAAACGCAAATGAAAGCTTCAATTCAACAGTTTGGCGTTTAGCCCCGAAGCACCTTCATTGTGGGTTGAAAGTGTTTGAGGTCGCATCATACCTGGCTGCTTGCTTATTCAATGAAGGACGTTCAAGTATTTTATTAGTGATGAAGGAGCTAAATATTATAGTAGGTAATCGCAGCTACAGTTTCGCATATCAAATGGGCGAACGACGCGTAAGCCGACAAAATCGACGCAGCGCTTTGGAGACCAGAGAAGCTCGAAAAGCCCGAAAAGACAAGCTACGAGCTCAAAATGAGGAATTTCAAAAAGAAGAGGGATTGCTTTATGGTGCTGGAATAGCAGATCAACCTGTAAGTAATTAAAAAAAATGTATGTCTGCCTTGACTTTGTTTTTCTTGGTACTATTTTTTCAAACGCGTTTTTCTGTAAACGACTTTTTTTTAACTTGCGTACACGCTAGTTTGAAAAGTTTTCAACCATCGTTTTGAAAATTGGCAGTTACTTTTTTCATAGTATTGCGCTCTATATGAACCTAAAATCGGAATATTATCATTATTTAAAATAATTTTTTTTTGCAAATAAAGTTGTAAAAATGGCAAAAAATCATACTTTTTTGTTTTGACCCCTGTAAAAAATTCAATTTTCTATTTTTTTTTAGCATTTAGGTTCATATAGAAGAGAGACATATAATGAAAGTAAATTCCAACCTCGTTTGATTCCAGATAAAAATTGCGGCTTGCAGAATGTACGTAAAATGCTGAGTCTGATTGTGACCTACAATATGGGGTAGCTAATATCCCCCGTGTTTTTCAAGGAAATTCTTCAAAAATTTTATAGTATATACTTAAATATATGTATAAAATATTCTCAAAGTTTCAATAAATTATATTCATTTTTTATACTATAAAAAAATTCATGAAAATCATTGAGAAAACGCTGTCCTAACCCTATTTCCGCCCTTAACGAGTAATACGCAGTCAGGAGATCGAAGAGAAGCGATTTTTTAAACATTTTTCCTAGAAAGTCATTTCAATTAATTAACGTAAAAGTTTATATACATATTGTGGTAACTTTGAAGTTCATTTTTATATTTTTTATTTGTAAAAATAATGATTTTTCGAGGTGCTATCGCCGATCTACGGGAGCTCCTCTAAAAAAAGGCGTTTTGGGGTGAGTACGATATTTCTGGGCTGGGTCATGTAAAATGAAAAAAATAAAATAACCAAGATTTCGTTAATATAAAGTATTATCTAGCGTTTAATCGAAGGAATAAGCAAAATATTAATTTACAACAAAATGGGTACCAATTTACTGATAAAACAATTTCCAAGTTATTAGTGGGAGTTTTGTATTCGTAACAACTTTTATGGTCCTTGTGACGTTACTAGTATTAAATCGTATCAGACCATAACCTAACCAGCTTCATGTTAAACCTTCATCAGACGTTTTAACGTGAAGATAAAACTTCAGATACGAAGAATGGCCGACTGATTACAGCCCAGAATTTCCGGGGCGAGTGTCCTTTCGATATCCAATCGAGTGTTCTTGAATCTATCACGCTTACTATTCCTCCAGTTTCATATATATATGACAGTCATTTGCGACTCTTCGAAGGACTCTTCACTCGCGTCCGTCCAGTCTCTCGTACGCGGGACTCGATGTCCTCTTCAGCATTCTATATATCAGCATTTCACACATTTTCCCTCCTTTTTTTTTTGTACTCAGTTCTATCACGTCGAATATAGAGAGACGAGAGTGAAAAAAAAAATTTAGTAGGTCAAAAGCCAATCTCGAATTCTCGTTGGGATTCTTTTCCTTCAATTCCCATTTATTCCATCTCTGGGATGTGGATCGTGGGATTTTTTTTTACCTCGACGCTATAGTCTGACATTTGTGAATAAAATTTGGAAAAAAAATTACTATGGTAATTAGAACGTTTTCCTTTGAAGCTACAAAATTACAGTAATTTTCAGTATTGCCGAAATTCATTACGCGAAATAGAAGCACGAACAGAGCCTTCGATCGGTGCTTCCTGTTTATTTAACAAAAAAATAAAACAAGGCACGATCATATTACTTTTGTGCGAACGTAGCAAACGGTATATCATTAGGGTGCTGTGTGTTTTCTTCTTTGTCGAAAACCTTCGAGGGTTTTGCGACTAACTTTTACCTCTAGCTTTTACCCGCTAGACCCTTGTATCTCCCTTTATTCGTCGTACTTTCTCGTTCACCTGCGCCACCTTAATATATATATATAGATCCCTCCGCCTTAACGGCTCAATCTAATTACCCGACCTCGTTAACCAGTCGGCACGGCCATGCACGTTTCGCGGTCTCATCCTATCAATTCCCCACAGCATCCGCTGTTTCGGTTCGACCGCTCGAGAGAATATACTTTCTATCTTGCTTCGCGGCACTGATGACGACTCGTAAAACTTTGCAAACCCGCCGAATGCTCGTCATGTAGGGCTCGCATACCCCTGCGCGCGCTGAAAATCGAGTACATTTGAAAAATTATTTAAAGGTTATATGGTGAAAAAATGAATGAATTTTTCGAAATGCATTTTCTAAGTCTACTCGAAACGTTTACAAAACTCCCCTCAAAATTGAAAATCGATCAAACGGGAGCCAAGTTATGGCCAATTTATGTCATCCAATTTACATTTTTTAATTATTGATCCCTTATACAGCTTATAATTGTGCATTAAGGGTGGAAATATGGTTAGAACAGCGTTTTCTCAATGATTTTCATAAATTTTTTTATAGTATAAAAAATAAATATAATTTATTGAAACTTTGAGAATATTTTATACATATATTTAAGTATATACTATAAAATTTTTGAAGAATTTCCTTGAAAAACACCGAAGATATCAGCGACCCCATATTGCAGGTCACAATCAGACTCAGCATTTTGCGTACATTCTGGAAACCGCAATTTTCATCTGAAATCAAACGAGGTTGGAATTTACTTTTATTATATGTCTCTCTTCTATATGAACCTAAATTCTATCAAAAAAATAGAAAATTGAATTTTCACAGGGGTCAAAACAAAAAAGCATGATTTTTTCCCATTTTTTACAACTTTATTGGTAAAAAAAAAATTATTTTAAATAATGATAATATTCCGATTTTAGGTTCATATAGAGGGCAATACTATGAAGAAAGTAACTGCCAATTTTCAAAACTATTGGTTGAAAACTTTTCAAACTAGCGTGTACGCAAGTTAAAAAAAAGTCGTTTTCGGAAAAACGCGTTTGAAAAAATAGCAAAATGCTGAGTCTGATTGTGACCTGCAATATGGGGTCGCTAATATCTTCGGTGTTTTTCAAGAACATTCTTAAAAAATTTTATAGTATATACTTAAATATATGGATAAAATATTCTTAAAGTTTCAATAAATTATATTCATTTTTTATACTATAAAAAAATTCATGAAAATCATTGAGAAAACGCTGTCCTAACCCTATTTCCTCCCTTCATGGATTATAACAATAGAACGAGTCGGAATTTTCATTTAAAATTTTGGGAACATATTTTTCAATAGTTTTACTAACAATTTATGAAATTAAAAAAAATCGATTTTTTGAACCGTCTAACCCTATTTCCCCCCTTAAATAAACCGAATGTCGAAGTAACGAGTTAAAACGTAGACGCCACTTTTCTTCGTTTATACATTCAAAAAACACTGAAAAGACTAATTTTGCGAGCGGCGAAGTTTTGTTTCAATTATTCGACGTGCCCGAATGAATATAATTCTCTTATTCATGATCTAAAACTTCGAAACAAAATAATGTAAGCTTTCATCTAATTAATATGTGCAATTATCCTGCCGAATTAATACGTATCCCATGAATATAACAATTCGAAGTAAACGAAATCGGGAATGATCTTTTCTTGAACTTGGAAGTTTCAACAATCGGCTGAAAAAAAAAGACAGCAGATTTATTCAAGAGTCTTTTCCGTTCCTTTCAATTTCTCGCGCACAGAACAACGAAGAGTGCAAAGAGACTGAAGGTTATTAGACTTTTTTACACTGTGAGCCGAGAGGCAGCGATTTAAGTTATTTCATCGAGCGATATATATACTGTGCGGGCGATATACAAGTCGTTTTAGGCAAAATCAACGGGACCACGAGCTCAGCTATTTTTTACAAAAAAAAAAAAAAAAAAAAAAACAAGGTTTCATTGTCGTATAGCGACACTAATCTCGACACGTCAATTATCAGTATTTTTCGAAAATTTATTCGGTCTGTAAGGGAAAAATTATTAATTCAACAATACTCGACGCTCACGATTTATCTGATTCTTTAAAATAGTAAATTTGTTGCAAATCATTATTGTTGAGAACTCGATAAACAAAGGGCACTATTGAAATAAACAAATCATTATTAATAATGATGTATTAAATTATTAATCATAACTTTTGGTGGGAAAATATTTTTGGTAGTAAATTGTTTGTTGAAAATCAAATTGATGAAACGAAAATAAAAAATTCATTCACTAACCATAATAAATAAAAAAAAAATGATTCGGTGCACTTAAAAGGACCCAAGGTACACAAAATCGCGCGCGGTACTCAATAGTACTCAAAATACTTTATTATGACTTCTCGGGCCATCGCAAATATAAATTTCGTACTACGTTCGTGTTCGTCTGACGTTAAAGTCCGAGTACTTGATATTCATGTCAAAGTTCCTCCGCACGTTTTTTTTTCTTTACAATGTCACTAAAAACGATCCGAAAGAGCGGGTGGTGGTGGCGGGATTGAACGAGCCCACTCCCGAGTACCTCTATCGCGCGTAAATAGGCTCTTGGGTTGAAACGATGGCGATGCCTGAGCTCGCGTCTGTATTCGACTACTTGATTAGCAACAGTCGAGGGGACGCGTTCATTCGCGAGGCAATTACAAGTCTCGCAGGTGCATCAATCCCTCACCCCCGCACCTTTAACTCTCTTTCTCGAAGGAGGGCTCTGAGTGCTGGGGCTCGCGACTCTGTGGTAAAATTCGCGCGAATTCGCGCAGCGGGAAAGGTACAAGATGTACGTACACTGCCTCGACTCGCACGCCTCCTCCTCTCGCTGCTCCCATCCCCTAAACTCAATTAGCCCTCCACTCTCATATAACGTTCTCGCGCGCTGAGACCAACTTCTCATCGTTCTTCACTACGCCCACGCGTGTTATACGGCAAATATATATAGTCCTTTCGCCTTTCAAGATCCCCGTTAATTTTCTTCCACGTTCATCAGCCGCATGGCTCTTCTCGTACGTCTCTCCGTATCTCAATTGACAAAGTCCTGTCTCGACATCACACTCGCCTTTCCTTATACGTACGAGGTCTGTTCAAAAAGTATCGCGAATTTTGAATTTCCGCTGGCTACGTATATTCGATTTTCGATTTTTTTGTGCCGTTAGGTTGGTACTCGTGTCCCTCACTTATGCTAAAAAAATCGGCCATTTTGAACGTTTAGTTAATTGTCGACAGCTGTTTTGGTTAGACGTGTTTTGGATTGTCTTCGATTTTTGCCTGTTCCAAAATAGCAGCTTCCATTGCGACGATTGAGCTTTGGTTTTCACGTCATAACCATAAACCCATGATTCGTCACCAGTTATGACCCTCTGGAGCGAATTTGGGTCATCGAGGACCGAGTCCAACGGCTCCTTAGCGATGTTAACGCGACACTGTTTTTGTTCAAAATTGAGCAATTTTGGCACGAATTTCGCGGCGACCCGTCTCATGCCCAAATCATTGGTGAAAATCGAATAGTACGAGCCAATCGATATGTTCAGTTCCTCGGCAACTTCTCTAACCGGTGATTCGATGATTGGCCAATATTATTTTCTTCACTTCATCAATGTTTCCGTCCGTTGTTGATGTCCTCGGGCGTCCGGAACGCATTTCGTTGTTCGCATCTTCTCGGCCCTCTGAGAACATTTTGTACCACCGATAAACGTTGCTTTGGTCCAAGGTAGCTTCGCCATACGCCACAGTCAACGTTCGGAATGCGTCCTCGCACTTAATTTTCTTTTTCACACAAAATTTCATACGGATTCTTTGATCCATTTTTTGGAATAGGCAAAAATCGAAGACAAGCCAAAACACGTATAACCAAAACAGCTGTCAACAATTAACTTAACATTCAAAATGACCGATTTTTTCAGCATAAGTGAGGGAGACGAGTACCAACCTAACACCACAAAAAAAAATCGAAAATCGAATATACGTAGCCCGCGGAAATTCAAAATTCGCGATACTTTTTGAACAGACCTCGTATAGTCGTCGCGCAAAACTGTAGTCACTCGGTGACTAAAATTGTCGGAAATTTCGTCCTCGATTGTTCGTCCAGATCCTCGATTATTACCGAATAAATCCGTACACTCGATGAAAATTCCTAATACGATTTAGAAAAATGATGAAGAAGATACGAATGTTTTTTTCGAATTTTTCATACACATCGTAAATTGATATGTGCTTAGTGACGGTTCGAGTTTTCCAGTCGATGCGGAACTTGTTCGTTAGGAGAGTGGGAACTAAGGGCTCACATACCCCTGCGCGCGCTGAGAACCGAGTAAATATGAAAAATTATTATTATGGTTATATGGTGAAAGAAAATTTAAATGGTTGACTCCACATTTTTTATTAACTTGTCAACTATAAAAAAAAAATTAAAATTCGTTTCTCTTCTAATATCAACATTATTTTTTACGGGTATAAATGGGACTACTGATTAAAACCATGGCGCCTCCTTGTCGACATTATAACTTCACCAAAAATTATCCAATCCGCAAAAATAAAAAAGAATCTAGTAAGATAATGCAGTAGTAATCGTTTGACGGAGGGGATTTTTTTTTTTTTTTTTTTTTTCAAAACTAAAGAAATTACAGTATTTTAAACTTTAGTATGCAATTTATAAAAAAAAAATTAGTGTTTAATAGTTTATAAAAAATTGTTCAACCAAAAAATTAAAAAAACCTCTCGTCAGACTATATAGAATATAATTAAGATTTAAGAGAAAAAAAAAGATTAAAAATATTTAAAATTGACCGAGTTATCGCGCTGTCTAAAAACATAGTTTCGAGAAAAACGGGTTCAAATTTTCCGGTAGGTACAACGCGAACTTACGGCTATTTTCTCATTTATTGCTAGAACTTTGTAACGGAGTGGAATTTTCTTTTGAGTTTTTTTTTTTAAATTCTTAAAATTATAATGAATAAAAATCTGTAAAACAAAATTGATTTTTTGGAAATTTCCGGGATATGTAAGCGCTTAAAAAAAAATGCCAAACAGTCCTTTTCACGAGCGGGGAAAACAAGTTATATTTACAAAATTCTAATCTCGAAAATTATTTCTAAAAAAAAAATATTATAAAAATCACAAATACCCGTTGAATCCGATGAATGCGAATTAGAAAAAAAATCGGCAATAAAAATCCGTAAATTTAACGCGGAATGTCCCGTATGTAAATATCGTGGCATTCCAGTTGTTCGTTATCAAAATGAAACGTGTCAATTTGGCACGAGCCTTTCGAACCACCACCCTCAACGAAATTGCTCTCGTGCAAGCGAGAAATCGAATGAAAGGGAGAGAGAGAGAGAGAGAGGGAATTGACGTCAAATTTTAAACCATTCATCCGACTAAATGACGTTGACACTGGCAGGCGAGCGGTTAATCGTATTTCGGGCGATAAAGTTCTCTCATCTCAATTTCGCGTTCAACGAGAGGCTCCAAGCTCGAACGAAAAAAATCGTTACTCATCGGCGTAAAATTCTCCATAAACTGGACGTGCGAGCATAAAAAATGCAAAAAATCATAAAATTTCATACAATTCCAATGAAATTTCGTCAAAAAGTTAAGTACAATACTTTCAGGGTGAGGGGACAATCTAAGGGGTGAGAGCTTTTGTAAAACGAGAGGTTTTTTCCGAGAAAAACAAGAAGAATGAGAAAATCGAGAGACAAGAGAGTGGGTCGATGGAAAAACCCTCGTACCACACCGGGCTTTCCACTCAATATTATTTATCTTCCATTTTATGTATCCTCTTTCCGTCTCTCTTGACTCACAATTTTTTTCGTTTTTTTATTTTTATTATTTTTTGACGAACAAACCAAAAGCCATTAGCATTCTAAAGCCCGGGCTCTTTCCGGTCGGTGGACAGATCGCCCTTTACTCCACTGTGGATTCTACGGTATTGTACCGTAGAGATAGAAAAAGAGAGAGACTTCCGGCTACTCTGTATACCACAAATGTTCAACTCTCGCGGAAATCGATATTCCAACTTGCTTTATACATGTAACTATATGTTTATATATAGCAAGAGTGAGAGAACCGCGAGTCTCTCGTTCACCCTCACCATCGCTTCCGGTTCACGGATTTCATGGGTGGGAAGTAAAAACGAGGCATAGAGGGGAGGAGGGAGAAATGCGTGACAATCGCGAACATTCGCTAGTCGTGATTTTCGGTCTCTCGATCCCCAAAGCGGAACGCCTCGTCCCGATCTGTTTGCCTGACGCGGGTGTGATATGCGGAGAACTTCCTGTCATTGAAATCGTGATATTAACGGCCTCCATGAATTTTTTTAATTCTCCCGGTATTGTTTTTACTTTTTTCGTTTCCTTCAAACGAGAAACCACTTTATTCAAAAGTGTAATTGCGGTTTAAAAGTTTTTTTTTCTCAATTTTACGTGAGAAAACATTGATTATGTTTCGGGCTGTTTTGTCGTTTCTATAATAGCTATAATAATCTGCTAATAACTATATATATATCGAACGAACGAGTGAGTGAGAGAGAAAGATTGAGACAAACCACTCTTGTACTATAAAAAATAAAAAGAGACGACCGAAAGACTTTCCTTACCGGCATTTCACGGAAAAGACGATGACAACGACGACAATGAGTTTTCTCTCGCCTCTTCTCACGGTCTTTTTTTCTTCCTAAGTAGATTATACGAGATTCGGGCGGAACTGGGGTGAGGCAACCAATTCGCGAGAGGGAAAAGCACCTGTACGTATGTCGTAGGCTAGATATACCGGAAGTCGTCTTTTCGTTCTGTTCCATATCCGACAATATACGTATATGTCTATGTGTAGGATATTCCGTTGAAACTGGAGCAACGTCTGGACTAAAATGAGATATTTCGAAAATTATCCCTGTACTCTTGACGGAGCCTAAAAAAAATTTGTACATCGCCTATTTTAGAAAAGAAAATGGACAATGGAGATAACTCGCAATTGTTGGGATAGTGGACCACCGAGTAGAATTACCCGTTTTTTTTTCTTACATTGCTAATGCGATTCAGCTTCATTGATCATTTTTGCAAACGTAGATAAAGAGATAAGGGTTAATATAGATTTTTTCTACAATCCGTAATCAATTGTTTGCCAGATTACTATTTGTAGAATTTTGGGTAATCTTACTGCTATAATAAAACTGGAGAGTTTGTATGTTTGTTCGAACGCGCTAAACTCAAGAAATACTAATCCGATTTGAAAAATTCTTTATGCATTAGATAGCTCGTTCATTCGGGAAGGCTTTATGCTATACAACTTCATGCTATGAGCCTAAGGAGCGGCGACGGCGTTGGTTTATTTTTTAGTGGCTGGTCCTTTTATTTTTGCACATCATTTCCGGATGGTATTTATATGCGATGCACTTGGTTATGTACTCATAATGTGTATGAAACAGATATATAATCGATATATAAGTCAAAAATATAATTATTAATGGATAGAATTCAAGAAAAAAATGTCAAAATATTAATTAATTTCCCACGAATCCTCCGTATATATGTATTTCTGTATGTGCTATGTACATCCGGTACATAAGTATTTACTCGGGAACGAACGGGATTCTCGAGGCCGACACGACCACCGGGGCACGTTGGCTCTCGACAGTAACCCTGATGTATCGATGGATTAGGAACCCTACGGACCCGAGTTTCACTCTATATATCGAAGAGCACATTCATATATGTATGTATATACCATCCAGATTCCTTGCTCCCTGTATTGTAGCCTTGGGATTTTCCATCACCCTGGGAATTACATCCTTTCTCACGGACACTTTTCCTTAAATATATATATATAGGTATATATGAATGACCGTGAGACACTTATCTCTTACACCCTGCTATCACTGAATATGGACATGCATATAGCTTCTACAACCCCTTTAACAAAGTCCACTGGACTTTGAAACTGCCGTATACATTTCCATTATAGGATCGATCTGTTTAATCCCTTGAGAGGATGCCACGATGAAATTTCTGTCTTTATTATTATTTTTTGAACTCAATAACTTTTTAAACGAGTTGATTTCACGCCTTTTTTCGATTTTCGGCATTTTTATAAAAAATATTTTACTTCTCGACGACAAAAAAAATAGATGTCCCTTGGGAGTGGAGGATAATTTTCGATAAAATAAACTCGTAAAACGTATTAAGGGAGACCGCTAGTGTCACACTTTCGAAAAATCGATTTTTTTTCTTGCGTTTTTCGATAGTTTATGCCTTCGAGAATAAAACACTAAAATTGTAAGGGGGGAAATAGGGTTAAACGGTTCAAAAAATCGATTTTTTTAATTTCATAAATTGTTAGTAAAACTATTGAAAAATATGTTCCCAAAATTTTAAATGAAAATTCCGTCTCGTTCTATTGTTGTAAGCCATTAAGGGGGGAAATAGGGTTAGGACAGCGTTTTCTCAATGATTTTCATGAATTTTTTTATAGTATAAAAAATGAATATAATTTATTGAAACTTTGAGAATATTTTATACATACATTTAAGGATGTACTATAAAATTTTCATGAATTTTTTTATAGTATAAAAAATGAATATAATTTATTGAAACTTTGAGAATATTTTATACATATATTTAAGTATATACTATAAATGTTTTGGAGAATTTCCTTGAAAAACACCGAAGATATTAGCGACCCCATATTGCAGGTCACAATCAGACTCAGCATTTTGCGTACATTCTGGAAGCTGCAATTTTTTTGAACTTGGGTACACGCTAGTTTGAAAAGTTTTCAACCGATCGTTTTGAAAATTGGCAGTTACTTTCTTCATAGTATTGCGCTCTATATGAACCTAAAATCGGAATATTATCATTTTTTAAAATAATTTTTTTTTGCAAATAAAGTTGTAAAAAATGGCAAAAAATCATACTTTTTTGTTTTGGACCCTGTAAAAAATTAAATTTTCTATTTTTTTCATAGCATTAAGGTTTATATAGAAGAGAGACATATAATAAAAGTAAATTCCAAGCTCGTTTCATTTCAGATGAAAATTGCGGCTTCCAGAATGTACGCAAAATGCTGAGTCTGATTGTGACTTGCAATATGGGGTCGCTAATATCTTCGGTGTTTTTCAAGGAAATTCTTCAAAAATTTTATAGTATATACTTAAATATATGTATAAAATATTCTTAAAGTTTCAATAAATTATTTTCATTTTTTATGCTATAAAAAAATTCATGAAAATCATTGAGAAAACGCTTTCCTAACCCTATTTCCTCCCTTAACGGACTTTTTTTTTAAGACTCGAGAGATGGCGCATAAGTCGCTGAAAATTGAATATTTTCATAAAAAAAAAAAATTACTTTGCACACATAATTTATACACAAATATATCCTCTAAATTGCAAAACATTCGATGCAATACCTTTCTTTCAATAAATTCCCGAAAATCAGTGGTCTCCCTTGATAGACGATTTTTTTCCCTTATTTTCCCCGTTTTCAAACGGTGCAACTTGAAAAATCTGAAAAAAACATGACAATCACTTGTGACTTTTACGCGACGAAGTGAAATTTCAAAGCTCGAACGGTTGCGATTAAAATTAAGGAATATCGGAGTCGTCATTTCGTCGCGAAACAGATTTACAGTCAGGTTAGTGGATTCTGACTTTTTTGTTTCGCAAATGGAAAGAGAAAAAAAAACTGATAAAATGTTATATTGAAAAAAATTGAATGATACGAACGTACGACTCTGGTAAATGGGTCATTTTCCGTGAGAAAAGCTCGCGGAATCACGTATAGCGCGAGGTATAGCAATGGGACTTGTAGAAATCGGTGAATAATAGCCCCGCGATGCGGAATACGAGGGTGCATTGTCGACGACACAAAGAGCCCCTCGCGTTCGACATTCAATCTCTGCAGTTTAATAAACATGTAGGTACACCGAGTGCTTCGACAGGATTCAGATCGCGTCTGTGTGTATGTGCGCGCGTGTGTGTGTTTTTGATTCGCGATTCGATTTCCCTTGGCTTGTGGTACATAATATATTATTTATATATAAATGGTAAATTACGAGAAAGGTTATAGGGGCAAAACTGAGTCGCAAACGAAATTGCTCCCGAGAGTCACGACGACGTAATAAATAATCATTGTTTATTTATTCGTAGATCGATTAACGAGTTGTACGTCTTTCGGCACGATTTATCATTTTTTTTTCGTACTCGTTTTCCCGCGCCTAAATTTTGGTTGTTCCAACGGGGACTTTAGGTTTAGTTTTTCGCTGGCAATCTCATACGCTGGCGAGGGCATCAAACTCACGGCGCAAGGATTCACGGCAATAAAACCCTTCCGTAAAAAAAAAACAATATTAACGAATTTTTGCTAGCGGAATTATTGTGAATGCTTTTTTTTTTTCCAAGAATTTATACTTTCTTGTTTGTACTGTATAGCTACTGTAACATTCTTAACACTCGAGCAAGCACAAAGGGAATCATGAGGGTATAACCCAACATTGCATTACATCGTCGTTTCTTACGTGAAATGATAGGGGATCGGGGGAGGGTTGTTGCAGTTTCGTGCTTGCTTGACTGTACACATGCCTTTACCCGACAGCGTCGTTGGTTTCCCTCTCAAACTTGACTCAGAATTTCACGGCATCGCGGCTTCCCCGCGCGTAAATTTCTATGGGCCATTTCGTATCAAAACGATTCATTTAAGGGTGGAAATAGGGTTAGACGGTTCAAAAAATCGATTTTTTTTTATTTCATAAATTGTTAGTAAAACTATTGAGAAATATGTTCCCAAAATTTTAAATGAAAATTCCGACTCGCTCTATTGTCATAGGCCATTAAGGGGGAAATAGGGTTAGGACAGCGTTTTCTCAATGATTTTCATGAATTTTTTTATACTATAAAAAATGGATATAATTTATTGAAACTTTGAGAATATTTTATACATATATTTAAGTATATACTATAAAATTTGTATACATATATTTAAGTATATACTATAAAATATTAGCGACCCCATATTGCTTGTTTTTCTTGGTACTATTTTTTCAAACGCGTTTTTCTGAAAACGACTTTTTTTGAACTTGCGTACACGCTAGTTTGGAAAGTTTTCAACGAATAGTTTTGAAAATTGGCAGTTAATTTCTTCATAGTATTGGGCTCTATACGAACATAAAATCGGAATATTATTATTATTTAAAATAATTGTTTTTTGTAAATAAAGTTGTAAAAATGGCAAAAAATCATGCTTTTTTGTTTTGACCCCTGTAAAAAATTCAATTTTCTATTTTTTTGATAGCATTTAGGTTCATATAGAAGAGAGACATATAAGCAAAGTAAATTCCAACCTCGTTTGATTTCGGATGAAAATTGCGGCTTCCAGAATGTATGCAAAGTGCTGACTCTGATTGTGACCTGCAATATGGGGTCACTAATATTTTATAGTATATACTTAAATGCATGTATACAAATTTTATAGTATATACTTAAATATATGTATAAAATATTCTCAAAGTTTCAATAAATTATATTCATTTTTTATACTATAAAAAAATTCATGAAAATCATTGAGAAAATGCTGTTCTAACCCTATATCCCCCTTAATCGCATTTATTAATTTTTTAAACCCAGAGTCAGTGTTAACTTGCCCAACGAAAGGTCAAACAATTTTAGTCCGATGTAATTTGATATTTTCAGTAATAGGACGAAAAAATTATTATTGACATGGTTTTCTTAAATATATTTTACTTCATTCGTCGGTAAATTTTTTACAGACTCGTGAATGTTTGTTTAATTTTTTTCGCTAATGAAAAATTGTGTACGATCTAACGTACTTTTTTTTTATTATTAAAATCCATCGAGTCGAATCGAGTCTCAATTATTAGATACTTTGGACCATCGAAAAATGTTGATAAACGTCGATATTAAAATTTCAACATTAATTTTTCTTTCTTCTCGTCGAACGTCCCCGTACACACGCGTATAGTTACGTGTACTGTTCCATTTAGTATTCCGCCGAGATGTAGCGCAATGTAAACTCGAGCGATAGTTACATGGCTCATGTATCTTACAAGCTTCCTCGGCAAACTCAAGAAGATACGAGTCTGTCGTACACTGTATCTGTACACTTACCGGAGAAGATAAATATAACCGAGATATGGAAATTTGCCGAGTTGAACGAATTAATACGAGCGAAAAAGTAATCATTTTTTTGAAATCAGCTCAACTTTAATTAGACCTCTTGAGGACGGGCGAAAGTTTTTGTTTTTTCGTTTTCGCAAATAAATACTTTTCGATAGATCTTCCAAGTAGTGAAATACAGGATTTTGAAAAAAAATTGCTCTTCGTTCGTTCCGCCAGTTTTTTCAGAGCTGATAATTCTTTATTTTTCGATTTTAACGTAGCATCGCGCTTCTACCCTATCGAAAAACGTTTCACTGATCATGAATCTGGAAAAATTCAACTCGAAATCGAAGAAGAATTGCCAAAAAAAAAAGATTCGTTTAAATGAAATAGATCTTTGATTATGTGACAATCCGGGATAAAAATGTAATTTTACCCTTCCGTACTTTTTACATACGTCCAATAGATTTTCCATGAAAATTAACAACTTTAATGGGAAATTACGACTCGTTTCCCAGGGGTCTTTTATTTTATTTTTTCCGTTTCTTTTTCTTTTTTTTTTCGCAACTACGTGGAAATCGGCACGAATGACGGTGGCAAAAAAACGGGCTTTTACCTTTGTTGTCGTGCTTTTTTTTTCTTCCCATTCCTCTCGGGCTTCGAATTGCTGCAGAGCGGTTTCGATGGCGTTCGTCGATATCCCGCGGCGAAATCGAGAGTTTGCGATCGCGCAGAGAGAGAGAGAGAGCAGGAGGATTGATGAGTTGCAATCAACGCGCTGCACCGGTCATGAGGAATCGCGGTTTTTATGCAATTCCGTTTACCCCCTTACTCTTGCGGTTATGCGTTAATTCACGCCGGCACATACATGGTAAACTGACACTTTTTCTCGAACTCTCGATCAAATATTTTTCTTATTCGGAAAATTGTTTCGTAACTAATCGCGGGGTTAAAGAATAATCAAATAACGACCAATAATTTATCGGATTCACTTTTCCCATCCTATTTGCGATAATTCTGCGGAATTAACTCCGAATTAGAAATTATCGGATAAACGTGGAAAAAAAACTGCCAATAAGTCTTCGCGTTTCATAGGAAGAATAGTGCTACATCGACGAGCTAAAAATTAAACAATTTAGCTTAAGGAGTTATACGCAGTCAGAAGAGCAAAACAAAGCGATTGTTCAACAATTTTTCCTGGAAAGACATTTCAATTTATTAACGTAAAAATTTATATACGTATTGTGGTAACTTTTAACTTTATTTTTATATTTTTTATCAGTAAAAATAATGATTTTTAAAGTTGCTTTACCCGATCTCCGGGAACTCGTCTAAAAAAAAAGTGTCTTGCGGTGAGCACGATATCTCTGAATTGGATCATCCAAAATGAAA
The DNA here is from genome assembly GCA_958009045.1 of Oxytorus armatus. Lineage (NCBI taxonomy): Eukaryota > Metazoa > Arthropoda > Insecta > Hymenoptera > Ichneumonidae > Oxytorus > Oxytorus armatus. The sequence goes on from OY253755.1 coordinate 16,916,093, forward strand.
AAAACAAAAAAGATTTCGTTAATATAAGGTATTATCTAGTATTTAATCGAAGGAACAAGCAATATATTCATTTTTGACAAAATGGCGACTACTCAAAAAAAAATTTCGATTTTTGATAAAAATTTTGGCCTTAAATTTTTTATAAAATGAAAAATATTTACCGGCGAAAAAATCCTTCGATTAATCGCTAAAAAATATATTTATTAAGCTTGTGCAAAAATTTGAGACCGATCGGTTCAGCCGTTTCCGAGGTATCTTGCTCACCGACTTTAAAAGCACAGTTTTGAGAAAAACGCATTCCAACTTACGAAGTTACTTCGTAAGTTTGAGAATAATTGTCGGATTGACATGAAATTTTCTGTGTATTTACTTAAATATATGTACATTACGAAAAAGAAATTTAAAAAAATTTCTTTTTTTTTTAGAAAATCCTGACTGCGTATGACCCCTCAAAGTGTTTTTGCATTATCTGCCCTTCTGGTCGGCCATATAAATTTTTTCACTCCACGAAAGATCTCTCCTCGGTACGCACAATGCACACACACGTATATGTACATTAGGGCGATTTTTTTTTTCGGTCCCCACCCGAAATTTTGTTCGATATGTCGAAAAAGAAATTCCCTGAAAGTTACAGCCCTCAATATTAATTCTAAGTACTTTCCCAAAACATGAGAAGATTTTCCATCTAAAATACACGTAAATACTGAACGTTATACTGACAATATTGAACTTTAACTTATGAGTAGTATAAAATTTATAAAATATGAAATATTAAATAATAAAAAAAGTTCAATATCTCCACAAATATTAATCTAAGCAATTGGGTCGATAGGACCTTTATTGTAGGAAATTGAATTTCCAACAAATTTTTCATTTCCATTTTTTTCGTAATTTAATTGTTTCGGAGATAACAGCAAAAAAACGAGAATTTTAGGTAAAAATCAACTTCAGTGACCCGTACCAACTCACCAGTACAATTTACACTTTCGCCGCAAAAGCCACTTTTTTATATTGTTTTATTCTGAGTAAATCGAAACCAAGAACAATATGATAGCATAAAATGCGGCTGAGTTATAGTAATGTGAAGAAAAAAACATTCGATTTACGTCCATTTTAGATGGAAAATCTTTTCACGCTTTGGGAAAGTACTTAGAATTAATATTAAGGGCTGTAACTTTAAGGGAATTTCTTTTTCGACATATCCAACAAAATTTCGGGTGGGGACTGAAAAAAAAATAGTCGAAAAAAAATATCGCCCTAATGTGCATATATTAAACGCTAGAAATTGTCTCGCTATTCCAGCTTTACCAAAAAGCTGTCGGAGCAAACGCACAGGCCAGTAACTCGGGCGAGAGCGTTCGCTCCCTTTGAGTATTATCTCGCGTGCAGCCTTCCAGTGTGATATTCGCAATATAATTATGCCCCAGTAACGCGGGACGTCTCCCTTGTACCGTATGATTTATACTTGGGCACATGTCGCATTGTCTAGTTTCGCGGCTATCGTACGTACAAGAGCGTGAAGCCGTGCGCGACCAACAAAAAAAAGGACACTTGCATACCAGAACGCCTGCACGGTATAATAATAATAATAATAATATTAATTAAACCCTCTAGGGTAATAACGTCATCGAAATATCTAGCTACCGGTAATGACGTTAGCGGATTGTCAATTTTTCATTGGGACATGAAATTTGAATCTAATGAAAATGGTCCCCGGAAAATTGGCCACAAAAATTAACGAGCGACGCCGGCCAGGAACGGAGTTAGGCAGTGGGAGGGTCACAAAAGGCCATATAGCTTCGTGCTATGACCCTGAGGAGCGGCGGGGACGTCGGTTTAGTTTTTAGCGATTGGTCCTTCTATTTTTCCAAATAATTTCCGGATGGTATTTGTATGGGATCCACTTGGTTATGTACTGATAATGCGTATGAAACAGATATATAATCCACAGGCACAGCTAGTTATAATTGAAATAGAATTGACAATTAACAAATGATGGGCCATTTTTTTTCAATACGATTTCGAAAAAAATCAATAAAATTATGTTTCATCGATGACGAACGTGATTCTATCTAGCTCGCTAAGCCGGATATGAATACACAAGGTGCGGAAGCTCGATCGAATTTGAAAAGTTTTAACGCCCGGTTACACGTCTCTTGTGGTCGGTTTGTGTGTGCCCTCTGGGCACTTGCCAGGTGTACTCGCCTATTATATAATACCGCACGAAGGTGCGAGAGAGAAGGGCCCACACGTCGAGAGCGTTCGCGGTTGTAAAATGTGGTCGCACGAGTTCACTCTCTGGTAGGAGTCTGTGCCAAAACGTAGATGACAATATCGCGGGAATGTAATTTGCTATAGTTAACGAATTCGCCAGTTATGGGAGTGAGAGATGCTGAAAAAAACATTTTGAAGAAGGTGCTCGAACGAAGGAAAAAAAATAAAACATCTAATACCACTTTTGTGATATAAACAGTTGAGATGCACACTTAAGGGAGGAAATAGGATTAGACGGTTAAAAAAATCGATTTTTTTTTATTTCATAAATTATTAGTAAAACTATTGAAAAATATGTTCCCAAAATTTTTAATGAACATTCCGACTCGTTCTATTGTTATAAGCCATTAAGGGCGGAAATGGGGTTAGGACAGCGTTTTCTCAATGATCTTCATGAGTTTTTTTATAGTATAAAAAATGAATATAACCTATTGAAACTTTGAGAATATTTTATACATATATTTAAGTAAATACTATAAAATTTTTGAAGAATTTTCTCGAAAAACACCGAAGAAAATTTAAGACTGCCTTGACTTTGTTTTTCTTGGTACTATTTTTTCAAACGCGTTTTTCTGAAAACGACTTTTTTCGAACTTGCGTACACGCTAGTTCGAAAAGTTTTCAACCAATCGTTTTGAAAATTGGCAGTTACTTTCTTCATTATATTGCGCTCTATATAAACCTAAAATTGGAATATTATTATTATTTAAAATAATTTTTTTTTTTGCAATTAAAGTTATAAGAAATGGCAAATAATCATGCTCTTTTGTTTTGACCCGTGTAGAAAATTCAATTTTCCATTTTTTTGATAGCATTTAGGTTCATATAGAAGAGAGACATATAATAAAAGTGAATTCCAACCTCGTTTGATTTCGGATGAAAATTGCGGCTTCCAGAATGTACGCAAAATGCTGAGTCTGATTGTGACGTGCAATATGGGGTCGCTAATATCCCTGGTGTTTTTCAAGAAAATTCTTCAAAAATTTTATAGTATATACTTAAATATATGTATAAAATATTCTCAAAGTTTCAATAAATTATATTCATTTTTTATACTATAAAAAAATTCATGAAAATCATTGAGAAAACGCTGTCCTAACCCTATTTCCCCGCTAAAGAATAAGGAAAATGCTATTTCTAAATTGATAATAACATTAAATATTATAGAATATTTTGCACATCGAAGAAGCAACGATATTGCAGTAATTTACTGTTTTTGATTTACAACGATAAAAATAAAAGATTATCGAACGAAATAATCCGCGAATGTTTTTTCAGTCGGCGATCGTAAAAATCGTTATTCCGATATTTCAACCGAGGATGTTTGTTTTTTTTTCTTCTTCTTTTCCAATGTTCAATGGGTCGGTAGATTAGCGAGGTATCGTATTTGTTCGACTATTTGCACTGATCGAGTATTGAATCTGTGGGGGTGAAGCGTGTACGATTCTTGAGCTAGCTTCTGTTGCTCTCTGTGGCGGTATACACAAGCTCGAGCTTTTTCCTTGGCTGCCAAAAGAACGAGAGAGAAGAGAGAGAGAGAGAGAGAGAAAACGGTGGATTTTCGTGAGTTCGAGCAAGCTTTATATTGCCACAAGCTTCAGAGTGTACGAGCTACAAACGAAAAAGTCTTTTCGCACCGATAAAAGATCGAGCTTACAATGGGGTGACCCTATACCCCCGTTGTACGAGTTATTTGTCAGGTTTGGGTAGTTTCACTTGCCCCTTATTACACCTTTTGCTTCCTCGAGCTTTTTATATGTGGCGAATTCCACGTCATATGTATCAACCAATACACAATCAGAAACACAATCGAAATATCCAACGGTTCAGATATTTCGGACGACATAGCTTGGAATGTTCCATGTTCATATGAAGGGATTACGTTTCAAATGGATCAACGGAGATCTATTATTTGTTACGTCCATTTTTTTACAGCATTTACCTACTGTTGACGTAATTATTAAAAATTCGTTAAGATTAAAGAAAAATTGTTACTTTGAGGCTCTTTTGTGCGGGGTGAAAACAATCTTCATCGTTAAATAAAAGGCATTTTTTTGCATAATTTTGTTTACGAAATTTTATTCAACTTAGTCACGAGTAAGCTTCAGTTCGCACTAACAGGCTCACAGACCCCTGCGCGCGCTGCAAACCGAGTAAATTTGAAAAATTATTATAAAGGTTATATGGTGATAAAAAAAATTTTATTGTTGATTTCACATTTTTATTAAATTTTCAATTATAAGAAAAACAATTAAAATTACTATTTTTTCTATATTAATATTATTTTTTACGGGTATGAAAACCGTGGCGCCTCCTTGTCGATATCATAACTTCACCAAAAATTATGCAATCAGCAAAAATAAAAAAGAATCTGATAAAATAATGTAGTAGTAATGGTCTGACGGTGGGATTTTTTTTTTTTTACTAAAGAAATTACAGTATTTCAAACTAGGGTATGCAAAAAAAAAAAAAAATTAGTGTTTAATAATTTATAAAAAATTGTCCAACCAAGAAATTAAAAAAAACCCCTCGTCGGACTATAGAGAAAATAATTATCAAGCTTTAAAAAAAGTAAAGTTAAAAAGTATTAAAAATTGACTGAGTTATTGTGCTGACACTGTCTACAAACATAGTTTCGAGAAAAACGTGTTTAAATAATGCAGATATTTTTTTTAAATAATAAAAAAAAATAATTCTCATAGTTGAAAAGTTAATAAAAAATGTGAAATGAACAATTTATTTATTTTTTCACGATATAACCTTTATAATAATCTATCAAATTTACTCGGTTTTTAGCGCGCGCAGGGGTATGTGAGCCCTTAATTTCCCTATATAATAATTATTATTATTATTGTCATTATTATTATTATTCTTCTTCATAAATATGTAATTGCCAACGAGTTTTACCTTCACAGCGAAAAATCACAAAGCTCTCGGGGTTTTGTAGCGTCAATAGAAAATTTAATTACAAAATCGTCAACGAGAGCCAAGGGGGCATTTTTTGTTGTTAAATTTTGTTTTTTTCCATAATGGGGGATGAGAGAAGGCGGAAGAGCGTATATAAATTTGCGAGCTTTTCCGATAGGAAAATGAGAGCTTCCGAGAGAGAGGAGAGAGAGAGAGAGAGACAGTGCGAGATAGCAAAGCGAATAGGATAGCAAACGAACAGTCAAAAAGTCATCATCGTAGAATTCTGAGCGCGTTCGGCTCGTTCTTTTTCGAGGGATTTCACGAACGACGAAGGGAATTGCCGTGGCGGACGTTCAGGGTAGAATGTACATATAATATAACGTTACGACGTGCACGTAATTGCACGTTATTCGAAGAAAAGCTGTATAAAGGTAAAGGACGTTTCAAGGCAATTCGACAAATTTATCATAAGACTGTACGAAAGACAATTGAAAAAAAAGATAAATAAAAAATAATCACTAATAATTATTCGCAAACAAAGTATCGTAGCACAAACAAAAACTGTTTAAAATTATTATCGTAATATCGCAAACAGTATATCCAGCTTGATTTGATGTCGAATGCCTCGTATCAGTATACATTATACATAAAGAGACAGAGAGAGAGAGAGAGAGAGAGAGAGAGAGAGAGAGAGAGAGAGAGAGAGAGAGAGAAAAGGGGAAAAAGGGTAGAAGGAGACAAGACGACGAGAAAAGGTGTCGACTGTCGACCACTTTCCGTATGTTCTATATATGTACATGTATAAATATAGATAGAGAAAAATCTTCTCTCTTTCTCAGTCTTGGAGCAATGCAAATGGGCGTTAGAGCGGAATCGCCACAAAATGGCTTCATTTTTCGCGACGTAACGAGCCCCAAGGGCCCGTATGGCTATGGCGCTATGCCTACGTTTCTCTTTTCTTCGCGCTATACGAGTACATACGAGTGATTGAGCGAACTCTCCGCATGGATATGGAGAGAACACGCTTTTGAGTAGTCGAAAACGATAACTACTGCCCATAGAAATTGTACTCGAACTTTTCCTCTTTTTACATATACGAGGTCTGTTAAAAAAGTATCGGGAATTTTGAATTTTCGCGGGCTACGTATATTCAATTTTCGATTTTTTTTGGCGTTAGGTCGGTACTCGTGTCCCTCACTTATGCTGAAAAAATCGGTCATTTTGAATGTTTAGTTAATTGTTGACAGCTGTTTTGGTTATACGTGTTTTGGCTTGTCTTCGATTTTTGCCTATTCCAAAAAATCGATCAAAGAATCTGTATGAAATTTTGTGTGAAAAAGAAAATTAAGTGCGCGGACGCATTCCGAATGTTGACTGTGGCGTATGGTAAAGCTACCTTGGACCAGAGCAACGTTTATCGGTGGTACAAAATGTTGATGAAATGAAGAAAATAATATTGGCCAATCGTCGAATCACCGTTAGAGAAGTTGCTGAGGAACTAAACGTATCGATTGGGCTCGTGCTATTCGATTTTTACCAATGATTTGGGCATGAGACTGGTCGCCGCGAAATTCGTGCCAAAATTGCTCAATTTCGAAGAAAAACAGTGTCGCGTTAACATCGCTAAGGAGCCGTTGGACTCGGTCCGCGACGACCCAAATTTGCTCCAGAGGGTCATAACTGGTGACGAATCATGGGTTTATGGTTATGACGTGAAAACCAAAGCTCAATCATCGCAATGGAAGCTGCTTTTTTGGAACAGGCAAAAATCGACGACAAGCCAAAACACGTCTAACCAAAACGGCTGCCAACAATTACCTAAACATTCAAAATGGCCGATTTTTTCAGCATAAGTGAGAGACACGAGTACTCACCTAAAGCCACGAAAAATAATCGAAAATCGAATATACGTAGCCCGCGGAAATTCAAAATTCGCGGATACTTTTTGAACAGACTTGATCTACTTGATCAACTTCCTATCCTGCCCGCTCCCACCCCCTGTCGGAATTGGTTTCTTAATTTTTTGCTTCAATCATTCAACTAATTCCAAAGGCTACGTTTAAATGTTCAAAAAAAAATCGTTCCACCAGAACCAATTTTTTTTTGGTGTCTCTTAGCAGCTCTAAAAGAAAAGGCCTTTAACTGAAATCTCGACGAATTCTTATAAATTAATTTGTATACATTGTACATTTTTTAATCCATAATTCATAGTTTAAAGATTTTTTTTTCTTCTCTTTCCGTTGTTACCCTTGTTCGATATTTTCGATTTTTTTTTCGCGAAACAAAAATGTCGAGTAGGCGCTCAATGAGAGTAGGTATTTTATCGAGGGGAGAAAAAAAAATGCGAAAAACATCGAATGGAAACACCGTTTAAAAGCATTTTATATTCACGTATGTAAAATTTTTGGGGGCGGGGGTGGTAACGAGAGTACGCTCGAATTAATAATAAATACGGTAAATCACGGGGGATTCATTTGGAACTATCAAAAGAGTAGCGAGTACTCTCTAGTTTCCATCAATTAATATCTTTTTCTCTGGCTTTTTTTTTCTTTTCATGAATTTATAATAATCAACCAGCGGTGGTTGGTCCATATGTGTACAATTCGTGAAATTCATCCGGTTGCATTCGGTTCTCGTGCGGGATGAAAATACTGCCCTCCCACTGCTCCCTTCTTTCCGCTCGCTCGCTCACTCTCTCCTTTTATGTACGAACATTACGTGCGAACCCCGGGAGGGTTTACGAGTCCGGATTAGCGCTGATCCGGCTCGTAGCACGCATATAGAGCCGTACGCAACGAGAGTAAAATTTAATTGGCTACCTTGTCCAATTCTATCTGTCTCCGGGTCTTCCTTCTCATTTGCCCGCGCACACGTTGCCAAATTAAATTTAAATGACGCGCAACGGTTTATCCCTTTTATATCCCACAAAGTTCGCGTATATACACGGGCCTTTTCGCGCCAACTTCATCAAACGATTTTAATCTATCGATTATCGCGTTGCTCTTTCTCAAATTGTTTTCGAGATACAATTTTTTTAAATTTATTTATTTGTTTAGAGACTTTTTCGAATAATTGTTTCTCACGAACAAAATTAATTTTTCGAAATACACGCAGCTTCGTTGTATTGAAAAAAAAAAATCATAAAAATCATACACCCTTAAGGGCTCACATACCCCTGAAAATTTCAAAAAATCGTTTTTTTTTTACAGACTTTTATTCTTTATACTTTTAACAATTTAAAAGAAAACACTTTTGAGAAAATTCCACTCCGTTACAAAGTTAAAGCGATAAACGAGAGACTAGCCCTAAGTTCGCGTTATACCTACCCGGAATTTTCTTGATAGTTATTAACTTTCACTTTATTAACTTTAACTTCACTAATCTTGATCATTATTTTTTCTATAGTCTGACGAGAGGTTTTTTCAATTTTTTGGTTAGAGAATTGTTTATAAATTATCAAAAAGTAATATTTTTTTAAATTGCTTACTAAAGTTTGAAATACTATAATAACTATATTTTTGAAAAAAAAAAAAAAAAAAAAATGCCCTCCGTCAGACTATTACTACTACATTATTTTACTAGATTCTCTTTTATTTTTGGGGATTGGATAATATTTTGTGAAGTTGTGATGTCGACAAGGAGGCGCCATGGTTTTCATCGGTACTCCATTTATACCCGGATAAAATAATGATAATAATTTTTTTTAAATAAAAAAAATTTTTTTCCTCTTAGTTGAAAAGTTATAAAAAATGTGGAATGAAGATTCAATTTTTTTTCACCATATAACCTTTATAATAATTTTTCAAACTCACTCGGTTTTCAGGGCGCGCAGCGGTATTTTAGCCATTAAGGGGGGAAATAGGGTTAGGACAGCGTTTTATCAATGATTTTCATGAATTTTTTTATAGTATAAAAACTGAATATAATTTATTGAAACTTCGAGAATATTTTATACATATATTTGAGTATGTACTATAAAATTTTTGAAGAATTTCCTTGAAAAACACCGAAAATATTAGCGACCCCATATTGCAGATCACAATCAGACTCAGCATTTTGCGTACATTCTGGAAGCCGCAAGTTTCATCCGAAATTAAACGCGGTTGGAATTTACTTTTATTATATGTCTCTCTTCTACGTGAACCTAAATGCTATCAAGAAAATAGCAAATTGAATTTTTTACAGGGCTCAAAACAAAAAAGCATGATTCTTTGCCATTTTTTACAACTTTATTTGCAAAAAAAAAATATTTTAAATATTGATGATATTCCGATTTTAGGTTCATATAGAGCGCAATACTATGAAGAAAGTTACTGCCAATTTTCAAAACGATTGGTTGAAAACTTTTCAAACTAGCGTGTACGCAAGTTCGAAAAAAGTCGTTTTCAGAAAAACGCGTTTGAAAAAATAGCAAAATGCTGAGTCTGATTGTGACCTGCAATATGGGGTCGCTAATATCTGCGGTGTTTTTCAAGGAAATTCTTCAAAAATTTTATAGTATATACTTATATATATGTATAAAATATTCTCAAAGTTTCAATAAATTATAATCATTTTTTATACTATAAAAAAAATTCATGAAAATCATTGAGAAAACGCTGTCCTAACCCTATTTCCCCCCATAATGGCTTATAACAATAGAACGAGTCGGAATTTTCATAAAAAATTTTAGGAACATATTTTTCAATAGTTTTACTAACAATTTATGAAATTAAAAAAAAATCGATTTTTTGAACCGTCTAACCCCATTTCCCCCCCTTAAACCATACAAGTTCTGAATATTCGAACTCTGTACGGACATTTTTCTTAATTGGCGATTTTTTTACTCGCAATTTTTTTACGAACCATTCCGGGAGCCGTGAGGTAACGAGGAGCAATTAACCAGCCACGGGTACCGCTGTAATTGTTCCAGGTGGTCGTCCCAGGCGATTGTGTGCCTGGGATGTGGTCGCTATGTGGTCCAGAGCATTTGGGTGGTTTCTGCGATATACATATATATATATATATATACATGTACATAGAGACCGCTCTGACCTCTGCAATTTCGGGGTCCATGTTTAACGCGTCGTGAAGCGACGAGATGACGGACCATTCTCTTGGTCCAGACAAAGTGAGAGAGAGAGAGGTCTAGTGGTCGGATATAGAGTGTCGAAGGGTTCGTAGCACTTTCAAAGCCCCTGCGAGGCTCGAATGCGGGGGCCCTCGTCTGTCAGCGTATTCAGAGCTCGTCATTCGAGAGCCTTTGCCAAAGCACCGCTGGGAGCATGGCCCCACGAGTCAAGCCTCGGGGCTGACGTTTAAAAATGCCACCCTCGAAATATACGTTAAAACTCAAATATCTTTTTTGGTTATTCATTCGATACTCATTATTGTTTTTCCGTTTTATATTGCGGAAACGAATTATCGTTGTATCAATGTACAAGAAAAATAGTAAAAAGAAGTCAAATAATTTAGTGAATCAATTAACATCTAATAAAATAATTAATCTTTCTACTTACTTCGATTTTTACAATTTTTTCTTTTGTCGCGAGTACCAACATTTTCGATATTTCCCTTTACTTGCTGAAGTAAATCTGAAGAATCGGTTGAACTGATTAAACGACTTTGAACGTTTTTTTTCAAATTATCATGCTGTCTCTTGGTTCACTCTTCCGGTATTAAATACAAAAAAAAACGATTATTTTGTATTCGAAAATAAAAAAAGACGTAAAAAATATTGAATTAATGAATGAAGGTAATAATTATTGATAAAAAAAATATTTGAATTTTCACGGTTTTTTTAGGATTCTGGAAACAAAATTGCGTTTTGTACTTTTGGGTTAATTTAAAAAATAAAACACGCTTTTTCCATCTTTTCTGCATAGATTCTTCCTTAATATAATTGAGAATTTATTTTTTTCTTCCGTAAATATAAGAAAAGATTCGCGACCCTGTACATGCCGGAAACCAACGCACGGTGGTTCTCGTCGTCGGCGATATACTTTGTTAAATTACTCGCTGATGAAATTACACCCCCCTGAATTTTCCTTAACTTCTCGTTGTTTTCCACGTCTTTCAATTACAACGGTCCTAACAGCCTTTCCAAGAACTCTCTTTTAATAATCATTAGTGGCGAACGACGGTGTACATTAGGGCGATTTTTTTTTCGACTATTTATTTTTCTCAGTCCCCACTTGAAATTTTTCTGTATATGCCGAACAACAAATTCCCTGAAAGTTACAGACCTTAATATTAATTCTAAATACTTTCCCTAAGCGTGAAAAGATTTTCCATCTAAAATACACGTAAATCGAATTTTTTTTTTTTTTGTTTTTCAAAATTCTGTAACTCAGCCGCATTTTATGCTATCATATTGTTCTTGGTTTCGACTTACTCAGAATAAAACAATCTAGAAAAGTGCCTATTGCGGCGAAAGTGTAAATTGTATTGGTCAGTTGATACGGGTCACTAAAGTTGATTTTTACCCAAAATTCTCGTTTCTTTGCTGTTATCTCCGGAACGATTAACTTTACGAAAAAAATGTAAATAAAAAATTTGTTGGAAATTGAAGTTCCTACAATAAAGATTCTATCGACCCAATTGCTTAGATTGATATTTTTTGAGATATTGAACTTTAACTTATGAGTAGTATAAAATTTGTACGGTAATATAAACCGTAAAAATTGTACACGACTCATAAGTTAAAGTTCAATATCTCAAGAAATATTAATCTAAGCAATTGAGTCGATAGAACCTTTGTTGTAGGAAATTAAATTTCCAATAAATTTTTTATTTATATCTTTTCCGTAAAGTTAATTAATTCGGAGATAACAGCAAAAAAAGGAGAATTTTGGGTATAAATCAACTTTAGTGACCCGTACCAACTCACCAGTACAATTTACACTTTCGCCGCAATAGGCACTTTTCTAGATTGTTTTATTCTGAGTAAATCGAAACCAAGAACAATATAATAAGATAATATGCGGCAGAGTTATAGAAATTTGAAAAAAAAAAAATTAGATTTACGTGTATTTTAGATGGAAAATATTTTCACGCTAAGGGAAAGTACTTAGAATTGATATTAAGGGCTGTAACTTTCAGGGAATTTGGTTTTCGACATCTCCAACAAAATTTCAAGTGTGGACTGAGAAAAAAAAATAGTCGAAAAAAAAAAATCGCCCTAGTGTACATACTAGGCATAATGTGCATATGCCCAACCGAGAATCGCCTTGAGGGAAAATTGTACGTCAGTAGACTTTCCCTTCCCCTGAATCCTCTCTGTTCGTGGAGCAAAATTGTCGATCAAAGTTCAACAGCAAACATTTTGTTCACTCGAATTGGGCCGAACCGTGCTTATTGAGCAAAATAGGGATATAATTTTAAATAAAAATTAAAGTAAAACGAAAAGTATCGATTTTTATTAAAATTTCATAATTTACTTTATTATTATTTGTTCATGATCGATCCAAAGTCAGTGATATAACTGACAAATGGTAGTTGGACAGAAATTTAAAGTGTAGAGTTGTGTAAAAAAAAGAATAATTAAATATTCTTGTTTTCGCAAACTTTCGTTTACGGTGAAAGACAAGATTTTAGCTGCTCACTTTTTCCTCGCTCCTCCTTTTCCACTCGTCCCGGCAGAGCTAATGTTCTTCGTTTCTGCGAATGGGGTTTCCACTTGTAGCGTCGCTTTTGCTTCCGGGAAGCCTGAAATTACGAAATATTATACGCTTTCATTAAATTGGCGGAGGCAAAATATTACATACAATTAGTTGTTCGAAAGAACGAGAAGAATAAATTTAAAAAAATCCCTTTCATCGGTCTGTTTTTTCCCCTTGATATGGCACAGAGAATAGAGCTCGTTTGAATTTATACGAAAATTACATTTTACCTGCGACAATGGGGAGGCGTACAATGAATCCCATTAAGAACGTGAATTCGCGCGAGGGGTCGTACACATTTTTCGATTAATGAATTTTTTCGACGTGAAAGGTGAAAAAATAAAAATAATGCGGAGAATGAAAATTGTTTATGAAGAGTACAATGAGTTGTTTTTTTTCGCTCTTTCATTGGAAATGTTTTCCTCATTACTCGCGCTAGTTCACCGAGTTTTCGTCTCGCCAAATTCATTCAGGCTGCTTTATAAATAGGCTTTTTTTTCATACTTTTTTTCATCTCAAGTCTGTAGACGGAAAAAGTGATCTCTCAAGAGAGAGGTGTTTGCTTTGACTCGGGAAATTACAGGAGAGCCTCGCGACAACGATTCAAAGGAAAATTTCACACCGAATTTTTGCTTAAATTCAATAAGCTCGAAAGTTCTTTTGTTTCGAACAAAATCATTTAGAATGATTTACTGAAAAGATATTTCACAAAAATTTTTTACACACATTATCGACGTACGTGTTTTTTTTGTGCCAATAATTAGACTTATAATTAGAATTGTAATTATGGCAAAGGAAATACGAAACAAAGTTTTTCGAAACTTAAGGGATATGGCCACGGTAGCGGGCATCAAATCATGTGCACATTTAACAAGTTTTTTTGTACGAAAAATTGATTTATTTATAAAACTAATTACACATCTATTTAGTATGAACATCAAGGTAATAAAAAAATATTTTTTTTTTGTTTATTGTTATACAAAATGTCCGACTACTGCCATTTGCTTTTGATATCTTTTCTCCGCGGCGTGACATTTGGCATCCACAATTTTTGACCTAAAACAAAATATATACATCAGAATACCTAGGGAAGTACCTACGGAATTTGAAAAATATTGTTTTGTTCGAATATTGTAGGCATATGAACTTGAAAGCTGAATTTCCAGTGAAAAATTTCTTATAAAACTGCTCATAAAATGGAAAGTTTTTGATTAATCAGAAATTCCGTAAAAATTGTTGATACCGAATGTCACGCCGCGGAGCGCCTCGAAAAAAAGATACCCATATCAAATCAGTCGGCCATTTTGTATAACAAAAAAATATTTTTTGATTAGCTTGATATTTATACTAACTAGATGTGTAATTAGTTTTATAAATAAATCACTTTTTCGTACATAAAAGAAATTGTTAAATGTCCACATGATTTCATACCCGCTACCGTGTCCATAACCCTTAAGGGGGGAAATAGGGTTAGACGGTTCAAAAAATCGATTTTTTTTTTATTTCATAAATTGTTAGTAAAACTATTGAAAAATATGTTCCCAAAACTTTTAATGAAAATTCCGACTCGTTCTATTGTTATAAGCCATTAACAGGGGAAATAGGGTTAGGACAGCGTTTTCTCAATGATTTTCATGAATTTTTTTATAGTATAAAAAATGAATATAATTTATTGAAACTTTGAGAATATTTTAGACATATATTTAAGTATATACTATAAAATTTTTGAAGAATTTCCTTGAAAAACACCGACGATATTAGCGACCCCATATTGCAGGTCACAATCAGACTCAGAATTTTGCTATTTTTTCAAACGCGTTTTTCTGAAAACGACGTTTTTTTAACTTGCGTACACGCTAGTTTGAAAAGTTTTCAACCAATCGTTTTGAAAATTGGCAGTTACTTTCTTCATAGTGTTGCGCTCTACATGAATAGAAAATCGGAATATTATCACTATCTAAAATAATTTTTTTTTTGCAAAGAAAGTTGTAAAAAATGGCAAAAAATCATGCTTTTTTGTTTTGACCCCTGTAAAAAATTCAATTTTCAATTTTTTTGTTAGCATTTAGGTTCATATAGAAGAGAGACATATAATAAAAGTAAATTCCAACTTCGTTTGATTTCAGAAGAAAATTGCGGCTTCCAGAATGTATGCAAAATGCTGAGTCTGATAGTGACCTGCAATATGGGGTCGCTAATATCGTCGGTGTTTTTCAAGGAAATTCTTCAAAAAGTTTATAGTACATACTCAAATATATGTATAAAATATTCTCGAAGTTTCAATAAATTATATTCAGTTTTTATACTGTAAAAAAATTCATGAAAATCATTGATAAAACGCTGTCCTAACCGTATTTCCTCCCTTAAGAACTAAATTCAATGAATATTTTTAGACGATAAAGAGGATCGCCGAGTTTTTATGATTATAATTTGGAAAAACTATGTTTTTACTTTTTTGTTTTTTTCGAAAGAAATATAAATCTGTTGCGTAAAATTCGAAACGAGTGATTGCTTATAAAAATAGTGTAAAAAAATATTTAGATCATAGTATACGAAGTTGTACGAATTCGTATTTTTTGTATATTTATTTTATCCAAAAAATAATCATTTACAATTTTTTTCGATGCGAATATTCATTTCCATCATTTTGGAAATATCTTGGAACAATCGTTCGTTTTGGATTTTTCGATACGATTGTTCTTTTCGTATCGTACATCGGTATTCCCTAAAATATTTACTTTTGAAAAATTATTCATAATTGTTCCGGTAATAAGTCGTTTCACTTCTTTATACAAATTGGCTCCAATCTCCCGTGAACGGTCGCGGAAACAGACGAGAAAAGGCTTTGGGGTTGCGCGGAGGGGGGATGTTGAATCGTAAAATTCGTCCAAATTCAACGTACGAAGCGAATATAGCACGAATATATACGGAAAATATTTGTTTTCCTGCTCGGTGAAAAAGCAATTTTCCGACAGCTCTGAATACGTATTTGTCCTAACCGAGAGAAAGAGAGAAAAAAAAAGCGAGGAAGACAGAGGCCTCCCTTTGCTCATACATTCAGTTTCTCTGTATACACATTGCTTGGTTAAAGCTCGTAACTATTCTCCAAGAACGAGCGAAGGTGGGAGGAGAGAAAGCGAAATAAAACGAATAAAGAAAGTAGACATTCTTCACAGTTGCTGAGGCAACACAAAACGCATTTGTACAGAAATACACGTTACTTCGAAGCTTCTCGAGGGGGTGAAACGAGACGCTTACAAATCGTACTTTCCTCCTTCTCCTCCTCCTCCTCCGCCTCCTGCCCCGCCACCGCTCGGCAAACATTCATTCAACACGACTATTTCCGTCTCATATTCCAATAAGTCTTTCGCACCTTTCATCAAGACGTCAAATTGTCTGTTTGCGTATTCATTTTCTCTCGTAAATATCGGCGGAGTTTTCGCCATCAGGCAGTCGTAGCCAATTCTCTTATCGTCGTTTCCACGACAGCCCATCGCACACTTGAAAGTAACATAGACCCAATGAATCTCTTGTAGTTTAGAACAGAAAATTAAGAATGCATGAAAAAAAAAACATGAAAAATCAATTTCATACCGATCAAAACATTTAAACGTGAAAATCCTCAAGATTGCATCCTTGTAACTTTGGAGGGGTATGGCCACGGTAGCGGCTATAAAATCACGTGAACATTTAACAATTTTTTTTTATATGAAAAAGTGATTTGTTTATAAAACTGCTGTTTGAGAAAGTGATTTGTTTCACACACATCTATTGTTGTGTTGTTGTTGTTGTTGTTGTTGTTGTCTGGACACATCTATTTCGTATAAATATCAAGCTAACAGGAAATATTTTTTTTTGTTTTTTCTTTATGCAAAATGGCCGACTACTGATATTTGCTTTTATTTTTGTATCTTTTTTTTTTTTGAGACGCTCCGCGGCGTCACATTTGGCATCCACAATTTTTTACCTAGAATGAAAAAAACTAATTCTCGTCAATCTACATCAAAATACCTAGAGAAGTGCGTGCAAATTTTGAACAATATTGTTTCATTCAAATATTATAGGCGTTTGAACTTAAAACGTGAATTTCCAGTGAAACATTTCGTACAAATTGCTCACAAAATGGAAAGTTATTAATTAATCAGAAATTCCGTACGTACTTCTTTGGGTATTCCGATGTAGATTAAGGGGGGAAATAGGGTTAGACGGTTCAAAAAATCGATTTTTTTTAATTTCATAAATTGTTAGTAAAACTATTGAAAAATAAGTTCTCAAAATTAAAAATGAAAACTCCGACTCGTTCTATTCTTGTAAGCCATTAAGAGGGGAAATTGGGTTAGGAAAGCGTTTTCTCAATGATTTTCATGAATTTTTTTACAGTATAAAAAATGAATATAATTTATTGAAACTTTGAGAATATTTTAGACATATATTTGAGTATATACTGTAAAATTTTTGAAGAATTTCCTTGAAAAACACCGCAGATAAGCGACCCCATATTTCAAGTCACAATCAGACTTAGCATTTTGCTATTTTTTCAAACGCGTTTTTCTAAAAACGACTTTTTTTTTAATTGCGTACACGCTAGTTTGAAATTTTTGCAACCAATCGTTTTGAAAATTGGCAGTTACTTTCTTCATAGTATTGCGCTCTATATGAACCTACAATCGGAATATTATCATTTTTTAAAATTTTTTATTTTTTTGCAAATAAAGTTGTAAAAAATGGCAAAAAATCGTGCTTTTTTGTTTTGACCGCTGTAAAAAATTCAAATTTCTATTTTTTTCATAGCATTTCGGTTCATATAGAAGAGAGACACATAATAAAAGTAAATTCCAACCTCGTTTGATTTCAGATGAAAATTGCGGCTTCCAGAATGTACGCAAAATGCTGAGTCTGATTGTGACCTGCAATAAGGGGTGGCTAATATCTGCGGTGTTTTTCAAGGGCATTTTTCAAAAATTTTATAGTATATACTTAAATATATGTATGAAATATTCTCAAAGTTTCAATAAATTATATTCATTTTTTATACTATGAACAAATTCATGAAAATCATTGAGCAAACGCTGTCCTATTTCCACCCTTAACGAGAATTTTTTTTTGTTCTACGTCAAAAATTGTGGATGCCAAATGTCACGCCGCGGAGCGCCTCAAGAAACAGATACCAAAATAGCTGTATTCGGCCATTTTGTATAACAAAAAAATATTTGTTATTAGCTTGATATTTATACCAAATGGATGTGTAATTAGTTTTATAAATAAATCACTTTTTCATAAAAAAAAACATTGTTAAATGTGCACATGATTTTATACACGCTGCCGTGGCCACACCCCTTAATTGCCAATGATATTTTGTCAATGTTGATTACATAATGTTTACCCTTAGAATTTCAAGATCCGTAAGGGTCATACACTCGGAGGAATCCTCGAGATCTTTCAGTAGAGAACTGACGTCGTACTCGCTGTAAACCCTGTCATCATCACTTTCATAATTTTGGCTCATTCTCGAACCGTCTCGCGCAACCCCTGTTTCCCCGTTATCAAAATTTTCTTCACTAATTTCCGTGAGCATGAATCTCGGTTCGTTCGTAACGACGTAAAGCCTGCGCGCGAAAAACTATAAATTATAACGCTATTCTCCTTTTGTTGGATTTACGAATCGTTACTTAATTTGAAAATTCATCATTCAGGCCCTGTAAGTTTTTTTTTTACTTTCAAGCGTACTAGACGCATCCTTTTGCCAAAATGAATTTACTTCGGCGACGAGACAATTCGGTATGCGACAAAAAATCAATGAAATATCTCACTCGGGTTTATCCATCATATTGAGCGCTGCCCTTAGTCCGATGTAACCCGTAATGCGTTGATAATCTATTTCCGTCATGCGCCAGTAAATACGATGTGGTTGCCCATTGCAAAGTGATCCGACCTAGGCGAACGAACACATTCGACGAAGCGTTATGACGAAACGGATGAAAATGTTCCATTTACCCTCACGATAGAAATTAACAAATTTAAATGGGCCATTTTATCTTTAAATTCTTCAAACCTCATCGTTTTTTTCATCACGTACAATTTTTCGGATTTTTTTTAAATGAAAAAAGAAGAATACATCGAAGAATATTTCGAGACATCGATTTTCGCGCATAAAAACTGTTTTTAGTAGTAATTGAACGTAATCTAGAACGCGAAAACGGGGTAAACAGTATTAAAAAACATCAAAAACAGGGGTGAACAGTATAAAAAGAGAAAAAAATTCTAATTGGCCCATACAACATATACGTTAAATGGATATTTTTTACGTCAGTCGCGAGTTTGTGTGCATCGACGTGCGATTCGTTATTGAGGTTTACGGTCGTTTTCTCGATGCTCAAACTAGGATTTCCGATGATGCACACGTCGAAGGTAATTCCAGGCTGTTCGAACATATTCACGGTGGTTCGTCCACATTCGTGTTCGGAACATGTTACGTACGTAACCAAAACTACCGGAACAAATTCTTTTCCGATAGCTCGCCCTCTCTCTCACTCTCTACGACCCAGAGGCGTTTTCCATGTACACCAATTTTAAGGTTCACGAAACGCCAACATTCGGATCATATATTTATGTACGAGCCTGTGTCACGGACTCCACCGAAATGAAAACGTCAAAAAGTTTTACCAACCGAAATTCGCTTTTCGATAAAAGCACATCGACGGATATATTCATGTGATATTCGATCCTGTGTGTGTGTGTACGTGTATTTGCTGCGTCGAACAACACATTAACACACGTTCGAGGGGTCCAGCCAATTTTGCAGGGTTCATTCTCGGCGCTTCACGCTCTCGTTTCCCACAACGACTGGCCTCTGCTAAGCGTTGTACGAGCTTGTCGGTGATATCGACTTTCGAGAGATATTAAATACCACCGTTATTTCCCAGTATCTGGCTTACAAAGGGATGAATTCTCTCGACGAGGTAATACAAACCCTTTGTGGAATTTACAGGACTGAATTAAAATTTTTCCACGTTCAATTTTTCCTCGGAAAAGGTGCACCCCCGAACAATTTTTTCGTCATAAAGAAAAATTGTCATTGAAGGGAGGAAATAGGGTTAGACGGTTCAAAAAATCGATTTTTTTGTAATTTCATAAATTGTTAGTAAAACTATTGACAAATATGTTCCCAAAATTTTAAATGAAAATTCCGACTCGTTCTATTGTTATAAGCCATTAAGGGAGGAAATTGGGTTGGGACAGCGTTTTCACAATGATTTTCATGAATTTTTTTATTGTATAAAAAATGAATGTGATTTATTGAAACTTTGAGAATATTTTCGACATATATGTAAGTATATACTATAGCATTTTTGAATAATTTCCTTGAAAAACACCGAAGAAAATTTATGACTGCCTTGACTTTGTCTTTCTTGGTACTATTTTTTTGAACTTTTTTTGAAATTGCGTACACGCTAGTTTGGAAAGTTTTCATCCAATCATTTTGAAAATTGGCAGTTACTTTCTTCGTAGTTTTGCGCTCTATATGAACCTAAAATCGGAATATTATCATTATTTAAAATAATTTTTTTTTGCAAATAAAGTTGTATAAAATGGCAAAAAATCATGCTTTTTTGTTTTGACCCCTGTAAAAAATTCAATTTTCTATTGTTTTGATAGCATTCAGATTCATATAGAAGAGAGACATATAATAAAAGTAAATTCCAGCCTCGTTTGATTGCAGATGAAAATTGCAGCTTCCAGAATGTACACAAAATGCTGAGTCTGATTGTGACTTGCAATATGGGGTCGCTAATATCGTCGGTGTTTTTCACGGAAATTCTTCAAAAATTTTATAGTATATACTTAAATGTATATATAAAATATTCTCAAAGTTTCAATAAATTATATTCATTTTTTATACTATAAAAAAATGCATGAAAATCATTGAGAAAACGCTGTCCTAACCCTATTTCCCCGCTTAAGTTTTGGACTGTCAAAATTTATTATCGTTACGAATAACACTTTTGCTATAAATACGAATGTGAATTTGTAACAATTTCTTAGAAACGAACAAATAACATTCGTTATTCGCAAGAAGATAACTTCCGAAGACGCGAACAAAACGGAAATGTTGAGGGAACGCTTAATTGGTTTGTGGCAAAATTGAGATTCGATTGAGATTTTCGTGACAGTCTCGTCGTCGTAATTGGATGTTCGATGATGAAATAAAAATTGCCAAGCCTCGGCTAATGTTAGCAGAGTTTAGCTAGATATTTCATACACCATTGTTTGAACGTTAAGTTTTATGAATAAAATCCTCTCCACAAGACGACTCGGACGAGATCTCCTTGTGAGTCCTTAAGAAAAAAACCATCGCACAATTGTCGACGCTGTCGCAAACAAATTTCGCAAGAAACTGTTTTTCTTTTCCTTTTTTTTCTTCAATTTCTTGCTCATTCTTCTTCCTCAACGAGAGCAAGAGATATGAAAGAGAATAACGTCTGAATGGTAAATGAGCTACGAGAGGAGAAGACGAGGAGGAGAGTGAATCCCCTCGAGCGAAAGAAAGTCGCAAAGGCTTCTTGTATGGAGACTCGGGGATTATTCGCTGGTATCTTGGCTGGCGTCTTCGACTCTCTCGCTCACTCTCTCTTTCTCTTTCCCTTCACTCCCTCGTTGCATAATAGTACTACAGAAGAGTGCCCCGTGGGCTACTCGGGCTCGTGGAAGTACTCAAAGACTCCGGGACTTGGCAAGAGAGCCCCGAGGTGGTTGGTCGCTCGAAGCTTTTTCTCGGCAAAGATCTACTCGGAGTGGCGGATGTCCCGATGAATACAGAGACTTTGGGTTTTCTCGGGAAAGGGAGAAAGGGAGAACAGAGAGCAGCATCTCGCAGTGGGTTTATATAAGGTAGAGCGATAGTTCGAGTATGGCCAGTTCCAAACGACAGTAAGGAGATTCTGTGTGTGTGTATGTGAGAGAGAGGGAGAGTGAGACAGTTCGCCTCTTTGCGAAGTGTCTCGGGAATAACATACATATTCCAGTGGCATTCATCCGAAGGCTCGATCCAGACCCGAAGCCTCGAAAGGAACGTGGCGCGAGGCATCGGTACCCAAAAGCGGCCTGTCTTTGTAATGGAAATTCGCCCTTCTCGCCTCACCCACCGAACCATTTCCCTATCCACTGTCTCTCAACGGACGAACATTCAACTGTCGCCGAATACCGTCGCCATTCTCCGTTTCCTCGTCGTGCCTTTCCTCTTCTCGACTCGCTCCATTCGCACCTTCCACTACCAGGCACATCGATCATTTTCTCGCTCTTCGTCGGAGGCGAAAGCCTTTAGAAATTCAAATATAGAAGCTCGTACGAAGAGAGACTCGAAGCATTCCTTGAAGCATTCGCCACCCCATCGGTTTAGCCGTTCTTCCTCTCGCTCGTTTACCGCATTAAGAATCACCGATCCGTTATCAATGCGCTACGATACTATCAGCGCGGTAGAGTGCTCGTGATTGCCTTCGGGAAATGGTCGGACACGTTCAAAGAGACCTGAATAGCTTCTCGGAGATAGAGTCTGTGACTACTTCGTCGCTTCTTCATTGACGCGCGGTCTATTCACGTTTGCTTGGCCTCGGGAGACTCGCCCGCCCTTCGACAGTGTGAATACACGGTCTGATTGCGAGACGTGGATACACTGAACTCGGATAAGTCTCCTTAGTCTCAGTCGCCTTATCTCATCACTTTGCCATCGAGCAAAGAGAGTGCAGCGACGAAATCTGCGAGGAGAAACTTTTGCTGTGAATGTTCGCTGGTGTAGGTACCGGAGATCTTTGTCGCTGGTACGAAGAACGCTACAAATGGAGTAAACAGAACGAATCTCGAATCGGGAAAGATTAGGGTGAGGGGTCCGACGGAGAAGGGAAGATGGAAAATGTCAGCGAGACGCGACTTTGGGGAAACATCGGTATCTAGATCGTAGCGATTCCTCTTCATCAGCCACACGACCGAGTCTTTTTGTATCCGTTCAATTAGCATCCGGGTTCAATGCTTAAGGGAAGAAATATGGTTAGACGGTTAAAAAAATCAATTTTTTTCTATTTCATAAATTGTTAGTAAAACTATTGTAAAGTATTACCCAAAATTTTAAGTGAAAATTCCGACTCGTTCTATTGTTATAAGCCATGAAGGGGGGAAATAGAATTAGGACAGCGTTTTCTCAATGATTTTCATGAATTTTTTTATCGTATAAAAAATGAATATAATTTATTGAAACTTTGAGAATATTTTATACATATATTTAAGTATATACTATAAGATTTTTGAAGAATTTCCTTGAAAAACACCGAAGAAAATGTATGACTGCCTTGACTTTGTTTTTCTTGGTGCTATTTTTTCAAACCCGTTTTTCTGAAAACGATTTTTATTAAACTCGCGTACACGCTAGTTTGAAAAGTTTTCAACCAATCGTTTTGAAAATTGGTAGTTACTTTCTTCATAGTATTGCGCTCTATATGAACCTAAAATCCGAATATTATCATTATTTAAAATAACCCCTGTAAAAAATTCAATTTTCTATTTTTTCGATAGCATTTAGGTTCATATAGAAGAGAGATATATAATAAAAGTAAATTCCAACCTGGCTTGATTTCGGATGAAAATTGCGGCTTCCAGAATGTACGCAAAATGCTGAGTCTGTTTGTGACCTGCAAAATGGTGTTGCTAATATCTTCGGTGTTTTTCAAGGAAATTCTTCAAAAATTGTATAGTATATACTTAAATATATGTATAAAATATTGTCAAAGTTTCAATAAATTATATTCATTTTTTTACTATAAAAAAATTCATGCAAATCATTGAGAAAACGCTATCCTAACCCTATTTCCCCCCTTAAAGTTTCGGATACTCCTGAAATTTTCAAAAAATCGATTTATTTTTCACAGATTTTTATTCTTTATACTTTTAAGAATTAAAAAAAAAACTTTTACGGAAATTCTACTCCGTTACTAAAAATAAGTTATAACAATAAATGCGACTGGACATCTGGTTGGAACGGTTACCTGGCTAACTGCCGCGCCCCTCTCGGCAGCTGCGTTTCACATTTATTTTGTTCGCAAAATCGAACGTATTCGTGTTTCATATTTATTTTGGAGCTAGAATCGACAAGAAATTACAGAAAACCATAAAAAAACACGAAGATACAAGAGGAGGAAGGTGTGCAGTACGAAGCTGGACCTATCAGGTACCTATCAGAAACTTCAAACGCGTTTTTCTCGAAACTATGTTTTTAGACAGTATCAACATGATAACTCAGTCAATTTTTATTATTTTTTAACTTTTTTTTTCTGAAATCTTCATAATTATTTTCTCTATAGTTTGACGAGAGGTTTTTTAAATATTTTGGTTGAACAATTTTTTATAGATTATTGAACACTAATTTTTCTTTCTAAATTGCATACTAAAGTTTGAAGAACCGTAATTGCTTTATTTAAAAAAAAAAAAAAAAAAAATTCCCCTCGTCAAACTATTACTAGTACATTATTTTACTAGATGCTTTTTTATTTTTGCCGATTGGATAATTTTTGGTGAAGTTATGATGTCGACAAGGAGGCGCCATGGTTTTAATCGGTAGTTCATTTATACCCGTAAAAAATAATGTCAAAATTGAAAAAAAAAATTATTTTTATTTTTTTCCTTATAATTGAAAAGTTAATGAAAAATGTGAGATTAGCAATTTAATTTTTTTTCGCCACATAACCTTTGTAATAATTTTTCAAATTCCCTCGGTTTTCAGCGCGCGCCGCGGTAAGTGAGAATTCAATGTATCGCAGACTTCGTTTCTTCCATTTTTTATTTCTCGTCACTTTTTTCCTCCCGCGGACTCATTCTCGCGTTTCTTATATTTTTTCATATTCATTCGAGAAAAAAGAACCGAGAACATTTGCCAATTGATCGAGCGACGGGAAAAGACAGTGTCGCGGGAAATGATATCTCCGTATCTCGCTGATTTGCATGATCGAACCTTTCCAACCGATATCTCTCTCTCTGTTGAGTCCCCGCTATATAAGTTTTCGGGAAAATTTACTCGCATCCCTTCTCATTCACGCAGTAGCAGTGACTTCTCCGGCTTGATTGTGTGACTCCGAAGACGATGAGTGGAAACTCACGGGTCGATGACCTTAATTGCGCCCGTGGCAAACATTTGCATATCAAGTGGCCTCTGCTTCCCCGCATAATGTTTAACGCAGGAGACTCCTGGACTCTAATGTACAGTCTATATACAGTGTACAGCATATATAGATATATAGTTATGTACAACGTGACATCCAGTAAACTGGGACATATAAGCGCGCGTTCGTAGTGTGCGTATCAAGTTTCTTGGTACGCACATACGTAAACGATGCGGGAGTCTCTGTAACCCGCTGCATATGCTAAACATTCGGAATATCGGAAGTTTCATTCGGTTTGGAAGGAGGAATTCCACCGTGAATTCGTAACGCCCGCGAACGTTCAGATGCTTTTTCGTAAAAATCGTTTTTTTTTTCTTTC
Organism: Oxytorus armatus; assembly: GCA_958009045.1. Classification (NCBI taxonomy): domain Eukaryota; kingdom Metazoa; phylum Arthropoda; class Insecta; order Hymenoptera; family Ichneumonidae; genus Oxytorus; species Oxytorus armatus. The sequence continues at coordinate 16,941,439 of OY253755.1, forward strand.
TTCGCGCTCTCCCACGAGATCCGTTTGTCCACGAGATCCGGAACTATTCCGGTCGAGAAATAACGCTTATTGAAAATAAAAAATTGGCGCATTAAGGTGTTTATTTGAGATCGTTGATATTTCGAATCTGAGAAGAAGTAAATTGCCACATGCCTCGACCCTTTCGATGAAAGTGTGGAGGAAAGAAAATGTGGAAAGACGAACATGTGGAAAAAGAACATTTGGATACGAGGGTCGCAAGCCGGTGCGATTTAACTTGGAATGCACCGTGTATACATCGTGCACGTATTATACGAGTATAGTCATGTATAATGGACTAGGCCCCGGCTACGTGTTCGAAACACGTACGAGCCGAGTACTCGGATGCTCCCTCCCGCTCCCCATCGACGCATCTACATATGTATACGTCATTTTCAAATACGTGAGGATGCTGTTTCGTGTTTTGTACACATATATGTATAGACAAACTTGCATATGGATATATAGACGTTTATATAGGCAAAATGTAATATAATTTACCAGGGCAGGGGACCAAGTACCAGCGAGTACGTACTCTCTTCTACCATTACTTATTTATTCTTCGACGATCCGCGATTTTCAGTCGCCACGAGCTACTTTCCAACAAACACAACTCGAAGGAAGGAAAGAAATAACTCGGAGGAGCCTCCGCTCGCGCGCGCGAAAGCCGGATCGTTTGTTTCGTTTTTTCATTCCAATTCTTCACGGTTAGATATTATGCAAAATTGCAACGTTGACGTTTCTATACAGCTCGACTCACGTTTCTGGCGTTTGTCGTTTTTTTTGTTTCTTTGTTCGTACACTCAATCGTTGCGTCGCGTATATCGTTTGAGTACTTTTAGAGAGTCAGACATGAAAAAGTGGTGGAGAGTCAAGAGTACTCGAATAAAAATATCAAAGGGGTGTGATCGAATATTCGAGGAAGAAGTTTTCCAGTTTTTTTTTTTTTTTTTTCCCCACAAGAACCCCTCCTTGTGAGCAAAATTATTTCTTTAACGTTGAATTGAGATTTTTCGTTTAGCGATTAGTTAATTAAGGATTAATTTAAGGAATTACTAATGTTATTTCTAAGAAACACGCGCTGGATTATAAATGACGAAAGTCATTGGTTCTCAAACATTTCGCAATTACATGGGGATAAATAATTGGAAAAATCTGCGAGACATATAAGTCTCGACGATGTGACGAGAATTTACGAGGAAATAACGGAACACTTGGGGCGAACTTGATTTTGTCATTTCCCGAGGGATCGAATGATATATAGAATCAAGGACATTATGCATTTACTTCTATATACCACTATACTTCTATATACAATACATACGTAAATGTGCATGTATAATATGAGTGTAAATTTGCGGGGAGTATCGCGAATGTTTGAACGAACTTTATGGCTTCAGGCCTCACTCCGAATGCCTCAAGGGAGTTTGGGTTTACGCCTCACTATATACTGGACATTTAACCGAACGCTCGCCACCCCTCTCGCCCGAAATATGATATTTGCTGTTCTACGATCGGTATATACGAGGTCTGTTAAAAAAGTATCGTGAATTTTGAATTTTCGCGGGCTACGTATATTCGAGTTTCGATTTTTTTGTGGCGTTAGCTTGGTACTCGTTTCCCTCACATATGCTGAAAAAATCGGCCATTTTGAATGTTTAGTTAATTGTTGAAAGCTGTTTTTGTTAGACGTGTTTTGGCTGGTCTTCGACTTTTGCCTACTCCAAAAAAGCAGATTCCATTGCGATGAGTGATCTTTGGTTTCCACGTCATAACCATAAACCCATGATTCGTCACCGGTTATGACCCTCTGGAGCAATTTTGGGTTGTCGCGGACCGAGTCCAACGGCAATCTTAACGCGACACTGTTTTTCTTCGAAATTGAGCAATTTTGGCACGAATTTCGCGGCGACCCATCTCGTGCCCAAATCATTGGTAAAAATCGAACAGCACGAGCCAATCGATATGTTTAGTTCCTCGGCAACTTCTCTAACGGTGATTCGACGATTGGCCAATATTATTTTCTTCATTTCATCAATGTTTTCGTCCGTTGTTGATGTGCTCGGGCGTCCGGAACGCATTTCGTTGTTCACATCTTCTCGGCCCTCTGAGAACATTTTGTACCACCGATAAACGTTGCTTTGGTCCAAGGTAGCTTCACCATATAGCACAGTCAACATTCGGAATGCGTCCGCGCACTTAATTTTGTTTTTCACACAACATTTCATACAGATTCTTTGATCGATTTTTTGGAATAGGCAAAAATCGAAGACAAACCAAAACACGTCTAACCAAAACAGCTGTCAACGATTAACTAAACATTCAAAATGGCCGATTTTTTCAGCATAAGTGAGGTACACGAGTACCAACATAACGCCACGAAAAAATCGAAAATCGAATTTACGTAGCCCGCGGAAATTCAAAATTCGCAAAACTTTTTGAACAGACCACGTATATGCTTCAATGGGTTTCTCCTCAGAAATCTTAAAGCTGATGAATCAAGTGATGGCTAATTGCATTTAACAATTATCACAGTCAGCAATAAGCTCATAATACTTTGGATCGAAGAAATTTTCTGATTTTCAATCAATCGATACACGTGTTTGTTAAGGGCCCACATACCCCCTGGAAAAAATGTAAATGTGATTTTTTTTACGGATTTTTATTCTTTATACTTTTTAGAATTTTTCACAAAAAAACTTTCAAGAAAATTTCACTCCGTTACAAAGTTATAGGAATCAGTGTGACCGGACATCGGATTCACATTGTAGCTACCAGAGATTTTAAACGCATTTTTCTCGACACTATGTTTTTAGACAATGTCAGTACGATAACTCAGTCAATTTGGAGTGTTTTTTAAGTTTTTTTTTTTTGAATCTTGATATTTTTTAGTTTGACAATCTTTTATAAATCATTAAACACTATTTTTTTTAAATTGCATACTAAAGTTTGGAATACTGTAATTTCTTTAATTTAAAAAAAAAAAAATTCCCTCCGTCAGATTATTAGTACTACATTATTTTACTACGTTCTTTTTTATATTTGAAGATTGGATAATTTCTGTTGAAGTTATGATGTCGCCAAGGAGGCGCCGTGTTTTTCATCAGTAGTCCATTTATACCCGTAAAAAATAATGTTAATATTGGAAGAAAAAATTTTTTAATTTTGATTTCACCATATAACGTTTATAATAATTTTCTAATTTTCAGCGCGCTCAGCGTTATGTGACTCCTTAAGGCTCATGGAATTTGTAAACATTTTTTTACATTTCGTGGTAAAATCTTGTATACGTGTCATTTTGGATTCAACTTGCCATTTTTTTTCCTAAACATCTTTTTAACAATTTTTTTTTTTAACTTTTATAACATTTATATTTTATAATCATTGACCATAAATTATTTTTGTAATACATTGAAAAGCTTATGCAATGTGTTGACGGATTTTGTCACGTACATTCACCAATTATCGGAAAAGCTCTATTTTCCACAATGAAACCAACGTAGGAGTATCTAATAATAATTGTAAGTCCAAACCGGCGCCATTGTGTCTATAGATATGTAATATAAGTGACGACGAGGACAGTAAACTATGATTAAAGTTTCACATATATATATATATATATATATACATAGATATATTTATGTGTGTGGTTCAAGCTCTCTCTCTTTCTCTTTATCTCCAGCTTCGCCAACGCGACATGCCGTTATCGGTCGTTTAATTCGCGAGCCTGGCAGTGATGGTATCCCGGAGCTGTATGTACCAACCTACGAGAATTTACAATCACGGTGAGTTTTTGTTTTAACCATTCTTTTATTTGTATTTTTTCCTTTATTCCATCTATGCCGGAAAACTCGTGCATTATTCTACGGCTATAAATTTAATGAAAAATAAAACGACAGAAGGAATAACGAAGTTTGCCCAAGATTCTCGAGTGCATAAAAATAACTGTCAATTTGACTGCAAGCAAAATTGTTTTCTGTTAAATTTTCGAGACCTTGTCTCGAATCGAACGAATCGAGTTTTCGTAAATCAATGTACACTCACCCGAAAAATAAGCGGCGCACGTAAAATTTGGAAAAAAATCACTAAATTTCAAAGACGGTAACTGCGAAAATAGTGAAGATAGAAAGGTCTTTAAAAAATGAAATTAAAGCTTGGAATCTCTACTTAAAGGATCGATTTATTTCAATGTTGCGAGATAAATTTATTGAAAATGGCGGATGACAAAGCGAGAGCACGCGCAATTGAAAAATATTGGTCCGAGTTTGCGACGACCCATGGCGTGAGTCAGGTGTCGCGACACAATGGGATAAAAAGCATGTGATAGTACAGAGTCTCCTCTTTAAAATGTTTTTTTAATCGTTTCGATACGATGATTTTTCGCCGAGTTATTCGCATTTAATGTAAAAAACATCCTTTTTCTTCAAACGCGAATAACTCGGCGAAAAATCATCGTATCGAAACGATTAAGAAAGCATTTTAAAGAGAAGACTCTGTACTATCACATGCTTATCCCATTGTGTTGCGACACCTGACTCACGCCATGGGTCGTCGCAAACTCGGACCAATATTTTTCAATTCCGCAGGCTTTCGCTTTCTGATCCGCCATTTTCAATAAATTTATCTCGTAACATTGAAATAAATTAATCCTTTAAGTAGAGATTCCAAGCTTTATTTTCATTTTTTAAAGACCTTTCTATCTTCATTATTTACGCAGTTACCGTCATTTGAAATTTAGTGATTTTTTTCTAAATTTTAAGTGTACCGCTTTTTTTTCGGGTGCGTGTATATCTAAAAAAATTGTGAACTTTAAAAAATAATTTCTAACGTTTCGACATTCCGTCACAGAAGTTTTCCATAAATAAGAAAGATACAGGGTTGTTTGAGTAAGGGTGTAAAAAATGCTGGTAGCTTGTTCCCATTATGTTTCTATTCTTTCCTATAAATCAAACTTTTACGACGATTGTAACGAGACAACATCTTTTTAAACCCCCTAAATACGCGAGTGGAGAAGGGTGGGATGAAATATCCATTACGTTTAATGTGTTTTGTCGGTATTAAAAGTTAATGAATCCGGAAAATACCAGCCTCTTTGAAACTCATACCTAGAAATAGATATATATATATACTGTACGAACCCTAACACGGATTCGAATTGGTGGAAGTATAAGGGGTTAGAGTAGCTCGGGGCTATAACCGACGTAAGGCGATATCGACTTTCCTCCCTGACGCCACTACACCACTTTATATATATATAAAAATATCGTGCAGAGTTCTTTGGTACACACGTAGATAAAGAAAGCGGGATCGAGTTAAGGGGTGAAATAGGGTTAGACGGCTCAAACAATCGATTTTTTTTTATTTCATAAATTGTAAGTAAAACTATTGAAAAATATGTTCCCAAAATTTTAAATGAAAATTCCGACTCGTTCTATTGTTATAAGCCATTAAAGTGAGTAGCTCTCCTTCAGGCCCCGAGCGCGCTATTTTTTCAAACGCGTTTTCTCTGAAAACGACTTTTTTTAACTTGCGTACACGCTAGTTTGAAAAGCTTTCAAACAATCGTTTTGAAAATTGGCAGTTACTTTCTTCATAGTATTGCGCTCTATATGAACCTAAAATCGGAATATTATCATTATTCAAATTAATTTTTTTTTTGCGAATATAGTTGTAAACAATGGCAAAAAATCATGCTTTTTTGTTTTGACCCATGTAAAAAATTCAATTTTCTATTTTTTTGATAGCATTTAGGTTCATATAGAAGAGAGACATATAATAAAAGTAAATTCCAACCTCGTTTGATTTCAGATGAAAATTGCGGCTTCCAGAATGTACGCAAAATGCTGAGTCTGATTGCGACCTGCAATATGGGGTCGCTAATATCTTCGGTGTTTTTCAAGGAAATTCTTCAAAAATTGTATAGTATATACTTAAATATATGTATAAAATATTCTCAAAGTTTCAATAAATTATATTCATTTTTTATACTATGAAAAAATTCATGAAAATCATTGAGAAAACGCTGTCCTAACCCTATTTTTTCGCCCTTAACGCTAGGCTATAAGGCTCTACAGCCTCACATACCGCTGCACGCGTTGAAAACCGATTAAATTTAGAAAATTATTATAAAGGTTATATGGTGGAAAAAAATTGAATTGTTGATTTCAGATTCTTTATTAACTTTTCAACTATAAGAAAGAAAATTAAAAAAAAAAATATATTAACATTGTTTTTTACGAGTATAAATGGGATACTCTTCTGAAAAGTTTTTTTTTATTCTTAAAAGTATAAAGAATAAAAATCTGTAGAAAAAACAATCGATTTTTTGAAAATTTCAGGGGTATATGAGCCCTTAAGAATGTAGTACGAAGCTTTTTCTCTCTCTCTCTCTCTCTCTTACTCTTGTCTGCCTTACGCCGTCTCACCACGTTGGAAATCATAGATAATTTATATAAAATCCGTTTGTGAAGGGGGTGCGATGGACCCTCGCAAAATTGCTTCCAACATGAAACTCTACGAACGTCCATAATGTAGAAAATACTGGAAGTACATTCAGAGCTTTTCAAGTTCTTGTGATTATCGTGTGTATGGCCAAATTGGGTGAAACCCTCCCTCCATTAGTACACTTTGGCGGTAATACGAGATAACGAGGATCCTTTATAGAATATATACATATATACACAATATATATTGTTATATCGGTCATTTTGTGTCGAATCGATGCTTTTGTTTTAACCCCCAGTCAATGAGATTTATCTCGTAATTCTATTTATTGTTACAAATCTGGAAGACGTAAATTTATTCACTAATTTTTCAATAATGTTTTTACATCCAGTAATTTTTGTCCATATTTTTTGTTTATATTGAAAAATAAAGCACGAAATATGACCAGAATCGGACGTAAGTCGAGTTGACTTGGAATGGCCCATTTGTACATTTGTATATGAGTTCATTTGTAAAGAGGGTAGGAAATTTCTTCGTAAAATCCTCAACCGTCTTGGTGGCTCTAATAAATGTCGGACAATCAGTGCTACCGAGCTTTTCTATAGACGTATAATTTAAGGGTTCTATCTAAGGAGTAATAGGATGTTTTTTTCTTGTTCGGGAAAATGGAATGAACCTGGATTTTCCCTCGAAACACTTTAATCTTGCTGTGTATTGGTCCACGATTACTAAATCGGGAAAACCCCTGTATAAACTTTTTTTTTTTTATGAAAAGACAATCGTTTCGAAAATCCCAAACGAGAGATTGTTCGAAATACTTTGGTTCAAATAATAATAATTTGATGGAACGATCGATAATCAAGATTTTTGTCAGTTAAATATGATTTTAGGGAAATTTATGAGACATTTAAAAAAATAAATGTTTTATTTAAATGGCTGACTATTATTGATCAATTTCACTGCGTACATTCAACATCGACGGGATATGGACACGCCAAATTTATTAGGACCTGTGCGAACGAGAGAGAGAGATAGAGAGAAAGGGCTGGGAATCACGGTCTCGTTTGATAAATGTCGCTGACCCAGTTACGACTCGCTGCTCGGTTACACCGGGTGCGAGACTTACCCCTCCCCTCCTCTTCCACAATAAAGCCTCGTTGACTAAATGACAAAAGGACTTATCTCGCATCGCGTTTAACTTCTCAAATAAATGTGAAATGAGTTTTTCTGAAGTTTAATAATCGACGTATGATCAAACACTGCCGTGTAATGAAAGAAAATAGGGGGAAACGAAACATTGCCATTTCTCTCGCTTATATTCATGTTTATTGGAATTTTGAGATTAAAAAAATCATGAAGGAATTAATATTCGATTACCCTGTTTTGTTTTCCTTATATTAATTTATTGTTCATGAATTTAAGAAAATAACGAAAATAAAAGGGAAGGAAATTCTCCGTCCGCGGCCAATTGCGGGTCACATCCTCGGTGTTTTTTGGGGACAATCTTCAAAAAATATACTTATATATATGTATAAAATATTCTCAAAGTTTCAATAAATTGTATTCATCTTTTATACTATAAAAAAATTCATGAAAATCATTGAGAAAACGCTGTCCTAACCCTATTTCCTCCCACAATTCAATTTGAGAACTCGTAGGAAAAAAACGGAATGCTCGTGTTATACGTGACGTAAAACGGGATAGCGCAAGGTGTAGCCCAGTGTGCTTCGCTGGTTGAAAAGTAAATGGCGATAGAATTCACGAGATGGTAAAATGCAGAAAAGAGGAGGAAGAAGCGTGTGAGAATAAAAGAAAGATAATGGAGAAAAAAAGAAGTGGTAGCTGAGAAATTGCAGGACAGCAAGGCTCTTCCGCTTCTTCAAATATGCGACCTGATGCTTTTCCAATAACGACACACTTTCCGTTCTCTCTCTCTCTCTCTCTCTTTTTATATTCTTTTTCTCACGTTCTATATATACTTTCTGCCATATATTTTCTCCCTATCACTGCTTTCAAGCTCGTCTTTTAAATCACCGACGATTCTCGTATCCTACAACCACAACATAGTCATCAAAAAATGAGAATTATGTCACGATATTTTTCTAATCTTTAAAGTAATATAAGATTGATGATAATAATATTTAATAACAATAATTTCTTACTAATTCAGAATATTCAAAGCAGTTGTTCAAAAATGAAGAGGGGCGGGGGAGGGGGGGGGGCTGATAAAATCAAACATTTTTACGGATATTGTTAAAAATATACCAGGTCTGTAAATATGAAGCCGGAATTTGCCCATAGATGGCCCTAGCTGTCAATGTAGTTACCGTCAAACTGCGTCATTTGCACCATTTCCTTGTTGACATCTGTCAAAGATTTTCAACTCACAACAATCCATGTTTCATACAACAGCATAGTTTGTAAAAGCGTTGAACATGTCACACACAGCAAAACTGGTCAATTAAACGAAGGACACGAATAAACGTGTATTTTCATATTTACATACCTGGTACATCGAAAAAAATATGAAATACTTTTACAAACCTTGAAGTAATTCATTTCAAACGGTATGTATCTCACTTGCGAGGACAGAAAAAAAATTAATAGACAACAGAGTCTCGTTATAAAGCTTTCGGTGCGGAATTCTAAAAATTGACGGATTCAAACAAATCACAGATGATTAGTATTATGCAATGAGTGTGTGGTGCAACTAGCACGCAATGATTGCCGCACATAGTTTTATTAAAACCGAAATTGTGCGTTTGAACAATGAAAATTCCACTATACCCGAAGAGATAGCATTGATTTTTCGCCAATCAAGAGCTTAGCCCGTGAAACGTGCTATGGCGTATAACGGTGTCTGTATAGCGAAAGGGGGAAATCTCCAACTCGATCCGTGACCACTGGCGCGAGTAATTCCCCTGGAATCAGAGGCTAGTCGCTTGGAAGAAATCCGCCACCGTTTCTCTCTCTATCTCGTTTTTATACATAACGAGATATATACATGTACATCGGACTATCCGAGATATATGTAACGTCCGCGTAAGGGTAAACATGTACAGCGAAGATAGAAAACGAAATTTTAAATTTCTCATGTTTTTTGTTTCGTGTGACAAAGCAAGGTCAAGGAATTAACCATTGCTACTTTTCAATTAGGATCCTGGTCCAGGATCCTTCTACTCTCGCCCCCTTTTCTTTCGGGTTATTTGTGTTTTCTCCGAGAACCGTGAGTTTTCTTCCAAAGACCAGATGACACGTAATTCACTTGTATTTCCAATCGTCAATGTTTTTCTTTCTACGCACAAGCACAACTAATTTGACGATCGTTCAAAGTTTGGGATCCCGAGATACGAGTCAATAGCTCTTTTGGCCTGATTGACCAAAAATCTATTGCTTTATTAAGGGAGGAAATAGGGTTGGACGGTTCAAAAAATCGATTTTTTTTAAATTTCATAAATTGTTAGTAAAACTATTGAAAAATATGTTCCCAACATTTTTAATGAAAATTCCGACTCGTTTTATTGTTATAAGCCATTAAGCGAGGAAATAGGGTTAGGTCAGCGTTTTCTCAATGATTTTCATGAATTTTTTTATAGTATAAAAAACGAATATAATTTATTGAAACTTTGAGAATACTTTATACATATATTTAAGTATACACTATAAAATTTTTGAAGAATTACCTCGAAAAACACCGAAGAAAGTTTATGACTGCATTCTCCTCGTAATCGGCTAAAAAAATTGAGAACCTTCTTTTTCTCTCTCTCACTGCGTCTTCAGACGCGATAAGACGTAATTTCATTATTTTGTTGCAATTTCACGTTCAACTTCTTCGTGAACCCCCCGAAATAGGGTAATTTCATACGGAAGAAGGTGAAGAAAAGTATTGCAAAATTTTTCTTCGCGATGTTAATAAGTAAAAAAGTTACAAAGTCGGTACACGTTTTGTCCGCGAGAAGCGGGAAGGGTAAATGAGTTATAAAAGACTTGTTCAATGAACAGAGAGCGAAAAGCTCCGAGGTCTGCTAACTTTCTGGTGTTATTCAAAAGTCCACGAGCTTGGGCGGAAACAAGAGAGAGAGAGAGAGAGAGTGAGAAAGAAACGCCTCGAGGAAAAACAGTGGAGGGTTTCTGGAATTAATTACCGTAAAATAATCAGCACTCGGGAGCTTGCACAGACAGAACAGACGAGATATCTTCGTTTCTACGCGCTCCGCATCGAAATTGAGTGGCAGAGTACCGGGGCTCAATGCTTGATACAAAAATATCTTCCTCGTTCACTTTTCTTCAGACTTAAATACAAAAGGCAGCGTGGGTCTGCATGCCCTCGGGATAATTAATTAAGTCGTACGTAATTGAACCCGAGCCATCCATTTCAACGCATAATAATAATAATATAAAAATGAGTGAAGCATTAAAGGGAGGAATCGAGAGAAAAAAAATGTTACATGATCACATTTTTTTTTCCCGTACTTTCTTCCGCTTGTTATTTTACATTTTGCACCGAGAGTGCAGTGCAAACCGTCTCGGGCCTACGATTTAAATATATAATGTACAGAAGAGAAAAAAACATTTCTTTTAATTGACCGTGTGCCGACTCGTGTATATTATTTCTCTCTGCTTTCTCTCGGATTCTCGTGGCAACTTTTGTGAAAAATCTCCAATTTTCGAAGGAAAATATCATGAAACTTTTACTCGGTTATTCTATACGATTCGACTCAGCACACGCTCTACTCCCTATTCCGGCAAACTTTCACGAACTCAAAAACGAACGGCATTCAGTTTCGTTCAGGTATGAGACGTGTTTTTTTTTTTCACTATTACGAACCGTGCGTGGGAGGGAGAATGAATTTATTGTTGGAAAAATCGAATAAAGTCTCAGCTTGCGTGGATATCTCGAATTTTTTCTTCTTACGAAAACAGAGCTTGCTGCTAGGAGCGAGTAAAACAAATTGTGTATTTTCCGTTAGACAACGGCGATACGTGTGTACTTTTTTTTTTGTTCAGGGATATTGTGTCTCGTGTTGTCGTTCTGTCGTCTTGTAAGTCTCAATTGCTCGCCAAATTGACTCTGATATTCAAAAGGAATTTTCCTCCGTTGCTGCCCTTTTGCAGGCGTGTACTCGTTATATTCTTCGCTCTATAGCCCTTCTTCCACTCTCTCGCACTCACCACTATCTTCCGATCTTTCCTCTCACATCTATTCGCATTCCCCATCTACGGAACACACGACCATTCTATAATCTTGTTCGGGACTATAGCCGACCTCTGGTTGTTGCTGACTACGTGTCGTTCGCAGCGACACGGCAACGGTATTTTTTTCCGAATTTAATGCGTCTTTTTTTGTGCCATTCTCGCTGCACATCGCTAACCAACGTTCTCCCCTTCTATCCCATTCGCCTCGTGCGACGTAGGCCGAACGAAACGACACTTTTACGAGGCAATTTCGAAGCGAAGTTGTTCGTTGACGCTAGGCATCAGCGCCCTCTCGCGGTTTAGTACATTCGAGCGGGAAAATAAAAGTAGTAACGTCAAGGACGGATCAGACACGTAGTTGCGGGCGTCAGGCAAAACAGTTACGATGGTGCGGAAAATGAAATTTGAAAAATCAACTTTTTTTTAACTTCATTTGTTGCATTTTGAAGGAATTTACAGGGCGGCTCCGCGATAGTTTTCAATTTGTCGAATATAAGCTCTCTAAAATAATGCCTTTGGGAATGACTCTTTTAATTTTTTACTTTTTAGTTTATGTAAGAACGAAATGGTTAAAAAGAGCAGCAAAAGTTGTGTTTTTTTTTTTTTTTTTTTCATTTGTTTTGCGCCGTCCCTCGCGGAGTAAACGATCGTGAGCGATTCCCTCGGCCAAAAAAACGTATCAATTGATGCGTTCTCCACAGATATATGAAAAATTGCGTCTTTCGCCGAGGCACAGCCAAAAACTACTAGCCGAGGGAAAAGAGGCGCCTTGCGCGGTAACGAAAAATGTTATCTCATCCAGCATCGCCCGAGGGTTGAACGAAGCGACGAAAAATCTACGACAATGTATATATGTCACTGTTACGCGAACGTGAACACGAGCTTTGCCACGCTTCAGATAAATTGGACTCTTTCCTGTGTTGAAATATATATAGCATTGTGAAATGATCATTTCGATGGCATGCGAGTGAGAATTTTAGCAACTTTTATCACAGTGATCACGACTAACTCATTTATTTGCAGGTTTTTTTCTAAATTTCGTTCCTCAAATCAGTTACTATGTCGAATACAGCCCAAGTGCACTATAAGTGCTTAAATTTCCTATGTAATTCTTTAAAATATCTGTGTAGGATTTTTTTTCACTAAAACGATTGTAAGTGGAATTTCTTTAAGGGAGGAAATAGGGTTAGACGGTTCAAAAATACGATTTTTTTTTTATTTCATAAATTGTTAGTTAAACTATTGAAAAATATGTTCCCAAAATTTTTAATGAAAATTCCGAATCGTTCTATTGTTATAAGCCATTAAGGGGTGAAATAGGGTTAGGACAGCGTTTTCTCAATGATTTTCATGAATTTTTTTATAGTATAAAAAATGAATATAACTTATTGAAACTTTGAGAATATTTTATACATATATTTAAGTATATACTATAAAATTTTTGAAGAATTTTCTTGAAAAACACCGCAGATATTAGCGACCCATATTGCAGGTCACAATCAGACTCAGCATTTTGCTATTTTTTCAAACGCGTTTTTCTGAAAACGACTTTTTTTAAACTTGCGTACACGCTATTTTGAAAAGTTTTCAACCAATCGTTTTGAAAATTGGCAGTTACTTTCTTCATAGTATTGCGCTCTATATGAACTTAAAATCGGAATATTATCATTATTTAAAATAATTTTTTTTTTACAAATAAAGTTGTAAAAAATGGCAAAATATCATGCTTTTTTTGTTCTGACCCCTGTAAAAAATTCAATTTTCTATTTTTTTGATAGCATTTAGTTTCATATAGAAGAGACATATAATAAAAGTAAATTCCAACCTCGTTTGATTTCAGATGAAAATTGCGGCTACCAGAATGTACGCAAAATGCTGAGTCTGATTGTGACCTGCAATATGGGGTCCCTAATATTTTAGTATGTACTTAAATCGATTTAGAGTTTGAATATAACGGTTTTCAGGCCACCTTACTGTATAGATACATCGGCATGTTTAAAAACTTTTTTTTAATACTTGGCGTCAAGACGCTGCCGCGTCTCTTGATATATGTACAAAAATTTTATAGTATATACTTAAATATATGTATAAAATATTCTCAAAGTTTCAATAAATTATATTCATTTTTTATACTATAAAAAAATTCATGAAAATCATTGAGAAAACGCTGTCCTAACCCTATTTCCCCCCTTAATTCCGTAACATATTCGATCACAGTGCCTTATTTCCATATTTGACGTTGCCAAAATCATACCGGACGTAAAATCTTTTGCAAACCCTAAAAAAAAACAAAACTGTTTTTCGCAATTTTTTTTTTAAGTGTCCCGAAATTTGTTGTGATTTTGACAATATATTTATAATTTTTTTTCGCGCAGTTAATTAAAACGATTCAATGCAAAATGAATTTCAGACAATTTTTTTGGATTTGATTATCTATAGAAATATTTTTGAAGAACACCCGTCCTGAAATCCACAAATACGTATCAGCGAAACGTGTTTATAGTTTTTATTTCCCCCTGAAATTTCGATATGAATATTTGACGGGGTGCTGAAAAATATATTGCTAATTTCTCTCTGGAGAATTCTCTCAAGCCGTTTCGAGTTGTTCGTCCGAGATTTTCTAGATTTGCGTTTCCGCAAAATTACGTTTGAAAATTTTCGCGCACGTTTTGAACGCCTCGGGCGAGTTTTCCCACGGGTACTTGAGCTTTTACCGGGGATTTTCGGACTTGCATATATAGCAACACTGGATAAAATACACATAGCTCCGTAACGCCAGAGAATCTGTCGGAAAGTTTTGAAATTTAGGTTCCGCGCCTCCGGGGGCCATCACGGGTTTAGTCGGAGCTTTCGATCGCGGTGGAGGATGGGCTACCACTTAATATACATATAGTTGGATTTCGACCCTCGCAAAAAAAATTGCCTTTAACGTATTCTTCGCCAGAACTTACATTTTTCTCGATATAAGAAACGAAAGAGAAGAAAAGAGAACTTTCTCCTTCTCGTATATTTTTTGACAGTAATTGAAACGTATCTACGAGAGCCTCCCCTGCTAACTCGATTGGGCTAACTTTTCACTTTTCTCACATTTTTACCCTGAAAACCGTACTTGGAAATATTTCTCTCTCGCTCGTATATTCTTGTATGTTATATATTACGTTTAGTCGAAAACTCCTAACGGTCAACGATCTATCATCCCTCTTTGGTCGTTCTTCATCTTGTTCACCAACGTAGCGATATGAAAGTTAAAAAATTACCTCGGAATACCACAATAAAAAATTGTGGTATTCCGAGGTAATTTTTTATCATGATATCAAGTGGAAAAATATTTTTATCATGATATCAAGTGGAATTGAAAGAAATTTTATTATAAAGTTGTTAAAAAATTATATTATTTTTAATATTTATCCATTCACAATTACCTAAAAAGAATTTTTCTCCTACGAAATATCGTTTAAAAGGTGGACCGTTGAGAGTCGGAAAAAATGTGTTTTTTCAATATTTTGCGAAAAAAAAATTACCAAATACTTAACGAGCGAATGTTTGATATGATTTTTACGATCGTATGAGCAGAAATTATTTATCGGCTCACATACCCCTGCGCGCGCTGAAAACCGAGTAAATTTGGAAAATTATTATAAAGGTTATATGGGGAAAAGTAAATTAAATTTTTGATTTCACATTTTTTATTAACCTTGCAGTTTTTTTTTAAATATTAACATTATTTTTTACGGGTATAAATAGACTATTGCCGAAAACGTTGATGCCTCCTAGTCGAAATCATAACTTCACCAAAAATTATCCAATCTGCAAAAATAAAAAAGAATCTAGTGAAGCAATGTAGTAATGGTCTGACAGAGGGATTTTTTTTCTTCTAATAATGAAGAAATTACAGTATTTCAAACTTTAGTAAGCAATTTAAAAAAAAAAAGTTCAAAAATATTTAAAATTGACTGAGTTATCGTGCTGACACTGTCTAAAAACATAGTTTGGAAAAAACGCGTTTAAATAATGTTAATATTTAAAAAAAAAAAATTTTAATTTTTTTGCTTATAGTTGAACAGTTAATAAATGATGTGAAATCAACAATTTAATTTATTTTCATCATATAACCTTTATAATAATTTTTCAAATTTACTCGATTTTCAGTGCGCGCAGGGGTATGCGAGCCCTTAAAAGAAATAGCGACGGAAAAATCCTTTCACTTTGCGTGAAATGTCCTATATATATATACACGTGAAATAACCCATATATGAAGAGACAAAAGAGGCTGAGAGAGTGATTTCTGGCTTTGCCTGTGATGAGAAAAAGGGGATGCTCGTCTGGTACACGCTATTTTTGTTCGAGACCGTTTTTCCCCCATGGTATCGAGTGAAACAAGGTGACGGTATGGTCAGCCAGCCGAACGGCCAGCTCTCACGGTGTACCACTGATGTACGACCGTTACTACTGTCTCTCTGGGGTTCACAGTGGAAAAAGCCACGAGTCATTTCACCGGGCACTCCCTCTGGCATAGAGTTTATTTCCTTTCTATCTTCCGACGCCGTTATTTCAGCCCTCTCTCCCATTTTGATCTTCTTCTTTTTTTTCATCCAAAACATCCGCGTCATAGAGTACGGTTACACAGGTTATCTTGAATTAATTTCCACGCGAGTTCTCGTGGAAATGGAGCGCGAGAGCAACAAAAGGTTTTGCGAGTACATTTACTGTACGATTTATGAAACATTGTGCCGGATATTCTTTTGTTATTGGTATTCGTTTTTTTTTTAACAATAATTATTACAAAAAATATTTTCGTCATTCAAAGAAATATATTGATAATATTGTCTCATGAATAATTGTTAGGATCAACTATTTTTCTGTAATATTATGCTTTTGGAACTCTTAGGACTTTTTTTCATTAACTTTACCTCATTTGATGTGAAAATATTCCGATAATAATTACGAGCAACAGATTTGAAAATGAATTTTCGAAAGTTCATGTTTTATACATTTAAAAATTCCTATTTCCAAATGCAGTGAATATGAGTACCAAAGTTGTACGACACTCATTACATAAAATTTACTCGAGTTTTTGAAAAAAAAACATACTAGTATCCAATATGAATAAAAAAATATTGCTGAAAAGTAGAAAACTGTTACAATTATCGATAACCTGGAATTAGGTAAATATAAAAAATTGAGCATCTTTTTATAACCTTATTTTTGGCCTGTGTCTATACGGTATTTTATTTTCATCTTAATTTGATATCCGAATAAAAATTGACAACTCACCGCTATCATTATTATCGTTGTACTAGTTATTTGAGCTTTTGCCACTCTTAAATAATCAAATACTTTCTCTCTCGAACAATTCCGTGATGTTTTTTTTTTTGATTTTCGTTTTCAACGATGCGATCGTTAAAAATTCATTAAGATCGCGTTTTTCTTTATGCAATTTTAACGCTGTTGTGCATTTTTTTTGAGATTCTTGAACCAAGGAGAGGAATGAAGGAAAAAGCTTGCGATAAAAGAGATTCTCGGCTCAATGACGACGCAAAGGAAAAATAAAAAAAGGAAAAAAAAAAAGATGGAAGGGGAAGGAAATTCTTATTTTCATAATGAGACTCGGTGTAACGAGCGGCCTTTTTTTCGTACGATGAGAATCGTCCGACATAGCACTTAGTTCCAAGCGAGTTCTCGACTAATTCTCCGTCCCTCTATCTCTATCTCTTCCATTCGACTTCTCGTTTCTCCCTTAATAATGCGATCCTTTACTCTCTCTCTCTATATATATATATATACGAGTATATGTATAGCTTTGCTCTTCCAAGAATCCCAAGAGCCAAGCTTTGATGCTCCTTCAGGACACCTCGGGCACATGAAAAATATCGCAAAAAAGCACAACACAAGACGTTCGTAGGAAATTCTGTAATTTTTTTTCTCTCTCACAAAACCTTCGATCACAAAGTTCGCAGTTTTTTTTTTCTCCTCAAAGGACGTCACTCTTCGCTACTACTCCCTTTGGTGAAAGTACAAAGGACATTATTATCGCTTAATGATTGTTGTTTTTAAGCGATTGGAAAGAAAAGTCGCCCTAAGGGGGGAAATAGGGTTGGGACAGCGTTTTCTTAATGATTTTCATGAATTTTTTTATAGTATAAAAAATGAATATAATTTATTGAAACTTTGAGAATATTTTATACATATATTTAAGTATATACTATAAAATATTAGCGACCCCATATTGCAGGTCACAATCAGACTCAGCATTTTGCGTACATTCTGGAAGCCGCAATTTTCATCTGAAATCAAAAGAGGTTGGAATTTACTTTTATTATATGTCTCTCTTCTATATGAACCTAAATGCTATCAAAAAATAGAAAACTGAATTTTTTACAGGGGTCAAAACAAAAAAGCATGATTTTATTGCCATTTCTTACAACATTATTTGCAAAAAAAAAATTATTTTAAATAATGATAATATTCCGATGATAGGTTTATATAGAGCGCAATACTATGAAGAAAGTAACTGCCAATTTTCAAAACGATTGGTTGAAAACTTTTCAAACTAGCGGGTACGCAAGTTCAAAAAAGTAATTCTCAGGAAAACGCGTTTGAGAAAATAATACCAAGAAAAACAAGGAATATGGGGTCGCTAATATTTTATAGTATATACTTGAATATATGTATAAAAATTTTATAGTATATACTTAAATATATGAATAAAATATTCTCAAAGTTTCAATAAATTATATTCATTTTTTATACTATAAAAAAATTCATGAAAATTATTGAGAAAATGCTCTCCTAACCCTATTTCCCCCCTTAATGGCTTATAACAATAGAACGAGTCGAAATTTTCATTTAAAATTCTGGGAACATATTTTTCAATAGTTTTACTAACAATTTATGAAATTAAAAAAAAATCGATTTTTTAAACCGTCTAACCTTATTTCCCCCCTTAAATAAGAAATGTTTCGTGTGAAAAAAGTTTCAATGAATTAATAATGATACATTTATCGTTGACAAGTTGATAAATTATCAATTCTAGTGCTAATTTGAGAAAAATTGCAATATTCACTTATTCTCCGTTTTCACCATTTTGCCGCTGCATTATGCTCTGCGTATGTTGAAATCTATTTTTATTATATTGTTTCATGATTTTTTTTCGTGTGTGAAAAAAAAAATGCAACCCCGTGGCAGAAACACACGTCCCTCCGGGGTACGAAAACTTTTCCTCTTATGCTGCTTCTGGTTCAGCAGCCTATGTAGTGTAACAATTATACGGGACGTTCAAACCTTAGAGTGTCCAACACACGCGATTGTTGTGATCCATCTACAATTTTTTCTACAGTTCACCAAAGTAATTGGCGTGTATTTCATTTTTTGTACATTTTTTCATTCTTCGTGTCTAGGAGTTATGATTTTACGAATTTTTTTTTGCATTTTTAACATACTTTTTATTGTTTCGTTCACGACTTTCGACCTAGAGCAAATATTTCAATGACCAATAAATAAATGAACTTTGTTCTGAGAAAGATTGACAAAATCAAAAATTCATTAGAGATCGATGTTTGGCACGAAATGCCCCATAAGTTTATTTATATATGGATATCCAGCCACTTTTGTTGGGGCTCCCGGAAGCGCACCAGTACCGGAACCAACGAAGTTTAAAGTAGGCAAAACTTGGGACCAATGAGGTGAACAGGAGGTTCACTGGCGCGCGCCTCCGCGCGCGCACCATGTCTTGAAAACACACGCCTGAGCTACTTCTGCCGAGCGTTAGTTTGCCCTTTTTTTACCTCGGTGCTCTTCTTTTTTGTTCCTATCTCTCGTCGGTAAAAGTTTTCCGGAAGAATACAAAATTTTATTCCATCTCAACGAGGAAAAATTCTGCACCATAGTTATACTTAGTGCGAAAAAAAAAATGAATTATAAGATTTAATGTACAAATCTCACTATTCATGAACTCGTTCAATTATTCATATCCTGAATCTCTAAATGACAAGATGTTATCATTTTTTTTCATTAAAAAAATGTCTTGTTCCGAGAATCCCGATTGGTAAAGATTCTAAACGTCATAAAAGTAGACGAATTTTATGCCTCAATTATTTTGGTCGTAATAGTATTCGAAAAATCGATTATAATAATGAGAAGGGGTATGTACGGAGAAATTCGCAAAAATCGATGGTCCAACTTTGAAAATCTATGGAAAATCGAAAAAAAAATCGTAGCGCAATAATTGAGCGGTATTTTAAAGGTTGAACGGTTACGAAAATAATGAGCAGAGAGTGGGGTTCCAACTCCATTGGGAAGCAACGTTACAGCGATTTTAGATTACCAACTAGTATTTGGCCAAAATGAAAACTCCTTAATTTTTTTAATTTTCTATTAACGCTCGATATTGATGTATTTTGCACCCTTGGTTAGTGATTTAGTAGAAGTTTCTGTGAAAACGCAAAATTCCATTAATAATATTAAAAATACATTACATACATTTTTTTCTCAGAACAAAAATAATTTATTTAATTTTAATTTTAATAAACCTTTATTTGCATTAAGAATTCATTTAATTTCAATTTAAAAATTTGGTCACGTTCATTTTTATTATTATAATTACTTAGTCTCTAAATTCTCTTCGTTAGTCTAACCGTATGGTATGGCAACGAGAGTCAGCATCATTGCGAGACGACTGGCGCTAATTGCGCACGGTCATTAGCGAAGATCGTCATTAATTCGGCGCCCCGTCGTTATTCGTCTACAAATCTCTCCTAAGCTCGTCAGTCATATCGATATACCGGGCAAAACGAGCCTTTAAATCCAACCACCGTTACGTACATAGACGTCTAATATGAGGAATTGAAGGCCAATGCGACAGGATTGAGGATACATACGAGGTCTGTTCAAAAAGTATCGCAAATTTTGTATTTCCGCGGGCTACGTATATTCGATTATCGAATTTTTTATGGCGTTAGGTTGGTACTCGTGTCCCTCACTTATGCTGAAAAAATCGGCCATTTTGAATGTTTAGTTAATTGTCGACAGCTGTTTCGGTTAGACGTGTTTTGGCTTGTCGTCGATTTTTGCCTATTCCAAAAAAGCAGCTTCCATTGCGATGATTGAGCTTTGGTTTCCACGTCATAACGATAAACCCATGATTCGTCACCAGTTATGACCCTCTGGAGCAAATTTGGGTCGTCGCGGACCGAGTGCAAGAGCTCCTTAGCAATGTTAATGCGACACTGTTTTTGTTCGAAATTGAGCAATTTTGGCACGAATTTCGCGGCGACCCGTCCCATGCCCAAATCATTGGTAAAAATCGAATAGCATAAGCCAATCGATATGTTTAGTTCATCGGCAACTTCTCTAACGATGATTCGACGATTGGCCAATATTATTTTCTTCGCTTCATCAATGTTTTCGTACGTTGTTGATGTGCTCGGGCGTCCGGAACGCGTTTCGTTGTTCGCATCTTCTCGGCCCTCTGAGAACATTTTGTACCACTGATAAACGTTGCCTTGGTCCAAGGTAGCTTCACCACATGCCACAGTCAACATTCAGAATGCGTCCGCGCACTTAATTTTGTTTTTCACACAAAATTTCATACAGATTTTTCTCGAAAACCACGAGACTTTTACTCAGGTCATATTTTATTTATTCCGATATGTCCGGAGCCAATTTAACCCTCGTGTCACTCTGATGCGCTAGTTTTGGGACACCCTGTAAAACTTAACGTGGAAGCTTGGCGATAAGCCGGAAGCTCCTAGTGCAGTTGGATGCGCTATATAGACAGAGACCGCGACTCTCTCTCTTTCGAAGTAATCTTCTATTTGCCAACTTTGAGATTGCGTCTTCTTCAGTCTCTCTCTCTCTCTCTCTCTCTCTCTCTCTCTCTCTCTTTCTCTCTCTCTTTCTCTCTCTCTCTCTTTTGGGCTCTCGTCCTTGGTCCACTTTCCACTTCCTTATACCGGGAGCGGACACATTATGTCTCCGTCTCTTCAGCGAAGTTATTAATTTTTGTTGACTGCTCGAAGAGATCGTATATAAATATATATGTATAAGCATATATATATAGCTAAGATTATCGCGGAGAGTCCTTCGGATATCACGAGAAAAAGTGGTTAAACATTTTCGAAGATCTTAGAAAAAAAATGGATAATCTTATTTATCTTTTATATATTAAAATTCGAAGATTTATTTGGTTTGCAAAGAAATTTGTTTGCGGAATGAAGAAATAAATTGATCGAATATATTATTGAGACGATAACGTGCAATTTGTACGAGGGATGGACAGGGTTTTATCACGTTGATTCAAATCCTGTTTGACGAAGGTCTCTGGAAGGACTGACTCCTCGAGATAAAAAAAAAATTTCCCGTAGGTTTTGCGGGAAAGTAATTTATTCTTCTTCGTGACTCAGGGAGACTCGTTTGTATATGCCGGACCAGAGGGAAAATAGTTCTTTTTCAAAATTATAAAAAAAAATGTAATAATATTTTTTTCCATTTTCACATTGACTTTTCGAGTTTTTGAAAAAAAAACTTTATTGGTACAAGGTCCACAAATCGATTAAAAGATAATAAACAAATTTTCCCATTTTTTTGCTGATTCTTTCAGAATCTTGAAATTTTAAGCGGTCATAACTTCCTTTCCTCTCGTCCGAATCAGGCCCTTGACGTGTATTTTTAAAAGGTCGCGGGTAGACTATTTTATTAAACGAACTTGTTTTTAGCAGAAGTCAAAAAAATTGATTTATCCGTATTAATTTTATGATCCCGTGGTGATGTGTTTTTTCCCACTGATCACGAATTCATCACCCTATCGCTCGAAAAAATTCGATCTGTGCAGATTTAACAATTTTTCTTTATACAAAAACCTGATATACTTACAAAACTAATTACACATCTATTTAGTATAATTATCAAGCTAATAAAAGATATTTTTTTCGTTACACAAAATGGTCGACTACTGCTATTTGCTTTTGGTATCTTTTTTTTTGTTGAGGCGCTCTGCGGCGTGATATTTGGCATCCACAATTTTTGACCCAGAACAAAAAAAAAAAATCTCGTTAATCTACATCAGAATACCTAGAGAAGTACGTACGGAATTTCTGATTTATTTAAAACTTTCCATTTTATGAGCAGTTCTATACGAAATTTTCCGCTCGAAATTCACCTCAAACGCCTACAATATTGCCGAATAAAACAATATTTTTTAAAATTCTGTACGTATTTCTCTAGGTATTCTGATGTAGATGAACGAGAATTTTTTTTTTGTTTTAGGTCAAAAATTGCGGTTGCCAAATGTCACGCCTCAAAAAAAAAAAAGATTCCAAAAGCAAATAGCAGTAGTCGGACGTTTTGTATAACAAACAAACAAACAAAAATATTTTTTCTTAGCTTGATATTTATACTAAATAGATGTGTTATTAGTTTTATAAATAAATCACTTTTTCATACAAAAAAAACTTGATAAATGTGCACATGATTTAATACCCGCCAGCGCGGGGCCATACACCTTAAGGGAGGAAATAGGGTTAGACGGTTCAAAAAATCGATTTTTTTTTTTCATAAATTGTTAGTAAAACTATTGAAAAATATGTTCCCAAAATTTTAAATGAAAATTCCTACTCGTTCTATCGTTATAAGCCATTAAGGAGGGAAATAGGGTTAGGACAGCATTTTCTCAATGATTTTCATGAATTTTTTTATAGTATAAAAAATAAATATAACTTATTGAAACTTTGAGAATATTTTATACATATATTTAAGTATATACTATAAAATTTGTGAAAAATTCCCTTGAAAAACACCGCAGATATTAGCGATCCCATATTGCACTTCACAATCAGACTCAGCCTTTTGCTATTTTTTCAAACGCGTTTTTTGAAAACGACTTTTTTGGAACTTGCGTACACGCTAGTTTGAAAAGTTTTCAACCAATCGCTTTGAAAATTGGCAGTTACATTCTTCATAGTATTGCGCTCTATATGAACCTAAAATCGGAATATTATCATTATTTCAAATAATTTTTTTTTGCAAATAAAGTTGTAAAAAATGGCAAAAATGCATGCTTTTTTGTTTTGACCCCTGTAAAAAATTCAATTTTCTATTTATTGGATAGCATTTAGGTTCATGTAGAAGAGAGACATATAATAAAAGTAAATTCCAACCTCGTTTGATTTCAGACGAAAATTGCGGCTTCCAGAATGTACGCAAAATGCTGAGTCTGATTGTGACCTGCAATATGGGGTCGCTAATATCCCCGGTGTTTTTCAAGAAAATTCTTCAAAAATGTTATAGTATATACTTAAATATATGTATAAAATATTCTCAAAGTTTCAATAAATTCTATCTATTTTTTATACTATAAAAAAATTGATGAAAACCATTGAGAAAACGCTGTCCTAACCCTATTTCCTCCCTTAAGAAAGGCAAAGAAAAAAAAAACGAACAATCTGCAAACCGTGTTTTTCGCCAGTAGTCAATAGCTGATGAGTAAAGTCATCGTCGTTTACATAAGAGTCCTTCTTCATCCATATATACATAATATGGATGAGATAATTATTACATTCCGGAAGGTTGACTGATAGGGGCTACAGGACCATCAGTTTCCTCCGTTTCCCAATAACATTTCATCCCGTCCCTTCGCGCCCCGGTCTCGCCTTCTATATCCTCGCACCAAAGCTCCAGGGCTTGATCGTAATTCGAGCCTGATCTCTCTACCGCTTGCACTGTACCTAATACGAGCAGAGGTTGAAGCTCTGTGAGGCGGTTTGTTGTCTGACGGGATAACGGGATTTAACGAGAGGTAGTTCGCGAGAGGGCGAGAGACACAAGGGTAGCGGAATGCGTCTCCACTCAACGAGAGACAGCTGCACCGAAGGATAATAATAATCCTCGTGGAGGTCCTCCTATAATATCTGTTATCGTTTCGTATTTCTCGCGGGACATCGTTTACCTCCCTCGTTGCGAAAACAATGTCGCGACTTCTGTCGTCCAAACACTGATACATATTGTTCCAAGATATTGGACAACTGCTCAATCAAGTTTACACGTATAATTAACCCTTTGAGTCCTGAGCTTTTCCAGTAGTGTTGCAATAAACTTATTACGGAATACTAACTATTTTAAGCTAAAAAAAAGGCAATTTCCAGATTTTTTCCTCCTCAAAAACTACCCTTATGAGGGTGAATACAATCGTACCAGGAACAACAACCCATGGAACTTTGGCTCCGAAAAATCCTCGAAGCCTCCCGTCATTAATTGTAGGGACAATTTTCAAGAGTACGAATTCTCCAGGGTGGCAATTTTTGTGTACCAATTTTGGTGAAAATTTTCCAAGGCTTAAATTCTACGGTACCAATTTTCCATGGGCCAATTTTCCTAGGTTCGAATAAAACATCTCAGTTACTTAACACCCGTTAGTATGTCTCGCAGAAAAATTCTGTCTAGCTCACATAAAAATTCATATGATTGACGATCAGGAAGAAACAAATGAAACGCTCGTAATTGAGGTGAAATAAAAAGTGACACTCGTCAGTTAAAAATAAAATGAGATAGTCTTGTATGTCGGGTATAAATTTGAAACAGGACTTTCCACGAATTGTTACCGGGGGGGTCGAAATGAAAGATGTTCGAAGAGAGTCCCCCCAGCTTGCCCTATAGCGATCAATCCCAATAAGTCTTCCTACTGAAATAGCTTCGAGCGGCGAATCGAACGAATGTTCAGCACTATGTACATATATATATAATTTTATATCACTCGCTCTATGGACACCGCATGAAGGATCTAAAATAAAACGGAGTTTCAGAGAAGTTCAACGCTAAACCATAAAAGCTTCCGGTCTCACTATCTCGTGAGTTTGTGCTCGCGGGAAGATCGTCGTGTCTCAATACATATCGAAACTCTGTCACATATCTACTGTCCAGCAACTTTGCACTCACCCTTGCACTTTACTCGATTTTCTTCGAGCTCGGCGACACGCACGTCGCCCATATATGTATACACTTGTGAAAAAAATGTTTTCTACACCCTTCTCACGCGTCTCGAGTCATCGAGATTTATCGCTTTCAAAAGATTCTCCCCCAATCGTCCAGGACCTCATAGCCGATACTTTGCTAAAGTTTAAGGGGAGAAATAGGATTAGACGGTTAAAAAAATCGATTTTTTTTAATTTCATAAATTGTTAGTAAAACTATTGAAAAATATGTTCCCAAAATTTTAAATGAAAATTCCGACTCGTTCTATTGTTATAAGCCATTAACGGGACAAATAGAGTTAGGACATCGTTTTCTCAATGATTTTCATGAATTTTTTTATAGTATCAAAAATGAATATAATTTATTGGAACTTTGAGAATATTTTATACATATATTTAAGTATATACTATGAAATTTTTTAAGAATTTTCTTGAAAAACACCGCAGATATTAGCGACCCCATATCGCAGGTCACAATCAGACTCAGCATTTTGCTATTTTTTCAAATGCATTTTTCTGAAAACGACTTTTTTTTTTAACTTGCGTACACGCTAGTTTGAAAAGTTTTCAACCAATCGTTTTGAAAATGGCAGTTACTTTCTTCATAGTATTGCGCTCTATATGAACCTAAAATCGGAATATTATCATTATTCAAAACAATTTTTTTTTTTGCAAATAAAGTTGTAAAAAATGGCAACAAAATCATGTTTTTTATTTTGACCCCTGTAAAAAATTCAATTTTCTATTTTTCTGATAGCATTTAGGTTCATAGAGAAGAGAGACATATAATAAAAGTAAATTCCAACCTCGTTTGATTTCAGATGAAAATTGCGGCTTCCAGAATGTACGCAAAATGCTGAGTCTGATTGTGACCTGCAATATGGAGTCGCTAATAGCTGCGGTGTTTTTCAAGAAAATTCTTCAAAAATTTTATAGTATATACTTAAATATATGTATAAAATATTGTCAAAGTTTCAATAAATCATATTCTTTTTTTATACTATAAAAAAATTCATGAATATCATTGAGAAAACGCTGTCTTAACCCTATTTCCCCCCTTAAAAGACTCAATCCGATTGGAAACTTTGCGCGAACCAAAAGAAAATTATGAAATTATAAAGGAAAAAAAACGAACATCAAAGTTTTACCGAGGACCCCGATCAACCCTCGGTGTAGAACGGATAATTTTAAATGAAAGAAAATTTAACGTTCACACGAGCGAATTTAGATTGAAATAAAATCAGTTATGCAGTTTTCCTCGCATACCGAAAATTCGTGTCCATAATGTGGGTAATGTGTTTCTGGGTTTTCTACTCCATTTTTGCCATGCGAGAGTTAATGAATTTTATTTTTCACAACTTTCGAATTGTTACAGCTTTCCAATAATCCGATCAAATATTATAAACGTGAAAAATGAACGAAAAAATTTCCGTTGGCTGAAAAAACAAATTGTAATGAAAGGAGAAATATATGTAGGGTCTTTTTTTATCCCCAAAATTAATGGTTAGCTCGTGTAGGTCTGCGAGAGTGATTCGTAAAGCCAGCCACATTCATCGTGCCATACGTGATCGTCCATATTCCTCTTCTATTATTCCGGACGAGAAATCATTCCCAACACAACCGCACACACACACATACACACACAGGCGCGCGCACGCATACGTGAAGTCACTTTTAATTCATCGAGCTCATCATTACTTTCGTAATGGCATTTCTTCGTTCGTGCCCGGCTCGATTCTGTCTCTGGCCAGCATCCCCTCGTTCGACCGAGCCAACGGTATAACGAAACGGGTTCGGGTTCAATTAATCACGGCGATTAATCACTTTATATCTTTACCAGCAGCCTCCAGTCAACTCACTCACACTCGCGTGTTTGAGAACAACATCCCCTAGTCTTTTTAGTCCTCTCTCTCTCTCTCTCTATATATATATATATATATCTTTTCTCGGGTCTTTTTCTTCTCTCCTCGGTAGCCTTGCGTGAAAATAAATGAACCGCTAATTGATTTGTGTCGTAAATAGGTTTCGAGCTCAAATAAGATGCGAGCTCCTGAAATGTATATAGATTTAGATGCATACGAGCGAGAAATATCGCGGGTTAATTATTAATCGTGAAACTTTTCTTTCCATCTTTATAATTCTCTCTCTCATTATCTCTCTTCTTGACGAGAAAGCTCTAGTGTTATCAAGAACTTTTTTTTTAACCCTCTGCACATTGTTTGAAGAAAAAGCACGATTTTTCATTGAAAAACATTTTTTTTAACATTGTGCACGATGATTAATGGAATTCATCATTTTTTTAATTGCAAAACTTTCTTTTTAAGGGGTGCGGCCACCGTAGCGGGTATAAAATCATCTGCATATTTGACAATTTTTTTTTTATGAAAAAGTGATTTATTTATAAAACTAATTACACATCTATTTAGTATAAATATCAAGCTAATAAAAAATATTTTTTTTATTTTTGTTTGTTATACGACCTGGACGGCTACTGCTATTTGCTTTTCGTATCTTTTTTTTCGGGCGTGACACTTGGCATCCACAATTCTTGACTCAGAACAAAAAAAAAATTCTCGTTGATCTACATCAGAATACCTAGAGAAGTACGCGCGGTATTTGAAAACATTGTTTTGCTCGAATATTGTAGGTATTTGAACTTAAAAGGTGAATTTCCAGTGAAAAATTTCGTTTAAAACTGCTCATAAAATGGAAAGTTTTAAATTAATCAGAAATTCTGTACGTACTTCTCTAGATTTTCTGATGTAGATTAACGAGATTTTTTTTTCTCGTCCTAGGTAAAAAATTGTGGATGGCAAATGTCACGCCTCAAAAAAAAAGATACCAAAAGCAAATAGCAGTAGTCGGCCATTGTGTATAACAAAAAAAATATTTTTTATTAGCTTGATAGTTATACTAAATAGATATGTAATTAGTTTTATAAATAAATCTCTTATTCATACAAAAAACAATTGTTAAATGCGCACATGATTTTATCGATATAACAAGAAGTTTACATTTATCATTGATTAATGATAAATGTAAACTTCTCGTTTGACAAGATACTTTTTCTAACGCTATGTGTGAGTTAATTAATGAAAAATATCAACTTTTGGTTTAAAAACTTTTTTTTCGAGTATGTTTAAAATCTGTGCTTTTTTTCGTTCAAGAAACTTCTATCTAAATTGACGAAAAACACACAGCTATGGGTGTACATAATCGGTGTAAAAAAGTGAAAGAAGAAATGAAAATAAGATATAGCTAAAATTGTGGAAAACGCGTGATCCCAGAAGGGCGGGAGGGCAACTCCTCTACGATACTCTCATCGTACAGTTTCCGCATCCCCCGGGGTGCCGTTGGCATTCTCCGTGTATTTCGGTTGCACGAGGAACGCACAGATCGTACTGGGGAAACTCGGTACATACAAAACACGAGAAAACAATACATGTGTAGAGATATGGGGAGCTTAATCGTGAAAAAAACTTTGTTGAATCTGAAATTATTAAAAAATTCTTTTCATTGTTTACATTTCCTTTTCGTCATTACAAATAATATTTTTTTAAGCAATTGATTGCAAAGAAAAGAAGAAGAAAGTCAACGTTAAGATGACAACTTCGGTTAACTTCACACCGTAGTAAAAAAATGGAAAGAATTAAAAGAATACCCTGAAGAAAATGTAATAATTTTTGCGGGTGTTTTTTTCTTAATTTTGAATTGTTAAAAAGTTTTTCAATTTCATTATCTGGAAAACCCATATCATTATGATTAAAATAGAATGAAAAAAAAGAATTTCCAGGAT
This sequence comes from Oxytorus armatus, assembly GCA_958009045.1. Classification (NCBI taxonomy): domain Eukaryota; kingdom Metazoa; phylum Arthropoda; class Insecta; order Hymenoptera; family Ichneumonidae; genus Oxytorus; species Oxytorus armatus. Next base: position 16,970,854 of record OY253755.1, read on the forward strand.
GTACAGGATAAGATATACGATTATTAATTAATCTCAATAAATTCTTACTATTTCCTGTACTAATTTTAAGTGAAATTCATAACTCTAGGGCTCTGTTAAGGGAGGAAATAGGGTTAGACGGTTCAAAAAATCGATTGTTTTTTAATTTCATAAATTGTTAGTAAAACTATTGAAAAATATGTTCCCAAAATTAAAAATGAAAATTCCGACTCGTTCTATTGTTATAAGCCATTAAGGGCGGAAATAGGGTTAGGACAGCGTTTTCTCAATGATTTTCATGAATTTTTTTATAGTATAAAAAATGAATATAATTTATTGAAACTTTAAGAATATTTTATACATATATTTATGTATATACTATAAAATTTTTGAAGAATTTCCTTGAAAAACACCGAAGAAAATTTATGACTGCCTTGACTTTGTTTTTCTTGGTACTATTTTTTCAAACGCGTTTTTCTGAAAACCACTTTTTTTTAACTTGCGTACACGCTAGTTTGAAAAGTTTTCAGCTAATCGTTTTGAAAATTGGCAGTTACTTTCTTCATAGTATTGCGCTCTATATGAACCTAAAATCGGAATATTATCATTATTTAAAATAATTTTTTTTTGCAATTAACTTTGTAAAAAATGGCAAAAAATCATGCTTTTTTGTTTTGACGCCTGTAAAAAATTCAATTTTCTATTTTTTTTATAGCATTTAGGTTCATATAGAAGAGAGACATATAATAAAAGTAAATTTTAACCTCGTTTGATTTGAGATGAAAATTGCGGCTTCCAGAATGTACGCAAAATGCTGAGTCTGATTGTGACCTGCAATATGGGGTCGCTAATATCTTCGGTGTTTTTCAAGAAAATTCTTCAAAAATTGTATAGTATATACTTAAATATATGTATAAAATCTTCTCAAAGTTTCAATAAATTATATTCATTTTTTATACTATAAAAAAATTCATGAAAATCATTGAGAAAACGCTATCCTAACCCTATTTCCTCCCTTAATATTATACAATGGTAGTTACGTTGCGAACGAGGGTACGAATCACTGATTCCCGTTAAAAAAAATTTTCACTCAACACGGGAGGCCCCATTCTCACTAAAACGCGATATAGTAGTTAACCACAGCGGGTCCAGCGACATCGCGAAACGAACAGAGAGAGCTCACTCCCTATTTCCATTGCGGCTCCGGTGGGGCAAAATCTCCGGAGAGCGACGAGAAAGCTTTCTCGCTGGCCATCGTTGAATGCAACTTTTGCACTGTCGTAAATATTTCGTTGCTGGCTGCGCGCTAACTCATATGTAACATGTAATATACGTGTATACGTATACATCTGTTCATAAAACGCATACACACACGTTTATGAGGCACCCTGGGGCAAAATGGACCACAGACAATTAAACAAAAATAAATCTCCACCAGATACATCGTAGATGTGTTCGAGCTAGTCTATATATATGTATACAATATATATGTATACAATATGCATATATACAGGTAGATTGAAATTCATTTTTTAACACATAGGTACGACTAGGGCCATAGGTACGACCACTTGCTAACTCGTTATTACGCACTTTCAAATGTCGAACGCAGGAATTATTTTCTCCAAAACTGACGAAGGCCTAATTATAGCCACAACACTTAGGACATAGTGAAATCGAACTCTCCACGAGTAAAACGCTCCAAAAGCCGGATTTCTAGTTTTCATTAATTTTTAATGTACTCCATATTGCCCCACCTTTTCTATTTATACAGTTTCCGGTTTGGGGTGAATGCAGAGAGAGCTTTTACGCTCAGCAGGGTTTTCTCGCGTCGCGGGTAGCCTCCTTTTACCACGGAGAAAGGGATGGGGCTCTTTGGCTCGTCGCGCGCGACCCGGACAGAAACATACAAGCAGCAATACTGACGTGGATCGGCGCGTGATGGTTGTACCGGGCACGAAGAGAGCTCGTCGGGTTGTTTGCCCCGGCTAAAGTACGCGAAGCTTTCGCGGTCTGACCCGCCACAGCCGGATCTACTGCCACCCCTCTATCTCGTTCTTTCCCTATTCCGCGTTACGCGCCTCCGTGCCCCCGAGAATTTTCAATTTCGAGAATGCCAAGAGCTCTCATATCCGGTTCTAGACATATATATATATATATATATTTATTTATTTCGGTGGAATAGAAGATGAAGAAATAGCGTAGAAGGGGAAAAAGGTGGAAGATATATCGAGAGTCGAGGAAAGAAAGTACGTTGTATAAGACGTTCGTGATCCCGGCATACAATTCCCGACGGAATTGCGCGCGTGTGTTTGGTAGGATTTTCCTCTTTCTTCAATTACCAGTTTATCCTCTACCCACAAGGTATGAGATATCTGACCGTTAGTCCCCCCCCAACCCCCGAAGAGGATAATGGCCGCAACGACGGATGAAAATGTTTCATTCTTCTTTTTTTTCTCTTCGCACCCTCTTCTGTTTTCTCCTACATATATAAGTCATCGGACGGTACACCTTCGGGCTATCATTTTGTTATTGGCGCTTTATCCTCTTTATGGATTTCGATGGTCCCCCGAGAGCTTTCGATATTCTATATGAGAGTTTCGAAGAAATAAAATTTTATCCTATCATCTCCGATGGCAATCCAAACAAATTTATGTACAAAGTTTCAATTTTTTAGGTAATAAATAATACAAAAAATTGGATCATCGGCATATTTTTTACATAAATGGATAAAGTGTTTTTTCAAAATTATACTCTGTATTTAAAAAAATTAAGTTTATCGTCCAAAACATGAGTAATATTTCATGAAAAATTATATGACGATGTATAAAGCGAGGGGGATGGCCAGATGATGGTGTAGAAAAAATAGTAAAAGTTTTCGAAACTTATGCGAGTAGCGGTTTTTCTCTCCTCGCCGCTCGCAATCTCTTGCTGATAACTATACCACCATATGTCTCTCTCAGTCACAAACTAGCTGAATATCCTACTACACCGCAAGGACGAAACTTTAGGTTCGTGAAAGTTCGGGGTGGCTCTGAATTTCCTATATAGCTACCACTTCGGTGCAGCACGTCATGATGTACGAGCAGACAGGAGAGAGAGACAGAGAAAGAGAGGTCGGGGGTAGCAAGGGTTTCAAGTCTCCTTGACGAAGTGTACGAACACCCCTGGAATGTACGATCTCGACCATCAGGCTATTGTATACATTTACACGAGCCATTCTCCCTCAAATCAGCGTTTCATAAACATTGCAAATATTTTCATTTCCTTTAAGGGGGGAAATAGGGTTAGACGGTTCAAAAAATCGATTTTTTTTAAATTTCATAAATTGTTAGTAAAACTATTGAAAAATATGTTCCCAAAATTTTAAATGAAAATTCCGACTCGTTCTATTGTTATAAGCCATTAAGGGTGGAAATAGGGTTAGGACAGCGTTTTCTCAATGATTTTCATGAATTTTTTTATAGTATTAAAAATGAATATTATTTATTGAAACTTTGAGAATATTTTATACATATATTTAAGTATATACTATAAAGTTTTTGAAGAATTTCCTTGAAAAACACCGAAGAAAATTTATGACTGCCTTGACTTTGTTTTTCTTGGTACTACTTTTTCAAACGCGTTTTTCTGAAAACGACTTTTTTTAACTTACGTACGCGCTAGTTTGAAAAGTTTTCAACCAATCGTTTTGAAAATTGGCAGTTACTTTCTTCATAGTATTGCGCTCTACGAGTATATGAACCTAAAATCGGAATATTATCATTATTTAAAATAATTTTTTTTTTTGCAAATAAAGTTGTAAAAAATGGCAAAAAATCATGCTTTTTTATTTCGACCCCTGTAAAAAATTCAATTTTCTATTTTTTTTAATAGCATTTAGGTTTATATAGAAGAGAGACATATAATAAAAGTAAATTCCAACCTCGTTCGATTTCAGATGAAAATTGCGGCGTCCAGAATGTACGCAAAATGCTGAGTCTGATTGTGACCTGCAATACGGGGTCGCTAATATCTTCGGTGTTTTTCAAGGAAATTCTTCAAAAATTATATAGTATATCCTTAAATATATGTATAAAATATTCTCAAAGTTTCAACGAATTATATTCATTTTTTATACTATAAAAAAATTCATGATAATCATTGTGAAAACGCTGTCCTAACCCTATTTCCCCCCTTTAATCTGCCACATTCTAATGCCACCGGAAAACATTTTCTACCATTTATTTCATATTTTTAATCATTATTTCAATTATGGCAAAAGTTCATTTTTAGATTAAATGAAGTTATCATACATTCTTTAACATCGAAAAATGACTAATAACAAAAATGTTAACTTTTGTTCTTTTTTCGTTCGGTACCCTCATTATCATTTAGCCACTAATTAAACTGAATCTTGAGGCTTCCTTCAATTATGTATGAAATAAAATAGGTAAGGGAATCCCAAAATTGCCTCACCGAACAAAGAACGCCCCACACACGTAATTTTGCCCGTAGCATATTCTCGTTCTCGGACGGAAGTACGATGATTCGCTAGTTGTAGTAAGGGTTGGTTGTATATCGAACTCTTGTAACTTGTGGTAAGACACACCAACGATCTCACAATGCTCGACATCTATAGAGATTCGATATATCCGTACATATATATATATATATATATATATATATATCTAGTAATGGTACAACGAGCGTTGGCGCGTGAAATTAGAGATATCGCCTCTTTACTCCCGGAGGCCCTCTATCAATGCCAAGTTACGCTCCGGAGCAGCTAAGTTTGACGGGAAACAACACCCTCGAACATGATAAGCGTGTCTGACCTGCATTTGACCATTTCTACTTGCAGGGCAGATTAGCTCGTTTTTGACGCGTTCGAATCAACGAGACGTGAACATTTAGCAGGATTTTAACATTAATTGAAAGCCCTGCTAAATATTTATGTTTAAAAAAATCCTCTCACACTGCAGACTAACCAAAATGTAAAAAAAGAACATTAATAATATAGCAATATTTATTGTTTTAAAAGAAATCATATGAATGAAGTTGATGAACTAAATTTCATTAATTTTCAAGCACGACATATATTCTGCCTTCTCAAAAAATTAATTCGCCGTTAATTAGCAACTCGCTGATGATGCAAACATCCCAACACACTGGCGGGCATCGTGTCTGACTTATTTTGACCACTACTACTTGGAACACTCGTACGGACGTTCGTGGCGTATAAATTAGCCAAAGGTTAATGCTTAATAGAGTTTTGCGAGTAATTTGGGATCTTTCAAAATTACCTTTAGATTTCTATATCGTATCGCGATGTATTCAAATTTCTGATCGTACAAAACTTTTGGTTGACATTGGGATACGTAAAGTATCCCGAAAGTTTAACATAGTCGTGAGATGAATTCCATACAAAAAGCTATGAGATTGTTGCCCACCAACGATTTCGATGTATAGGTACTTTCAACCCCTTTTCGCTCCTCCTTTTTTCTCTCTGTCTCTCTCTCTCTCTCTCCTCCGATATCCTTAACGATTTTCCGTCGTCGTATATATGTATATGTGTGTAAGTCCCGGAGCAATAGAGAGAGAGAAAAAGAGAGACACCGTGGCTGCTCCGACTATTTGAATTTATCGGGCGATATCGGAAACTACTTTGCCGGCCGACAATGGAGGTTATTGCGGCGGAGGTTTTCCAGTATACCTCGAAGCGTACCGGCCAAGTTTTCATATAAATATAAATATAGTATGCATACAGGGCGTTTCATGACAAATCCTAAAATACATCACCAGCCACAAGTTTTCTTTTGTACCATTTTGTACCGTTATGCGGCGACAAATAAAATACCCCCTGCGTGAATTTTCAAGATATCATTCGGTCGGAGTTAATGAAATTGTTAAACCAACGCTTTTAGGCATTATTAATTTTTCGAAAATGTTTACAGTACAATGCATGATTACAAAACAATTTTTATGACCTTGTTGAGGTATTGGAGATGCAAAATAATGACGATTGTTCTTTTTTTTTAATTTCTTTCGACATTTTTGTTATTTAGTATTTAAAAATGAACTTTACGACGGAAAAAATGTAGAATGCGAATAATAGTTATTCGAGTAAAACAATAATGAAAAATTGTTTATTACCGAAAAGTATTGATATTTTTCGAAACAATCACTGTCTTGGAAAGTTATTTTCAATGACTTGAAATGGCCCGTATATATACATCCAGTGTGACGTTATTATTGCACTCGATGTTGAGGGTTGGAAGGGGTTAAAAAGGGAAGTTTCGGGGTTATACTGCTCGATGCGCTTTCATGGCCTGATACTCTATTTTTCCAACGAGATCCTCGTTCCCGCAAAATCGTACCCGAGAGCATACATATATATAAATATATATATTCGCATACTGAAATTTCTTTGCCCACGAAAGCTGTGGGTCGCAACGAAATGGGTAGAGAGTTTTTCCCTGACATATATATACACATATATATATATATATATATATCTCTATATTATATAAATATTTCGCCGCCGCCGCCGCCGCCGTGTACAAGAGTTGAGGGGATCGAGCGGGGGCGGGGAAGGCGTGAGTGGGGGCGTGGTCGGGGTGGGGGGGGGGCGAAGCGCGCAGGGGGGCAGAGCCCCCCTAGTATATATATATATATTAGGGCGATTTTTTTTTCGACTATTTTTTTTTCAGTCCCCACCCGAAGTTTTGTTGGATATGTCAAAAAAGAAATTCCCTGAAAGTTACAGCCCTTAATATTAATTCTAAGTACTTTCCCTTAGCGTGAGAAGATTTTCCATCTAAAATACACGTAAATCGTATTTTATTTTCAAATTTCTATAACTTAGCCGCATTTTATGCTATCATATTGTTCTTGCTTTCGATTTACTCAGAATAAAACAATCTAAAAAAGTGCCTTTTGCGGCGAAAGTGTAAATTGTACTGGTGAGTTGGTACGGGTCACTGAAGTACATTTTTACCCAAAATTCTCGTTTTTGTGCTGTTATCTCCGAAACAATTAACTTTACGAAAAAAATGTAAACGAAAAATTTGTTGGAAATTTAATTTCCTACAAAAAAGGTCGTATCGACCCAATTGCTTAGATTAAGATCTTGAGATATTTAACTTTAACTTATGAGTTGTATAAAATTTATAAATTATGAAATATTAAATAATAAAAAAAATTGAAAAAAATAAAGTTCAATATCTCAAGAAATATGAATTCTTGAGATATTAACACACACACACACACACACACGTGGGTTCAAAATAAGTGCATGTATATTTGATAATTTAATAAGAGAGAAAGCTCTGATGTCGTAATACTCAAAGATAGTACAGTTCGAATGAAAAATCGTACGAAAATATTTTACAATATAAAGTAGTGAGAATTATCGTGCAAAAACAACGAAAGTTCCAACTATTTGTTTTATAATTCGAACAAATTTTTTGATAATTATTCTCCTGTAATAAATCCAATAACATTTCCATAAATATTAGTATGAAAATGGAGTAATGAAATTGAAATAATAATTCCAAATAATTCTTCGCTATACTTGTAAAATTAGAGTTTTTTTATTATTCACTATGATTATAACGGCGTTTGCAAATTTACGATCTTTTGAGTGCGAGCTACAAATGTGTCGTTTGTACACAGTGAGAATTGATTGAATTTACAGATTAAATCGAGCCCCGCAGGGATATTATATTAATTGACAAAGTGTTTGGTGTATCGCGAGCTAAAATCTACCTCGAAAACGCGTGGTTCGCGAGGAAAGGGATGATATATATATATATATGAGATGGCGCGCGTGTGTGTGTTAGCGATCTCGAATTTTCATTGAGAGGCAAACGAGACTCTCGGCGTTTCAACCCACATATCGAGAAAGCTCCAACCTGTTACTTCGTTACATTTCCCTTCTCTTTTCCCTCTCGTCAAACACACACGCACAAAGAGATAGCTTTGATCTCCTCACCCTCTGCGCCGGATATCATCAACGAGAGACGCGTAAAATTTTACCCAAGTATCTCGCACTCGTCCAACATTTGCCATCTGAGAAAAGTATATACATATAGGGGATGAAAATTTTCCCATGAAATCGTCACTTGAGCTAATCCCTTCCCCCTGTAAATCCTTCGAGTGGCGAAGGGAATAGGGTCAACTGGAGAATTATCTCTTACGGATAAGTCAAAACTTTCGTCCCATATTTTAGAATCTACGAATTTTCATACTTTCTTTAAAGTCCCCTGGGAATTCTACTAAATTTTACTAAAGGACAATTGGAGCTTTGTCATTTCGTAAAATCGTCGAGGTCTATTTTCGTACGGATTAAAATTTTTCGCTCAGTTTATTAAATTCTTGGTCGATGTTTTTGTTCAAAGTTTTACATAATTAAATGATAAGTAATTTTCATTCAAAGTTACTTGGTTAGAGAGTAGTAAGTTTTTCTTCGAGGTTACTTGGTTTACGTGCCAAGTAACCTTTTGACCAAAGTTACTCAGCTAACGCTAATAAATAACTTTATCATAAAGTTACTTTTTCATGGGCAAGTAACTTTTTATCGTATTTACTTAGTTAACTTTTTGATAACAAGATACTTATTGACGCTAAGTAACTTTTAATCCAAGTCACTTAGTTAGCGACACTGCGTAATTTTTCATGAAAATATTACTTGTTTAGGATGGGGGGCGAGGACTTCTTAAGGGGGGAAATAGGGTTAGACGGTTCAAAAAATCGATTTTTTTTAATTCATAAATTGTTATTAAAACTATTGAAAAATATGTTCCAAAATTTTTAATGAAATTTCCGACTCGTTCTATTGTTATAAGCCATTAAAGTGAGTAGCAGCTCTCCTTCAGGCCCCGAGCGCGCCACGTGTATAACCGCGTTTTTCTGAAAACGACTTTTTTTGAACTCGCGTACACGCTAGTTTGAAAAGTTTTCAACCAATCGTTTTGAAAATTGGCAGTTACTTTCTTCATAGTATTGTGCTCTATATGAACCTACAATCGGAATATTATCATTATTTGAAATAATTTTTTTTTGCAAATAAAATTGTGAGAATCGGCAAAAAATCATGCTTTTTTGTTTTGACCCCTGGAAAAAATTCAAATTTCCATTTTTTTAATAGAATTTAGGTTCATATAGAAGAGAGACATATAATAAAAGTAAATTCCAACCTCGTTTAATTTCAGATGAAAATTGCGGCTTCCAGAATGTACGCAAAATGCTGAGTCTGATTGTGACCTGCAATATGGTGTCGCTAATATTTTCGGTGTTTTTCAAGGAAATTCTTCAAAAATTTTATAGTATATACTTAAATATATGTATAAAATATTCTCAAAGTTTCAATAAACTATATTCATTTTTTATACTATAAAAAAATTCATGGATATCATTGAGAAAACGCTGTCCTAACCCTATTTCCTCCCTTAATTCAAATTCACTCGGTGGTCTGGTTACTTGGAACACTTGAAAAGTAACATTTTGTCTCGTTCACCGATGCAAATCTCACACTGTCCTCTTTCCCTAATTCCCTCGAAATTCTGCCGTACAACACGTCGACATTGATACTCATTCCTGGTACATTACTCTTTTTCTTCTCTCGCGAGGACTTTAGATTTGTATGTTACTCTTAAATTCCGAAATAACCAACGTGTATAGCCCCAATCCGTCAGACTTTCGTCGCGAGGAAATAACAAAAAAAAATCTCCTGGATTGTACCGAGCTATTCACGAATAAATTCGTCACTCGAGAGAAGATCCGATTACCGCAGGGTCTCATTCTGTGGGTTGAAGAACCTGAACAAAAAATAACAGTGGTACGAAGGAGACGACTAGGGTTGTGATGGAGTGCGCGAGTTTTCACAGTGCGACGAGGGTGGCTTTAAATTATTTAACCAAATACATCAAGAAATATTATTAAGAGATCGATCTTTGCCCACTCGGGGGCGGGGGGGGGGGGGAAGCTTCTATTTTCATTAAATTGTTTTTTTTATCTTTACCTCTCCCCTTCCTCCTTCTACTCTCACTCCTCTCTCTCTCTCTCTGCGTCAATCGATCCGCGACCTCGGCTTAGGCGTTCAGACTTCGCGGCAGAAGTGTCGTGCACTTTTTGCATGCGGGGAGTGGTATAAAGGATGCGATACCGAGCAGACAGAGAAGTGCGGATGTCCGGGTTAAAATTGTCCCAAAAAAAGAAAAAAACAGGACACGAGCTTGGAATCCGAGAAATAATTTTTTTTCAACTGCAATATGGGGTCGCTAATATCCCCGGTGTTTTTCAAGAAAATTCTTCAAAAATTTTATAGCATATACTTAAATACATGTATAAAATATTCTCAAAGTTTCAATAAATTATATTCATTTTTAATACTATAAAAAAATTCATGAAAATCATTGAGAAAACGCTGTCCTAACCCTATTCCCCCCCTTAATAGGCTAAATCATGAGATTTTTGTACGAATATATGCTTCCGCTCATTTAACGAGTAAGTTTTCTCTAATGAACCACACTCTATTTTTTTTTCGGAACTTTCGTAACTTCTACCACATAAAATAATTTATTTTATGTCAATCAAAAATGTTTTTTATGTTTCTTTAATTTCGATTAATATACGTTTATTATTGAATAAAATAAAATTTTATATATATTCGATCGTGAATGATTTAGGGGAAGAAATTTTGCGTAACAAAACAAATTTTGAAAAAACTGTTGTTCTTTTGCAATTTTTTATATAATGATCTGAATTTTTGATGATCGGAAAAGCATTTTGAAATATCGGGATGATCCAAAATACATTCTCTAAGTTTACCCGAGACGTTTACAAAACCCCCCTCAAAATTCAAAATCGATCAAATGGGAGTGAAGTTATGGCCATTTGAAATTTCGACATTTTAAGGTCTCTGAAAAGGTAGGTAAAAAATTACAAACATTTATTTATTTCTTTTTTTTTCAACATTTCGATACCCAGACATCGGAAATTTTCCGCTGATTACGAATAACACCGAGTTTTTGTCGGAAACTCAAAAAATCAATGTGAAAAACGCGAAAATCGAAAAAAACCACTTTTTGGACGATTTTCAATGGAAGTTTGAGTTTCTCAAGGAAATGGCTACTGAAATAGTAATCAGCGAGTCAAAATACATTGATATAGCCTCCTGAGAGGAACTTTGAAAATTCAAAATTTTCTTGCATTTCGGCCAAACAGAAATGGCTGCACTAAAATCGCTGTAACGTTGCTTCCCGATGGAGTTGAAAGCCCACTCTGTGCTCATTCTTTTCGTAACCGTTCAACCTTTAAAATGCCGCTTCGTTTATTGAGCTACGATTTTTTTTCGACTTTTCATAGATTTTCAAAGTTGGACCATCGGTTTTTGCGAACTTTTCCATACATACCCCTTCTCATTTTTTTCGCCGATTTTCAAACTGCTCTCACGGCTAAAATAATTGAGATATCGGGATGGTCCAAAATGCATTCTCTACGTCTACTCGAAACGTTTACAAAACTCCCCTCAAAAATCAAAATCGATCAAACGGTAGTGAAGTTATGGCCATTTGAAATTTCGACATTTTAGGGTTTCTGAAAAAGTAGGCAAAAAACGACAAAAAATTTTTTTTTTTTTTTCAACTTTTCGATATCCTATTCGATCGGAAATTTTCCGCTGGTTACGAATAACACTGAGTTTTTGTGCGAAACTCAACAAACTTCTCGACCGGGATTTTCGATACGATTTTTTGGTCGAAGAATTAGATTAATCACGTTTATTTTTTTTACTTTTAATCGTGAAGTCCTGCCGCCCCTAATTCTCCAGTCTAATTTTTTTTTCTCTCAATCTTTTTTCATTACCACAATTTTTCTTCCGTCCATTTCTCATCATCGATGGGACAGGTGAAAGAAGAAAAGAAAAAAAAATCCGCGGTAGATTTTACATGAAAATCGTTTCTCGCTCTACTTCTTTTTTTCTGCCCCTGTCTCTCTCAATCTCTCATTACCGACAATTTACAAAGTTCCTCCCTCAGCTTTACCGGGGACTGAGGAGAGGGGATAGGCGTCGAATTAAAAGTCCGTTAATTCTGCCACGAGTTTTCTCCTATCGCTCTCTCTCTCTCTCTCTCGGTCAACGAGAGAATGACGAGGGTCTTTCCGGAGGAGAGTTTGAAATTAATTAAAAACGAAATCATCCTGCGCACTCTGTCTCTCTTACTCTCACGCTCACTCTACGAATTGGTCAGTGAGAACAACGTTTTTACGAACGGACGTCGAGTATGGTAAGCCGACGCGACGGTCGACAGACAGAATCAAATTTTTTTTTATCCCCTGTCTTTTCATTTTAACACGCGGAAACTTCAACGTCTTGCGGCTCTAACGGATGACATTAGAGGCCACGCGGTGACCGCAATGAGAGATGGATTAAGTAATAGTCGACGTTGGCTTCTCTCTGGCTTATAATCAACGCTCATCTCCTTTTCCCCTTCAAACCCACCCCCTCCTTCACGGCCCCTCGTGATTCTCCCACTTATCCTTTTGAAACAGTCCGGTTTTCTTCGTTTCACCTCTCTCTCTCTCTCTCTCTTTCATCTTCTCCCATTCTCGTCTAATGCGAGAGGACGAGGATGACTTTCGAGTGTTCTGCCACCCCGCGACCGCTTTTATAAATTTTCCACGACTCTCTTTCTCTCTCACTTTCTTTACCATATACGAACATTTTTCACCCTGAGGATAGGTCGTTAACGTTGAAAAGAGAGGTCTCTCACTCTTTCTCTCTTTTTCTGGTTCTGCATGTCAAGGAATTACAATGGCAAACGACGTCTCTTCGCTTTTTAGCAGCACGACAGATTAATTCAATTCGTTCTATCCAAAATGCGAACTTTCTTACACGCGGAACTTTATTTTCATTGTACTTTTCATGGATACTTTTTATTGCTGCCGAAAAGGAAAAAAAACATCCATCTTACTTCGAATAAGATGTGTTTAGTTGAATAAAAATTCTGTTCGAGTGAAACAAGTCCTTTTTCTTTATCAATGCACAGATTCAAAGTGACCTGTAATATGACGTCAATACCATATGTAATTTTTTGTTTCGTTTTTTTCCTTCACCCTTAGGCGAATTGTAATTTTTCTCATTTTCCCGACTAACAAGACCTTATTATTCTTGTGACGTACAACTCCCCCCTCCCGCGACTGTTTATCCATTTGCAAGAGCTTTTATGATTAGGATAAAGCTTATTATATACGTTGGAAAGTGACGTCAAACGTGAGTGTGTCAAATGTGAAAAAAAAGCTTTACGGGGCAACAGATTCTTTGAACAAAAAAAGAAAAGTGCGCTGATTTTCTTCGAAAGAAAATAGAAAAAGGATATAATGTAGGACACGAGAGCTTTTTCAAACATAAAAGCTCGTTCGAGCTTTTGCAAGAGGAACCTTTTAATTGCGCCTAATGTATATACTTGCATAGAGAGTAAAACACAGCGTCGATGTACGCAAGAACGGAAATGTATTTTTTTTCCCTCTTTCGTTTTTTTTTTCTTTTCTTTTTTCGTCGACGTGTTGTACGTACGGTTCACTACGAACAATTGGCCAGTCGCCTAGCCGGAAACTTTGCTTGTTCGGGCGAGAGCAAATGCGAGAGCCTCGTGAGACAAAGACCGTGTGTTGACAAAGAAAATAAAAGTAGAACGAGCCCGTAAATACAGAAGAGGAAAAACGGGGAAAAAAAACGTTGCTCATTCTTCCTTTTTATCGAATTTTTCTGAACGTCGATAATTTTTAACAGACGACTATCGATTAATTTGAAGCATTTACTTTTCCACAAAATTCACTTTATCCTTGATATAATTATGACGACAATTATCGTTGTACAATAATTAATTGTTATGAATTGTTTGAAAGTGTTAGGGCCCAAATTGACAGTCACAAGCGTGAAGTTAATTTTGTTCTAATGCCGGGTCATGGAGCAATATTTCGTGGAAAACGGAATTGTAAATTGTACTATTGTGAAATATGTGGGAAAAATATGAAAGTATTTTGCTTCTTCATAGAGGAAACTTTCTTTCCGTGAAAAAAAAACAGGAAGGATTTAATAAACGTAAAAAGGAGAGATAGTGTTAATTGAAATTTTTATATTGCTTCATCATTTTTGCATATGTAGAAAAGCTTCCTCTATGTGGAAGCTAAAATTGAGAAAGCCAGCTTGCTCGCAGAGGAAAATTTGCGAGTGCGCAAGAAATGACGAGGAAGCAATATTACAAATCTCAATTTACACCATCTTTCTCTCCTTTAACTTGATAGTGTCAGGTTTGCTTGATACAGAATGTATTGATCGAACAAAGTGAAAATACCATAAATTTAATAAAAAAAATAATGACAGAGATCGCTGACTTCAATTAAGGGAGGAAATATCGTTAGACGGTTCAAAAAATTGATTTTTTTTTATTTCATGAATTGTTAGTAAAACTATTGAAAAATATTTTCCCAAAATTTTAAATGAAAATTCCGACTCGTTCTATTGTTATAAGCCATTAAGGGGGTAAATAGGATTAGGACAGCGTTTTCTCAATAATTTTCATGAATTTTTTTATAGTATAAAAAATGAATATAATTTATTGAAACTTTGAGAATATTTTATATATATATTTAAGTATATAGTATAAAATTTGTATACATATATTTAAGTGTATACTATAAAATATTAGCGACCCCATATTGCTTGTTTTTCTTAGTACTATTTTTTCAAACGCGTTTTTCTGAAAACGACTTTTTTTGAACTTGCGTACACGCTAGTTTGAAAAGTTTTTACCAATCGTTTTGAAAAATGGCAGTTACTTTCTTCATAGTATTGCGCTCTATATGAACCTAAAATATTATCATTATTTAAAATAATTTTTTTTTAGCATATAAAGTTGTAAAAAATGGCAAAAAATCATGCTTTTTTGTTTTGACCCTTGTACATAATTCAATTTTCTATTTTTTTGATAGCATTTAGGTTCATATAGAAGAGAGACATATAATAAAAGTAAATTCCAACCTCGTTCGATTTCAGATGAAAATTGCGGCTTCCAGAATGTACTCAAAATGCTGAGTCTGATTGTGACCTGCAATATGGGGTCGCTAATATTTTCGGTGTTTTTCGCGGAAATTCTTCAAAAATTTTATAGCACATACTTAAATATATGTCTAAAATATTCTCAAAGTTTCAATAAATTGTATTAATTTTTTATACTATAAAAAAATTCATGAAAATCATTGAGAAAACGCTGTCCTAACCCTATTTCCTCCCTTAACAAAGTTTCTGCACGAATTTCC
Organism: Oxytorus armatus; assembly: GCA_958009045.1. Classification (NCBI taxonomy): domain Eukaryota; kingdom Metazoa; phylum Arthropoda; class Insecta; order Hymenoptera; family Ichneumonidae; genus Oxytorus; species Oxytorus armatus. The sequence goes on from OY253755.1 coordinate 16,986,136, forward strand.
ATTGTATCTGAAATTTATACACGAGGGTTTGGTACGTGGTATAACGGAGAAGTATGAAGCTAAAGAATACATAACTCCACAAGCAGCCCGGCTGGAAGTGATTCCGCAGGTTGTGTGGCCGGTGCAGCAAGTAGAAACGTTTCTGCATGGTCGTACAAGTTCATACTGAACGGTTGCTATGTGAGGACTTTGTGCCCCGGGCCAAATGGTACGGTAGCCAGAGAATTCCCCGAAACATGATTAGAGGAAACATTAACGTTATACAAACAAAGTCATTTATTCTCTCAAACTTCACACAGTCACAGTACGAATTATTAATTTTTCGAAGTAACTGTTTATTAAATAAATTATCGCCATGGATTATTCTAATAGGAGAGCTATGATCATTGAGAACGAATAATTATTAAAAGTCATTCTGAATTATTAAAAGAAAAAAATGAATATTAATTATAAACGAATTATTAAAAATAATGTAATCAAATAAATTGAATGACGACACTTTTTAAAAGCTCCAGCCTATGATGGGATTTTTTATAATCTACGTTTAAAAATTTCCATTGTTACATTTTTTTGTTTCATTTTTTATTCATAAACTCGGTTGGTTTTTTCGTCTTGACTCTCATAGACACCGGACGACGAAATAATTTTGAATAAATTTCGAAATAATTGTCAACTACGATATTAAACTTTTACCAGTTATATTTCATATTTCCCATTTTTTTTTATTTCTCGTTTATTTTTATTTATTTATTTTCAATCAAATTGCCTCGCGGGAGTAAAATACAATTCTGAATATATGGTCTAGTGGGTTCAAGCAATCGAGGAGCAATTGCCTTTTCACTCCTCTGTTAACTTTCGTAATTTCGGGCAATATCGAATAATTAGAGAACGGTTGATTAAAATTGAACCGTTCAGCCGTTAGAGGTCTTGTTTTTATTACTTTTTTCCCCATATCGGATTTCATTACATCAAATTTATATATAATAAATGCAATGTTGTTAAATTTTTTAGTATAATATAATGAATGAAATAATAACAGATGTTTGTTATTTTTTTTCTATTGAGAAATGTTCATTGTAGAGAATTAATGTCGAATTATTTCCAGTAAAATTATCGTTTACCCATTATTTGTTAGTTATGTATAAAAAAAAAAATTTTTGATTGAAAAATGTAAAAGTACAATAGCCTGTGTATCAAGAGCATGATTGAATAGTTCGAGGCCTTCCTATATATATTACACTTTCTCGTCTGGGGTGATAGAGAGAGAGAGAGAGAGAGAGAGAGAGAGAGAGAGAGAGAAAGAGAGAGTGAGTGAACATCGCTGATGTGTATATCGTTACTTCGGCCTATTTGCCCGAATCGATGGGCATCCCACGAGGCTTTTGATGAAGATCCGAGCTTCGGCTTTACCCACGCGTCATGTACATGTTCCAGCTCACCTCGTTGCCTCGATGCACACCATCCATCCCCCACTGACACAGTTATACATACAGATATATCGATATATTAAAACATTTAAGTCAGAAGGGCGTATAAATACCGCATAAACATGACATTTACGTCTTTGTGATGTTGTAACGCTGATATATGTATATCGGTGTCTGTACGAGAGCCAACACCATTCCACTATTAGGCAATCCGGAGTTCGAGCAGTATGAAAGCAAGAATCGACCGAGGTTGCTCGTGTGAATTGGACTCGCGGATCATTACCCATTAGACGTGAGAGTGCATCCTAACGAGAACAGCCTCGTACATTAACTCATTACTTTAATGCATTATTTCGATCCTTATTTACGATACAAGAAAGAGAAAGAGAGAGAGAGAGTAACATTTCTCGTTATTGATAATTCGCGTAACCATTGTTTTTACGGGTGGCTTTCAACGAAATATCTAAGGAGAGGGTTAGCAGAGGGTTGTCAATTTTTATTTGTATAGACAAAAAGAAATATATTAAGGGAACGCTGAATTTTTTCCGGACTACCCCCTAAATCACTGCAATCATTTAAGAAGGATGGAAAGTGAAAACGTAGATTGGTCGTTATTCAATTTTTATTTTCGTCAAATTGAAGTATTACGTATTTTTCTATTGCATAGTTCGGTTGCACCCTCAAAATAATTGACACAAAAAAAATGTTATTACAACACGTGGTGACATAAAAAATAATAAAAAATGTTCACTTTTTTGGCTTTTGTCAATCCTGAAATCAGGGTCGGTGTGACATAACAATCCTCTTTGTTTATTTTACATTATATCCCCCGGATCCTATATACAAAGCGTGTATATCCCTTATACAAGCTGTACGTTATACCGGGGTCTATTAAGCTTGCGAATAATTTACACGAGTCTTAGGTCTGTAAACGTTGTCTAAGCCTATCGGAGGTCGAAATTAACGTGCACACGTTGCAGACGAGACACACGACTGTAGAGGACGACGAGGGTGCGCACGGTTCTCAAGAAATGCGAGACTTTGGAGACGCGAGACATGATAGTTCGGAACCGTAGAATTTTGAACTACAGTGCCCGGCATTTGAAGTGGAATACCAAAGTATCCGCCGATTTTCGCGAAAATTTGACGAGTTTGAAAATTTCAAAAAGTGCATTCAAGCAAATGTGATAATCCGTCGAGCGACGGATTATCATGAAGAAAATGTGGAGGGGGTGAAAAATCGGGTGATCCGTCGAGCTCGTAATTTGAGGGTTGCGAAATACGATAGAGAGTAAATATGGTATTCAACTGAAGGGTTACGAACAGGAATGAAAACAACTCCAGGAGCAATTGGATGCGCAACCTCCCAGTGCCAGGGGTGGGGGTCAAAGTGGAAATCTTTTGTCGGCACTAGCGCGAAAACTGTTGAACCGATTAAGCTCATTTTTAACGTGGATGTATTATTCACGAGGGCCTATGATCTCGTGGAAAGAAACTGGCGTTATCATTCCCCGGAAACGGTGGGGCGGTCCATCGTCAAATCCGCGTTCCACTTCAAATGCCCGCCACTGTATATGGTATATATATGTACATTAGGGCGATTTTGTTTTTCGACTATTTTTTTTTCTCAGTCCCCACTTAAAATTTTGTTGGATATGTCGAAATAGAAATTCCCTGAAAGTTACAGCCCTTAATATTAATTCTAAGTACTCTCCCTTATCGTGAAAAGATTTTCCATCTAAAATACACGTAAATCGAATTTTTTTTTTTCAAAATTCTATAACTTAGCCGCATTTTATGCTATCATATTGTTCTTGGTTTCGATTTATTCGGAATAAAACAATCTAGAAAAGTGCCTATTGCGGCGAAAGTGTAAATTGTACTGGTGAGTTGGTACGGCTCACTGACGTTGATTTTTACCCAAAATTCTCGTTTTTCTGCTGTTATCTCCGAAACAATGAACTTTACGAAAAAAATGTTAACGAAAAATTGTTTGGAAATTTAATTTCCTATAAAAAAGGTCCTATCGACCCAATTACTTAGATTGATATTTCTTGAGATATTGAACTTTAACTTATGAGTAGCATAACATTTTTATGGTAATATAAGCCATAAAAATTGTATACTACTCATAAGTTAATGTTCAATATCTCAAGAAATATTAATCTAAACAATTGGGCCGATAGGACCTTTTTTGTAGGAAATTAAATTTCCAACAAATTTTTCATTTCTATTTTTTTCGTAAACTTTATAGTTTCCGAGATAACAGCAAAAAAACGAGAATTTTGAGTAAAAATCAAATTCAGTGACCCGTACCAATTCACCAGTACAATTTACACTTTCGCCGCAATAGGCACTTTTCTAGATTGTTTTATTCTGAGTAAATTGAAACTAAGAACAATATGATAGCATAAAGTGCGGCTGAGTTATAGAAATTTGAAAAAACAAAATTCGATTTACGTGTATTTTAGATGTAAAATCTTTTCACGCTAAGGGAAAGTACTTAGAATTAATATTGAGGGCTGTAACTTTCAGGGAATTTGTTTTTCGACATATCCAACAAAATTTCAGGTGGGGACTGAGAAATAAAAATAGTCGAAAAAAAAAATCGCCCTAATGTACATGTGTATGTGATATTCTACGTAAAGTAAAATGATTGTTATTTAATCAAATGAAAAGAAGCTCGAGAAAAAAAAATACACTTTGCATCCAGGATTTTTTTTTGGTAGTTTTTAGTCGAGGATCAACGGACAAATCAATTATAAGTTAAGTTTCTTGGCTCAAATTTCGTATACGAATTAATATCCATTTGATGAGAGGACGTTTGAGCAAAAAAAAATCGCGCAATAGCGAATATGTGCTTTTTCCAAATTTACGACAATTAGATTACGAGAATAAAATTTGAACGCAAATATGAAAAAGGTCTCGTAGGAGGGTATGTTGTGTCGATATTGTAGCTCGTTAGAATTTTGTTGGATTTTCTTTCTTAAACCGTTTATTTTGACGTTGAATATCGTATATATTATCTGAGAACGCTTGAACCAGGACAGGATAAAGCCGAACGGAGAATAACGTACGACGTTCCGTCGGTGGGTTAAAACGATTATCGTAAATTATTTCATCTTCATTCTCGTTTCTACCCCCCCCCCCCCCCCCCCGCGCAATGCGCTTTTCATGTTTCTACGTGCTCTTCCCTCTTCGTCCCTCAAACTCCCCTCTTTGCTGATGAAATAACTTGATCATTTAGACGAGTCAGCACTTTGTATCATACCGTAGTTGAGCTCACAGTAAATTATTTCGTCTCAAGGATCCTCCCTAATTACTTCCGCCTGAATCCGTTATTTGATATTTTTTTAGCAGACCATGATTTTTTAACTTTTGTATTGAATGACAAGTTGTATTATTCTAATCAAAAGATGTAAAGAAAATCGTAAACCAATTGGGAAAAATAATTATTCGTTACAGGATCAATTAAACTTTTAATTAGTTTGTTGCTTGTGTCCGTACTTTCGTAATATTCTAACAGTGAAATCGTTAAAATTTGCTAAATCGTAATGATTTTTTTTTAATTATAAAAATATCAATGAATTTCACGAAATTATTGCAATGTAAAAAATCGTTCTGCAATTATCACGAGAATATTACTAAAACAATGAAATATAATGAAATATAATTGGATTTTATAATTGTACGTATATTTGTATGAAATATTAACAGAAACCGAGAATAACGAGCTATATGTACCGACAAACTACGCCAGGGAAAATTGAAAACGGCATATCTATTTATTAATTAATCGGGTAGAGTGATAACGAGACGAGAATCGGAGGTGTATACAGGTGGTATCGCGACGGAGTTCGGTAAACCGAACGGTGCGGTGAACAATTTATTAACTCTATTTGTCGAAAGTTACGTGAGCCGAGCACGTAATAAGTGTGTGTTTATGTATATGCACTTGTGGTCGAATTAATTGCATGCATTATCGATTTGTCGTTTTTCGTTGACCACGAAATTCTGTCAGGTTCTCTTATTTAAAGAAAATTGTTCAAATATGAAAATAATGTTTTTCGTGCCAAATAACAAAATAATAGAACGAGTTCTTTACATATAATTTATAAATAAAAAAATCTGATAACTGGTCGTCTATCGCATCGTCCTACGACGTACTAAAAGAAATGAAAGAAAAAAAGAAAAAAATTCGCGGCGTTCAGGATTTGGTCGGTTTCGTGTGGAATGTCCTATATCAAAACTGAAACAGAACTGTACTGACATGTGTACATGTTGAAATTCAGAATTTCATTATTTGAATCTTGTAGAAAGTTCGGTTGTTGGGCTTAATTAACTCGTTAACGTGGACGACACAATGGATTCCCGTGAATCGAGAGAGGCAAACAGGGGCTGGAGGGATGAAAACCCTTTGGGCTTTATCCTCAATGTGTCGAATGGAAATTGGGTAAAATTCGAGAGTAAAACCGTGAGAAGAGAATTCGAGCGGAGCGTGAATCTGCTCTCATTGTTTTATACAAACCATTCAATTCTAAATTTTCAATGAAAATACACGGTACGTTGAAAACTCTGTTCTCCTCTATTAACAATTTTTATTTGTACTAAATGTTTCAATGAGTCAAAAAAAATTAGAGTACTGTGAATCCATGATTAACGTTAGATTTCGTCATTTAATTATTATAGGGATACTTATTTTTATCGACTTTGAACAAATCGTAAAAATAATTTTTAAGGTTTCAAATTAGAAGACATTTTTCCGGTAATGTAATTAATTAATTGTTTTTAATTATCTGCTATTATCAATTAGTCAATTCTAAAGGTTATGTCAATGCCAAACAGCAAAAATAATGAATTTCATCGAAGGCAAATTTTTAACAAGAAAATGATAGGTTTAATAAAGATCAAGTAGTAAAATCAATATGCGATCAGACATACATTACTCGTTCCTCATCGAGATCCATTCGTATCCCGATCATATTTTTCATGGAAAGATTTAGCGAGTGTACAAAACGAATACTCGTTCGGAACGGTTTTATTGCGCTTTTATTTATTTTATTTTATTTTTTCTACATCGAGAAGAAAGGCCAAATGCAGATTGACTGTGTTATCTCTCGTAGCAGTGCATACAATTTTGCAACAGAACCGTGCAAAGTGCTTTCGAAGAAAAGGCCGTAAATCGCACAATTTAACGAAAAAACTGCGTGTCAGTTAAGCCATTTTGTTTGTTAGAAGTCGACATATATATCGTAAAGCTCCGAAACCCTTTACGGCGTAACGCTCGCATTGTTTACGTTCGAGTATATGGCACAGCCGTGGGTTAAGCCGAGGTTGATGAATTGCCCGACCTTTTTTCATCCCTCTCACTCTCTCGCTGTTCAACTATACGAACAGAAGACAAAGCGAGACTCCTGATAGAGATAACGATTGTTAATGTTAGACGGGCGTATCCCGCACACTTTTAGCTGTCAAAAGACGTGATATACGTTCTTTTACGTCTGTTATCAGTTGGATGAAGCGTTATCCTGGAAATTCAGGGGTCATTCGTTCGATTTCGCGGTAAATTTAGCGTGGAATCCCCTGGAATATGTAAGCCAGGACGGGAAAGAGCAAGAGGGCGTTGCGAAGAGTTGCAAGAACGCCCTCCGCGAGAGCTTCTGGAAACTAAACCGTACTAGCGCTGTTGAATAAAGCGCCACCCAAGTAAAGTGTATTCGCGCGAATACAAGAAGAGTAACCTGAGGGTGGCTTTGCTTCATCCCCCTCCTCCTCCGCCCCTAAGTTCCTCTCAGCCGCGAGAGATTATGCTAATGCGAGATTACTTTGCGTTTAGTTCGGAAACCTCGCGTCTCTGCGTACATATAGTCGTCACTACTACTCCGAAGTGATTGGTTTTATATATACTTATATACTTTGTATACATTATGAACTTTTTGTGTTCTATGGGGGGAGAGGAAAATTTACGACGGCGAGCTAGGATCGACTAACAATGTTTTGGACGTGTGCGCAGTATGTTAAGGTAGGAAATAGAGTTAGACGGTTCAAAAAATCGATTTTTTTCTTATTTCATAAATTGTTAGTAAAACTATTGAAAAATATGTTCCCAAAATTTTAAATGAAAATTCCGACTCGTTATATTGTTATAAGCCATTAAGGGAAGAAATATGGTTAGGACACCGTTTTCTCAATGACTTTCATGAATTTTTTTATCGTATAAAAAATGAATATAATTTATTGAAACTATGAGAATATTTTATACATATATTTAAGTATATAGTATAAAATTTTTATACTTATATTTAAGTATATACTATAAAATATTAGCGACCCCATATTGCTTGTTTTTCTTGGTACTATTTTTTCAAACGCGTTTTTCTGAAAACGACTTTTTTTTAACTTGCGTACACGCTAGTTTGAAAAGTTTTCAACCGATCGTTTTGAACATTGGCAGTTACTTTCTTCATAGTATTGCACTCTATATGAACCTAAAATCGGAATATTATCATTATTTAAAATATTTTTTTTTCGCAAATAAAGTTGTAAAAAATGGCAAAAAATCATGCTTTTTTGTTTCAATCCCAGTAAAAAATTCAATTTTCTATTTTTTTGATAGCATTTAGATTCATATAGAAGAGAGACATATAATAAAAGTAAATTCCAACCTCGTTTGATTTCAGATTAAAATTGCGGCTTCCAGAATGTACGAAAAATGCTGAGTCTGATTGTGACCTGCAATATGGGGTCGCTAATATTTTATAGTATATACTTAAATATATGTATAAAATATTCTCAAAGTTTCAATAAATTATATTCATTTTTTATACTATAAAAAAATGCATGAAAATCATTGAGAAAACGCTGTCCTAACCTTATTTCCTCCCTTAAAGATTAACCGGAATTTTCTCACTCGTTACTACCCCCAAAATTTCCTCTACATCGTGCTGCATGCGAATAACGAAAAAAAACAATAAAAAATGGATAGACTCTATTAGCACAGATGTATTTTTGCGTTTATAAGATGAAAAAAAAATGAACAGCCGAAGAAAAATTTCGAGTACCCTCTTTCGAAACGAACCCAAGAGCCGGAAGGCTTGCAGTTCCTAATCGGGAGAGTTCCGAGGTTTGAGCACGTGTCTCGACGGTGACGAGCTCGTTACATTCCGGTGGTGCGAGACAGGAACGGGGCAAAGTGAGAGAGTAGGGCAGTCAAGAAAATAGAGAGAGGAAGACCGAGAGCGAGAGAGGGTGAAGGGGTTATATGACCGGAGCATCCGGAAAAAAGGGTAAAAAAACGAAACCACTCCGCATTATCTAACCCTCTTTCCTCGCGACCGACAGTTCACATGTTCCTTCCCTTCTCGCTCTCATCCCTCTCAACCCTCGCTCGCCGGTGCACTTGACGCTTAAAGGAGTAAACACGGGCTCGCCTCCATTTCTCTACCTCTCCCTCTCTGGCTCTAACCTCTTCACTCGCGGTGGACTGAGCGCAGCGCCTCCGGTGCAACCCTGCTCGGTGTTTACAGTTTGTGCAAGTTTTTTCCTCGATGCAGCGCGAAAATTCGTTTCACTTGTTTTTTCCATCCCTCCATATTTCATTTATCCTCTCACGCTCTCCCGATGCTTCTATCCTGATTTTATTATGTTCTAAGATTCTCCATGACCGAGCATAACGATTTAAAAAAAAAACAAGAAGGGCAAACCTCGACTCGATTTTTTTTTACGAAGCTCCGAAATTTTCGATAATCGGGGCATTTTTACGAAAAGTTACGACAAATAATGTATATCTTTTGTTATAAATGTTTGAGAAATTTTGTGTGAAATTGGCATCATTGTATAATTTTCAGAACTTGTCGAATTTTTCATCTTTAATTAAATTAATTTATCAACAATCAAATTATCAACGAATGATTTATAAAGAATTAATTAATTATTTTTCCATTAATCAATTTTACAATGCCCTAAATAATCGTTGATTGTTTTTACCCCGTTGTAAAAGCTCCGAATATGAAATCTCCTCGATCCAATCGCTTCAATTAAAAATCGCTGTTACGTAAACTTCGAGTTTTTATTCGTTTTCACGCTTCACCTCGTGAACGCACTAGCTTGTCGGAATACTTTCCATAAATACAACGAGCGGATATGAACAGGTATCTGCGCGGACAATAAAGCAACGAGGAAAAGATATAAATAGATATAATATAGGGTAGACTGGGGCAAAATGGCCACCCCCTCATGAAATTAACGGCTCACATACCCCTGCGCGAGCTGAAAACCGAGTAAATTTGGAAAATTATTATAAAGATTATATGATGAAAAAAGAATTAAATTATCGATTTCAAATTTTTTATTAACTTTCCAAGTATAAGAATAAAAAATGTTTATGTTTTTTCAATGGTAACATTATTTAAACACTTTTTTTTGAAACTATGTTTTCAGACAGTGTCAGCACAATAACTCATTGTCAGTCAATTTTTAATATTTTTTAACTTTTTTAAATTTAAATCTTGATAATTATTTTCTCTGTACTCTGACGTAAGGTTTCTTTTATTTTTTGGTTGGACAACTTTTTATAAATTATTAAACACTAATTTTTTTTTTTATATTGCATACTAAAGTTTGAAATACGGTAAATTCATCGCTTATTATCCACAAATAAAATGTTTATCAGTCTTATGTCACGTGCGGAAAAAAAAAAAAATGTCCTGTGCCCAACGGCCCACTCCACCCCTCAAAATTTGTTCGTTCCTCGAATATCGACGGTGCTTCTGCTAGTGACGCCTTCCGTTCTAATGTGGATTGACGATAGCGTCGATTGATATTCGGACATTCACTCGACACTTGGAGTATGATTCCGAAGAGGGAAGAAACCGTGTTTTTAACTTTCTTTCATTGACGAGTTGAAATTGTTGAAAAAAAAAAAGTTCAATGTCTGCAGCTTTAGCGTAAGGGTCCTAATTGTGTATGTTTCTGCCCATTATAATTGTGATTCTTTAATATAAAAAATGTACATTAAAAAAACATTTTTTTTTACAATTTTAGAGGCTTTTTACCCCACTCTCCCCTATATTATCCTCTTACTCTTGCGCGTGTCCCACGAGAAATGCATCTAAACTGATTGTGAGTACACTCTGTACGAAAAAAAGCTCTCACTCTCTTTCAAGATTTTTTTTTCCTTCGTGTCTTGCTCGAGCGAGTTTTACCTACGGTCTTCCATCTACCCCAGTGAGGAGAAGGGAGGAAAAGCCTCTTTGCAAGACGTACGCACGAAGAGCTTATTTCGCGAAGCAGCTTACCCTATCCGTACTAACAACGAAAATGTCGAGGAGACGAAAGATATATATAAGAACGACAACGACGACGAGAACTCGCCTCTGACAGATACTCTCACAAGCCTGTCCAATATTCAATCCCCTCCGCCCAATTCTCCTCCCGACTGCTTTGATTCCCCTTCGCGTATTCAAACGTTTCACCTTTCTTCCTTTAATATCCAGTATAATACTGATGTCAGACGCTCGGGGAGATTCGAACGATGTGCATAGGGCACTCTGCGTGGAATCGACGTGGTCCAGAATGTTTCTAAATTTTTGTCCTTCTCATTTTAAGGGGGGAAATAGGGTTGGACGGTTCAAAAAATTGATTTTTTTTTTATTTCATAAATTGTTAGTAAAACTATTGAAAAATATGTTCCCAAAATTTTTAATGAAAATACCGACTCGTTCTATTGTTATAAGCCATTAAAGTGAGTAGCTCTCCTTCAGGCCCCGAGCGCGCTATTTTTTCAAACGCGTTTTTCTGAAAACAACTTTTTTTTAACTTGCGTACACGCTGGTTTGAAAAGTTTTCAACCAATCGTTTTGAAAATTGGCACTTACTTTCTTCATAGTATTGCGCTCTATATGAACCTAAAATCGGAATCTTATCATTATTTAAAATAATTTTTTTTTGCAAATATAGTTGTATAAAATGGCAAATAATCATGCTTTTTTGTTTTGACCCCTGTAAAAAATTCATTTTTCAATTTTTTTTATAGCATTTAGGTTCATATAGAAGAGAGACATATAAAAAAAGTAAATTCCAATCTCGTTTGATTTGAGATGAAAATTGCGGCTTCCAGAATGTACGCGAAATGCTGAGTCTGATTGTGACCTGCAATATGGGGTCGCTAATATCTTCGGTGTTTTTCAAGGAAATTCTTCAAAAATTGTATAGTATATATTTAAATATATGTATAAAATATTCGCAAAGTTTCAATAAATTATATTCATTTTTTATACTATAAAAAAACTCATGAAAATTATTGAGAAAACGCTGTCCTAACCCTATTTCCCCCCTTAATATGACTTCTCGATAATCGGTGGCCCGGACGTCGACGACAACATTTCTTTTTTATTCTCTTACCTGAGCTTATTTGTCTTATAATAAATCATCAAAGATTTCTTTCTTTCTATTTCATCCCTCTGGTGTCTTTCTGCAATATCGTGGGGTGTCCTGATTACAGTTTTCTCACGTCTGGAATTGTTACGATGTGTGGACACAAATTGTGACAAACCTTGTGTCATAAATCTCAATAATGAATAAGCTTGTTTCGCAATGAAGAAAAAACCACCACTATTCGTTTTCCTCGAACTCTTTATCGGACGTTTTTCTTTTTGTTCTGGGATTTTGGCTATCGGTTCGCATTTTGTTCTGATTTCAATTTCACGAAGACTGATTTTTTTTCTCACTGTTTCTCGGAAATAGCATCGGGAGATGCTATTTCCAATGAGTAAATAAAGACCGACGGGAAACAAAATGCTCGTCTCTTTATCTCTGCCACGTACAAATGCTTGGCCGATCCGTGAGCGTGACGTTTCTACCGAAAATCACCCTGGAGACATCTTCCTGACTCCGACCCTCTGGAGAATGGTGAGTGAAGTGAAAAAAATAACTTTGTCCTCCACAAAGTAACGCCCAATGAAATTACATTCAAACAAAACTCCTACGTGATTTTCTCGCAAAAATAAATATCAAACATCCTATAGTCTGAACGTCACAAACCCCTAATATGAAAATTAAAAATAAAAATAAAAAATTAGCGATGTATCAAAAGATTTAGAAAAAACTCGAGATTTTGCGATCTCCTGGGAATTTGATCTTTGCTAATTTCTCATTTATTTCACGAATTTCATTTCGTATTTCACGCCAATTTTACTTTTTCGTATTTTACCAACAAAATAAAATTACACACGATGTGAATTATAGATGAGATTCGGGCAAAACGATGTTCAAAAAAAATGTGTCAGCTCGGGTGAATAATACGAATGGACAACTTGATCGACGGTCAGTTGAAAGGGTCTTGCATAAATCATGAGTCGTTCAACCATCTCTTAAAAAACTGATGAGACACGTTCGAAATTCATATGGACTGTTCCAAATTTATCAACGTCAATCATTTATTTTTTTTTCACGAGCCACCATTACGTTTCTTTCTGTTCGTTTATCGGAACCGTGCGTTTCGTATTTCCATTGTTTTCAAATAAAAATTGTATTTTTAACAGTAGTTGTTAAATTTTTTACGACATGTTTGTTTGAAAGAAAATCTTTTAAATATCGTTATCGATTCTTACCTATCAGAATGATCTATATATCATTGTTCTTTTCCCTTAAAATACGGACACATTTATATATTGAGAAGAAAGAAAAAAAAACTATATATAAATTGAGGCAGAAACGCTCTTCAACGTCAACGACATCGCGAGGGACCCGTGGGAGGCGATTTCCTCTGGACCGAACCGTATATATACACCGCAGGAGAAATCGAATTTTTTTTTCCCTCAAAGCTTTCTGAACCTTCATCGTCAAACCCACCCCTCCTACCTCTGTTCGAACGAAGCCAGCTCCGGTAGCCACTGTCCCATATCTACAAAGACTCGGGTATAAAAAAAACAACAGGAAAAAGAAAGAAAAAAAAAGCACACCTTATATAAAGATCCGTGACGCTCGCAGAGAGAGAGAGAGGAAAAAAGTGTCACGACAGAGGAAACTTTACGATCGAGCTTTATCGTTTCGACGCGGCTATAGACGCGTCGATTCGCCTGGGTCTAGGCGTCAATCGTAAATCGAGGGATCGTTTCGCTTCTCTTTCTCTCTCTCTCTTTTACAATGATGAAAAAAAATTACTTGTTCGCACGAGGCTCACGCGTCTCGTTCACCCTAGTTCTAATCAAATGCAATCGAAAATTACGTATTTCCCGTAGCGAGAAACATTTTTTCCATTCTGCGTTTAATTATTTTTTCATTTTTAATATTCCGTAATAGAAAGTTTTTAACTATTGTTATTAGGGGCGAGGGAGATGATAAAATTTGTTAAGTTTAGAAATTCGACAAATTTATATATTCGTACGTCTAATTTCGACAAATTGATACTATCGTACGTCCTATTGTTATACAAGTTTTTCTATGTAATGTTCGGTAAGATTTTAGGAAAAAAATACTAGTCAACGACGATTGAATTTGTTGACGAATTTCTATCTCAAAAAAAGATGTATAATTCCTAATTATACTTTTCAAAAATTTCCTTTTTTTTATTTTTATCGTTAATTTTACTGTTTTCATTTTGAATCATTCAATCGCATTTGTTTTCGAAATTCCTAAGTTTCTAAATGATGGCATAGGTACTTGTTTTTTCCGAAGGGTTCAACAGTTTTTACAACTTTTTATCAAACGTCTAAAAAAATAGTTAATTTTGTTAATTGAAAGCGAAAAATTTGATGTATTATTTCAACGGGATAAACAATGTTCTGGATAGTACAACAATTTGTTCATTGTTCGTTGAAATACAGTGGGTCAAAAAGTATTCATACTCCTTGTTTTTCTTGCGATAACTTTATAGACATAAGCGATACGCAAAGAAAGTCAATTTTATTTAATAGTACATCAGGTACAGAGATAAACTGCAAATGGAGAATTTTTTCCCAGGAATAATAGAAGAATTATGAAAAAAAAAAACGATAATTTTCGGGCCAAAGAAGTATTCGTACACTTACGATTGAGCCGCTAAACCGCGATATTCACTCACGGACGGTCTGACCTCTGCGTACAACGTAAACGAGTCTTCGTTTACACAATGGTTTTGACCTATTCCATGCGTTAGTAGATCTTCAAGCTCTGAGCAGACACGATGGCAAAGAAAAGCGAAATATCAATATCCATGCAAGATAGAGTGATTTTTCTTCGGAAACGCGGTGAAAGTTATGGAAAAATTAGTAAAGAACTAAATCTAAGTTTCGCAACGGTGCAGTATATAATAAAATAATACAAAAGAATAAACAGCATAGAAAATAAGCCACGAACCGGTCGACCAAGAATATTAACGGTACGAGAGGGTCGGAGTATCGTTACAGAGGCTAGAAAAAAACCGTTCACAAGTGCTCGCAGTTTAGCGAATGATGTCGCGTCAAGATCGGGGAAGAGCGTGTGTCCCCGGACTATTCGAAACTTTTTGCATTCTGCCCAAATATACGGCGGAACTGCCCTCAAAAAACCATTAATTAATGATATAAATCGAGAAAAACGTTTAGGTTTCGCAAAAACCTACGTAAAAAAATCTATAGAATTTTGGAAACGTGTCGTATTCTCGGATGAATCAAAGTTTAACATCTTCGGGTCCGATGGAAAAAAATTCGTCTGGCGGAAACCAAATACCGAGCTCCGGCAGAAAAATTTAATACCGACTGTAAAGCACGGCGGAAGAAGCGTCATAGTTTGGGGCTGTATGGCTGTATGGCGTTGGTAATCTGGCTTTTATAGATGGTACAATAAATGCCCAGAATTATATCGACGTGTTGCGCAGCAATTTCAAAGCAATTGTAGATAAAATGGGCCTGGATGGAAATTTCTACTTCCAATAAGATAACGACCCGAAACATACTGCCATGAAAACGAGGGAATGGTTACTCTATAATGTCCGCAAACAATTGATTACACCACCACAATCTCCGGACATCAATCCTATTGAAAATTTATGGCACTTGGTGGATGTAGAAATTTGAAAAAGAAAAATAATAAACAAATCCGATCTCCAAAGAGTGCTTTTAGAAGAATCGACGAAAATAGCAAAAGAAACAACGCAAAAGCTAGTAGAATCCATGCCTAAGAGACTCGAGGCGATAATTGAAGCGAACGGGATGCACACCAAATATTAGTCATAATTAATAACTATGATGGTTTTCACTATAATCGTAAGTGTTTGAATACTTTTTTTGCCCGAAAGTTTTCGTTTTTTTGGCATAATTCTTCTATTATTCCTGGGAAAAAATTCTCCATTTGCAGTTTATTTCTGCACCTGATGTACTATTAAATAAAATTGGCTTACTTTGCGTATCGCTTATGTCTATAAAGTTATCGCAAAAAAACAAGGTGTATGAATACTTTTTTGAGCCACTGTATAATAAACTCTCTCTCTCTCTCTTTCCCTCCCCTCGGCCCAGTGAACTGGTTGAAAAACCATTAGGTCTCCAAGCTTGTATTCACATTTTTATGACAGGGCCATTTGGGTTATAAACCCAGAAATGTCGTTCTCACGTTAGTTCGTCCGTTAGGGACACGTGTACGAACGTCATGGCGCGGGATATACGATGGATGAGAGGAAACGACAGACCAGCAGTCATCACCTACTGTCTCGATTGGCATGTTTTTTTAGTCCTTTTTGAATTATTTTTTCTTCTCCCTTTTCTGTGTATATTTAGAAGGAAACAAAATTATTCTTGCGGACGAAACGTTGGTTAAAAAAAAGATCGGACGAACGAACGTTTCTTCTTTAAAATACCAAATTATGACTCGAAATATTAAGTACCTTAATTTTTTTATACGACCAATGTACATATCGACTGAACAGTACTTACGTGCGACAACGAAGAGACGAGTTCGATGAAAATAAAAAATTGAATTTTTGTTTCTGCAACGAAATAACCGAATTTTCAATGCTTGGGCTTTTGTTTGTTTTTTTTTTAGTTTATCGTCTAAATTAGTTTGGACTTATTTATCTCGAAAAGCCACACGTTAAAAAATTGTCCCCACGAATTTGACAAGTCGATAGAATTTTTCCTCTGACTTTTTCACTACCTTACAAACATTTATAGAATCTTAACGAATGCCAAATTTTTTATTCATTAATCGTTACGATCTTCGTTCACGTAGATTTCTGCACAAATCACAATATTTGAAAAATGTGCGCGAGATATTGCTCGTGAAAAAAAAAAATATATGTCTCTTTCTGGGTAACCGGAAATATAAGCCACCCTCTCCGTTAGAGGGTGCGCGGACGACTGAATCTTGCGAGCTCCAACGTTGCTCTGTATCTTTCTCTCTCGTGGGTGTAGCCTCCACGTCAGGATGACGAGGAGGCGGAGAGGGTTGTGTGGCTGGTGGTGCTCTGCAATCCTCTCTCGTCCCCTTAACCGCTCTCCCCTCTGACGAGGGATGCTGGATCTGATGGCCGAGTGCGACAGGGACATGAGATATATAACCTCGTGAGTATGGGGGGTAGAAAAGCGAGCGAGGGGTTGAAGGGGGTGAAGAGAAGGGATGGGTCTGGGTCGCGCACGCTGCGTCGCAGCGTTCCACCGACTGAGAAACTACCCCCCTTAAAGTCTATGAAAGCGAGAGAGTGAGAGAAAGAGGTAAAAACGACAAAGTGTTGGGTTCCCTCTACGACGATATTCTCACGGTGGTGGAACGGCGATAGAAAGACAAGAGAGGGATGAAATGAAAGAAGAAAAAGTAATGGGGGTTGAGGGAGGTCTGGATCGAGGGTAAAAAAAAATGTGCGAGAGTCAAGGTGTGAGAACGAAAGAAGAGCGAGGGTGGGGGTGGGTTTTTTTTTAATAAAAACGGTTGAGGCATTAAACAGTGAGAGCAGAGTCTTAAAATGGTTCGCAGAGAACGAGGAATATATTTGCAGTATTTGTGGGGTGAAAAAAATAAAAATAAAACCTAGAATACAACAAATAAAGAATATTAATATCCCCGAGAATAATGAAAAAATAACACTAAATGGAATAAATGAAATAAATGATAAATCAATAAACTCGATAAAAATATAAAAGCCGCCCTTGTCGGCACGGGTTTTCCGCAGTTCCCCCGTGTCCACGGCGAATGCGATACGATGGAGCTAAGAAGCTGCTGTGGATGCCACGGAAGATCGACGGATCAATATTGCCGAAAATCGATTTATTAACGGCTCACGTACCCCTGAAATTTTCGAAAAATCGATTTTTTTTACAGATTTGTATTCTTCATAATTTTGAGAATTAAAAAAAAAAAATTAAGCAAATTCCACTCCGTCACAAAATTATAGCTGGAATGGGAGACTAGCCGTAAGTGCACTTTGTACCTACTAGAAGCGTTAAGGGGGGAAATGGGGTTAGGATAGCGTTTTCTCAATGATTTTCATGAATTTTTTTATAGTATAAAAAATGAATATAATTTATTGAAACTTTGAGAATATTTTATACATATATTTAAGTATATACTATAAAATTTTTGAAGAATTTCCTTGAAAAACATCGAAGATATTAGCGACCCCATATTGCAGGTTACAATCAGACTCAGCATTTTGCGTACATTCTGGAAGCCGCAATTTTCATTCGAAATCGAACGAGGTTGGAATTTACTTTTATTATATGTCTCTCTTCTATATGAACCTAAATTCCATCAAAAAAATAGAAAATTGAATTTTTTACAGGAGTCAAAACAAAAAAGCATGATTTTTTGGCATTTTTTACAACTTTATTCGCAAAAAAAAAATTATTTTCAATAATGATAATATTCCGATTTTAGGTTCATATAGGGCGCAATACTATGAAGAAAGTAACTGCCAATTTTCAAAACGATTATTTGAAAACTTTTCAAACTAGCGTGTACGCAAGTTCAAAAAAAGTCGTTTTCAGAAAAACGCGTTTGAAAAAATAGTACCAAGAAAAACAAGCAATATGGGGTCGCTAATATTTTATAGCATATACTTAAATATATGTATAAAATATTCTCAAAGTTTCAATAAATTATATTCTTTTTTTATGCTATAAAAAAATTCATGAAAATTATTGAGAAAACGCTGTTCTAACCCTATTTCCTCCCTTAATGACTTATAACAATAGAACGAGTCGGAATTTTCATTTAAAATTTTGGGAACATATTTTTCAATAGTTTTACTAACAATTTATGGAATATAAAAAAATCGCTTTTTTGTACCGTCTAACCCTATTTCCGCCCTTAAACGCGTTTTTCTCAAAACTATGTTTTTAGACAGTGTCAGCACGATACCACAGTGAATTTTTAATACTTTTTAATATTTCTTTTTTCTAAATCTTGATGATTATTTTCTCTATAGCCTGACGAGAGGTTTTTTTAATTTTTTGGTTCGACAACTTTTTATAAATTATTAAACACTAATATATTTTTTTTAAATTGCATATATAGTTTGAAATATTGTAAGTTCTCTATTTTTGAAAAAAAAAGAAAAATTCCTCCGTCACACTATTACATTATTTTACTAGATTCTTTTTTATTTTCGCAGATTGGTTATGATATCGACAAGGAGGCGACATGATATTCATCAGTAGTCCATGTATACCCGTAACATAAAAATGTTAATATTATTAAAAAAAATATTTCAATTTTTCTTCTTATAGTTGAAAAGTTAATAAAAAATGTGCAATTAACAATTTAATTTTTTGTTTCACCACATAACCTTTGTAATAATGTTTCAAATTTACTTGGTTTCCAGCGCGCGCAGCGGTATGCGATACCTGAAATTATCATCGACCGATCGAAGGAATATTTTTATTAGACGATAAACGACTTCGCATATTCATTGACGTCCAGTCAAAGATAGCGGTCGTATCTTTCGCTGTATCGCGATTCTTTGTAAGCAAATCGACGTCTCGCGCCTGGACAAATCGAGAGAGAACTTTTTTTCCCCCCCTCAATAAGACCGATGAAGTCGATAAATGGAAGAAAGCCAGAATTCCTCGTTTCTTCGCGTTTAAATCCCGTAAAATATCAGCTCATCAAACGTGTACTGAAGCTTAATTTTTTATTTCATTTTCATTCTCTTTTCGACGGGCTGCTCGAAATATCTGAGATCGATTATCATCGCTTCGCTGCTGCTTTATTAGCAAAGCAAATGAGTTGAAACTGTGCCGTTAATAAGGATCCAATCTTATTCGTTATTCTTGACGACGAATATCATTGTGAATTTTTTGTTTCAGACATTTTACGCGATCACCAATTATGATCAATCGCGTCGGAATAACGAACAATTATTAACCGTTATATCGGTAAGAGAGTTAATCGGGCTGGTAGAAATGGAATATTTGCATTTTTCTCCTTGTAGCACATTTCAAAATTTTACCCGCGCGCAAATTTTTCACTGATTACGAAGCACATTGAATATTTTTCTCGAATGGTCAAAATATCGATGAGAGCCCACGAAAAAAAATCGATCACTTCATTAAAATATTTTATTCTCATTGTATCTTTCTCTCACTAAGTGAGGAAGGAAAATTTTCATATCAACTGTTTTTTTTGAGACACTCCATAGCCCATAAACGTGAATCAAAAAATAAAATGAAAATTTGCAAAAAAGCAATTCAAAACTGCTTAGCAAAGGAGAATACGTGCTTGTCGAAATTTTCAATATCGAGACTTTCTCCGATGAATGTAGAGAAGTATTCTCATTTACCCATTTCTGTCGCAAGCCCCCTTTGCATATCTACGTGTAACCATCGCTCGGGTAGTTGTCAAAAGCGCGATTTAATGCTGAGCTATTCGTTCGCACATAGAAATATATAAACGATATATCGGAGAGACCGAAACGTCCAACGAAATACCGTTATATTGGTATGAACGGTGAGTTTCATGCAAGCTCGAATGTTTATGCATGAAAATATCGGGTCATTAAAAATATTTTCCATCGGGATTACATTCAAAATCCGTGCCTTTTTTGTTAAATTAAAGTTTTATCTTTCATCCCCTAGCCTATAACATTGCAAAAATTTCGAAACCGAAAAATTCGACATAACAACGAAAAAAAAAAAAATGTTCGGATTGTCTGATGGCTTAAGGGAAGAAATAGGGTTAGGACAGCGATTCCTCATGATTTTCATGAATTTTTTTATAGTATAAAAAATGAATATAATTCATTGAAACTTTAAGAATATTTTATACATATATTTAAGTATATACTATAAAATTTTTGAAGAATTTCCTTGAAAAACACCGAAAATATTAGCGACCCCATATTGCAGGTCACAATCAGACTCAGCATTTTGCGTACATTCTGGAAGCCGCAATTTTCATCCGAAATCAAACGAGGTTGGAATTTACTTTTATTATATGTCTCTCTTCTATATGAACCTAAATGCTATCAAAAAAATAGAAAATTAAATTTTTTACAGGAGTCAAAACAAAAAAGCATGATTTATTGCCATTTTTTACAAGATTATTTGCAAAAAAAAAAATTATTTTAAATAATGATAATATTCCGATTTTATGTTCATATAGAACGCGATATTATGAAGAAAGTAACTGCCAATTTTCAAAACGATTGGTTGAAAACTTTTCAAACCAGCGTGTACGCAAGTTCAAAAAAAGACGTTTTCAGAAAAACGCGTTTGAAAAAATAGCAAAATGTTGAGTCTGATTGTAACCTGCAATATGGGGTCGCTAATATCGTCGGTGTTTTTCAAGAAAACTCTTCAAAAATTTTATAGTATATACTTAAATATATGTGTAAAATATTCTCAAAGTTTCAATAAATTATATTTATTTTTTATACTATCAAAAAATTCATGAAAATCATTGAGAAAACGCTGTTCTAACCCTATTCCTCCCTTGGCGCCTCCCCATGGCGACATCATAACTGTACCGAAAATTATCCAGTTTGAAAAAAATAAAAAAGAATCTAATAAAATAATGTAGTAGTAATAGTCTGACGGAGGGATTTTTTTTTTATAAACAAATTACAGTATTTCAAACTTTAATATGCAATTTAAAAAAACAATTGTTGTTTAATTATTTCTAAAAAATTGTTCAACCAAAGAATTAAAAAAACCTCTCGTCAGACTATAGAGAAAATAATTATCAAGATTTAAATCGAGTTGGCGCGGAATGCTCCATATAAATATTTATCGATATATGTGTTGGGGCAGTGGTGAGAGGGGAAAAAAGCGTGATAGAATGAGAATGCAACACGCGTCAGTGACGAATTGGAGATATGATGCTATACAATAGTGGTGGACAAGAGATAGAGAGAGAGAGAGAGACGGTCGAATATTTTTTAATTGGAATTTCTCACTGTGCAAGGGAAGGCCGATAACTCCATATACCTCTCTCTCTCTTTCTCGCGTTTATTGTATTCCAATTTAACGCGGCAAAGCGGCCACTTTTTTTTCGCAACTGCAGCATTTTCAGCGATGCCAGTGTCGTAGGAATGTTCGTCGAGGGATACTCGACCGGATGTACCAATCAACGCTGTGGAGCGTGTTCTATACTTTATTTTTTATTTCCATCTCTCTCTCGACTCCACGAAAACCATCGTTGAAAAAAAAAAAACAAAAACATCATTAAAATTCATTTGATGAAAAAATGAAAATGGTACATTTGTCGAATAACTGTTGACAATTAATTACTTTGTGAACTAATTATTTGTTCACTCTCATTTAACCAATTCTAGATTGTCAGTCTTAAGACCCAGCCATTTTACATGAAAATCCTCATTTACGGATTAAGGATCTGAAGAAAATTTAGAGCTGACGAAATAATAGAATAAAAAATTTTGTTTCATAATTCATAAAAAATTGCCCAACCAAAAAATTAAAAAAACCTCTCGTCAGGCTATAGAGAAAATAACTATAAAGATTTAATAATTAAAAAAAAGTTAAAAAATATTAAAAATTGACTGAGTTATCGCGCTAACACTGTCTAAAAATATAGTTTCGAGAAAAACGCGTTTAAATAATGTTAATTTTTTTTTTCTTAATTAAAAAAATTGTTTTCTCATAGTTGAAAAGTTAATAAAAAATGTGAAATCATCAATTTAATTTTTTTTTTCACCATTTAACCTTTATAATAATTTTTCAGATTTACTCGGTTTTTAGCGCGCCCAGGAGTATGTAAGCCCTTAAGGCAGGGGTGCACGATCTTTTTCAGATTGTAAAAAAAGAACGTATCGAAAATATTGAAGTGGAAGTTTCTGGTCTCGGAGGTTATGCGAGAAAATCTGGCACTTAGCATTTTCCGGACGATTTTATTGCGCGAACCCCGCAAGCTTATTGCACTCCCTCCAACTCCTCCACTAACTTCGCGGTACGAATACTCACTCCTTATTTTCTTTGAAAACTATTCTTTTTTTTTTCTCATTCACGTCACTACAGGTCTTGTCGCTACCTTTTTTTTCTTCCCATTCTTCCATTTTATTACACCATCATTATTATTCGAACACGAAGTTCCTCTCTGTCCTCTTGGCCTCGAGTCCGTCGCCATTGATCGGATGAAGAAAAAAATGCAAACTCTAGTTAAGAAAAGTCGTCGGCCGTTATACAACGTCGATAGTGTATAGGGGTTGGGAAAAAAAAAAGCGCGTGAACAATTTACATACTCCGCTCATTCTACTCGGTGGCCCCTTGACGTTCAACGTGCACACCACAAGGTTCACGAGCAATTTTATCCCACTCTTATTTAAAATTTCATTAAGCCGATGGGCTCACTAGAGGTTTTTTTCTTGGTTATTTTTTTCTTCTTGCTTTCTTTCGACGAGAAAATTATGAACGTATAGGGAAAGAAGAATGAGGATAAAAGCGATTTAATACAAGCGAGTAAAAATGCAAATTTGCATTATATTGTGACGATACGCTTTTTTTATGTTTTATTTTGAGCGTAAAGCACTGCGTTCAGGGAACCGAGTGAGCATTCAATCAATATAATAATTTTTATTTTTTTTATATTTTACGTGAGAAAAAAAATGACAGCATATATTGCACAACGTCATTAAAAATTTGTTTTTCACGGTGACGGACCCATCAGCCGTGAAAGGAGGTCGTCCGAGAGCTCAGAAATATCGCACACCCCTGTCGAGTCTCCATATTTCGACGTCAACTCAAAAATTAATATCTCCCTCGTGCTTAACCCTCTACCCTTCAACCCCCTCGATCTACCACCCCCACGAAACCAACCACAAACTAATTAGAGCTCGTTGATAGGCTGGCAATTTACTTTCTTCAAGCTTCCTTGCATCATCACGTGCTATGCTTTAATATACACCTATTGCATATGGACCATTCCAGTCACAAATAGACAACAACAGCATTTTTATTTATATTTTGTCGTTTATTTTTTTTTGCCATTTCCTATATTCGTATAAAAATTGTACGAGGAGTTCGATTTTTTCATAATTGTTTTATATAAGTAGGACCATTAGTGTAACACTTTCAAAAAATTGATTTTTCTTTTTGCATTTTTCAATAATCTATACCTTCAAGAATAACATACTGAAACTTCAAGTGCGGATCTCAAATAATTTTTTAACAACAGCTTTCTAAAGAGCAGCTGCTCGTAACAATGAAATCAATATTTTTATCTTTCAACGCACTGTTCTCAAAACGACATTTTTAAAATTTGCTGTGTTTTAATTCGAATACAAATCATCTGATCGATGATTTTGTTTTAGCGTATTTAGTATTTGTTTCTTCATACAATGACCCTTCAGTTTTTCGATTGAATGAAAAATGTCAATTTGCCATGCAAAAAGCCATCAGATTTTTAAGCGTAATTTGCAACTTTTTTTTAAAACACCGCCATTTTGTTGGAATTTAATTTTTTTTTACAATTCTACGTCATTGTACAGGTCATCTAGTTTAACGGACTTTGTTTTTTTTTGTATTTCGGGCACTCTGAAGGCCGCCATCACTGCGGCAGTGGGAGAACTTTTTTTTGGAGACTCGGGAGATGGCGCATAACTCGTTGAAAAATTGAATATTTTCATCCAAAACAATTACCGTACATACATAATATATACACAAATATATCCTCAAAATTTAAAAACATTCCATGCAATACTTTTCTTTCAATAAATTCCCGAAAATCACCTTTTTTTTGGGCAGTCACACTAGTGGTTTCCCTTAAGGGAGGAAATAGGGTTAAACGGTTCAAAAAATCGATTTTTTTTTATTTCATAAATTGTTAGTGAAACTATTGAAAAATATGTTCCCAAAATTTTTAATGAAAATTCCGACTCGTTCTATTGTTATAAGCCATTAAAGTGAGTAGCTCTCCTTCAGGCCCCGAGCGGGCCACGTGTTTCAAACGCGTTTTTCTGAAAACGACTTTTTTTCAACTTGCGTACACGCTAGTTTGAAAAGCTTTCAACCAATCGTTTTAAAATGGGCAGTTACTTTCTTTATAGTATTGCGCTCTATATGAACTTAAAATCGGAATATTATCATTATTTAAAATAATTTTTTTTTGCAAATAAAGTTCTAAAATATGGCAAAAAATCATGCTTTTTGGTTTTGACCCCTGTAAAAAATTCAATTTTCTATTTTTTTCATAGAATTTAGGTTCATATAGAAGAGAGACATATAATAAAAGTAAATTCCAACCTAGTTTGATTTCAGATGAAAATTGCGGCTTCCAGAATGTACGCAAAATGCTGAGTCTGATTGTGACCTGCAATATGGGGTCGCTAATATCTTCGGTGTTTTTCAAGGAAATTCTTCAAAAAATGTATGGTATATACTTAAATATATGTATAAAATATTCTCAAAGTTTCAATAAATTATATTAATTTTGTATACTATGAAAAAATTCATGAAAATCATTGAGAAAACTCTGTCCCAACCCTGTTTCCTCCCTTAAGATAAAAATCAATTATTCGCTACATTTGATACGGTGAATCGAAACTTGCTCGCTGCCGATTTGTCCTGTAATGTCCCATACAAATTATAGCGCACTACCTTACAACCCTTGCCACGACTATCGGGCGTCAGGTCGAACTAATTATCCGGGCGTGACACGGCCTCCTGATATCCTCGTACAAATTAATTACAATCACGTTTCAGTCCTTTAGGATTTTATTTTCTCTCACCCCTTTTTCTTCAGCTTTTCTTTCAGCGGCGAATCGTTTTTTTCTTTTCTACGGTTTTTCTCCCCTCTCGCACTGTTCATATTTTCCCTTGTCTCTTCGAACACATCCCAGTGTGTTCTCATTTTCCCCGGAGGCACACGTCGTTCCGCTTTCTCATTTCCTATCTTCTTCCTCTTCTACGTGTGTTTGTTTTATTTTTATCCTCCCCCCAACCCTCCCTCGTTCGCATCTTTTCGCCGCAGGTTTTCCACTTTTCTTTGCTCATACGTACACATATACCTTGTCACAGCATACTCGCTTTCCCATCTATCCTCTGAGCGATGTTTTCACGTTTTCTTTCTTTTTTCATCCCCTATTTTTATTATCATTCCTATTTTTACTCTCGTCGGCTGAAACGCCTCGTGTCTATGTGCGAGAATAGTTTTTCGCGCGTGGTTCTCTCTCCTTTTTAGTTTACGCGTTCGCAAGCTCCCGTTGGACACCATTTTTATCTTAAAAAGTCTATATACATAGCTTTGTTGATCTAGAACTTATACTCTTATAGATATGGGATGTTTAATGACATGTCCACCGAACCCTAAAATAAAAGCAATCATTATTTTTTATATAATTCATTATTTATTTTATTGAATTCTATTTCTCAAATTTAACTCCGATCACGATACTTTTTTTTTCTTTAATGACCAGTCAATTTCACTGCCATAAAACTTTTAATCGGCCTTTTAACATTTCTTGACGAAAGATAGAAAAAAAAAAACATTTTCACGATACAAGGAAATTCCAGCTCGGCCGACTTGTACACCGAGGCGACTAAGCCAGCCCTGAGTCTTTTTCTTTTTTTGCCTTTAGAAATTTTTCATCCCCTTTTTACATCAGCAGCGTGCCTTCCTCCAACAAGCTGGTATTACCTGTTTCGTTCATTTTATTCTTTGCTTCTTTTTCGTCACTTTTTTCCCTTCCTTTTTCCGTGCCGACGCTCTTACAACGGCGCCAGTGTACTTCTTCTTCGTATATACACGAAAGGAAGCGAGAACGGATTAAGTTTATAAAAACGTCTTAAACCAGAGGATCGCGCCGTCTTCCGATCGTCCTAACGTCGCGACCGTTATCTCCGACGAAAAGTTATGTCAGCGCGACTTCCGAGGTGAGAAAAATTCTCACGTTAATCTCTACAACCTTACCGAAATTCTCGATGAGAATAAAAATTCAAATCCGAAAGAAAAACACGTAGTTTTTTTATGATAAAAAAAACGTAAAATCATCATCATTTATTTACATCGTAAAATAAACTAGTCTAAGAAACCATATAAAAATCCGTCGAAGGTTTGACGCATAGTCAACAGCCCGGACGTCATTAAACGTTCGTTAGTCTCGCTGCGTCTTCGATGATTTAAAAATGTCAACGTCCTTGAATCATTCATTACTTATTTTTCTGCATTAAGCTAATTAATTTTATTCATTTTACGTACAACTCCTTGAGCTTTATACGAAGAATCTTTCCCGACGCGTTTCTGGGAATAGCTTCGACGAATTGCACGCCACCTGTGGAGCAGAGAAATTCGAAAAAAATATATATAAATGTAAATTAAATTCATTATACAGTATTTTTTGTATTGAATACATTCTGTTTTAATTGACGAATTTAATTGATAAATTATCGCAACGTTAATTACGATAAAACTCACCTTTGAGCTCTTTGTACTCGGAGACCTTGCCCTTGAGGAAATTTTGTACATCATCCTCGCTTGGATCGGTGCCCTTCTTCCTGAGAACAAAGGCTTTTGGTACCTCGCCCGATCTGACATCGGGTATTCCAATAACTGCAGCTTCCTCGACGTCCGGATGAGTGCGTAGAATCGCTTCTAGTTCCGCCGGTGGTACTTGAAATCCCTTGACTTTAACGAGTTCCTTTAGTCTGTCGGTAATGAAGAAATCGTGATCATCGTCGAAATAAGCGATATCACCGGTCTTCAGCCAACCGTCGATAATAGTTTCGCTCGTAGCTTCAACGTTGTTCCTGTAGCTTCTCATAATGTGCGGTCCCCTCAGCCAAAGTTCACCGGTTTGTCCGGGTGTCGAGACATCTTTATCGGTCGTTGGATCGACGAGACGGGCCTCGCTTCGGCAAATCGGTTGTCCTATGCTCGAATACTTGCTGTTCGATGATTCGACAAATGTCACCGCCGAACACTCGGTCATACCGTAGCCCTGTAAAAATCGTAAATTTTCATCGGAAACCTCGAACTTGTCGTAGACCCTCTCGACGTCGGACTCGGCGAGCGGTGCTGCACCGCTGAAGATCGATCTAACCGCCTCGAAATGTTTCTTCTTGACGAGCGGCGACGCGCCGAGAAAGAGAACTATCGGTGGCACGCAAAACAATTGGGTACACTGTCGGGACAAATGTACGTAATGAGAAATAGGTCTTCCACCAACGTGCTCTTCTCTACTTCCAATCTCCGTTCGATATAAAATTAATTTTTCAAACCTGATGATTGTCCAAAACTTGCATGAAAGTTTGGGGCGTGAATCTCGGTAGGGTAACGATTTTCGAGCCACGCGCTAGCCTCGGTAGCATCAATACGTTCAACCCGTAAATATGAAAGAGCGGGAGAATCGCTGGAATAACGTCTTTGGTGCAATCTGAAAAGCGTTCAAGATCGCGGTGACATTTCAAACTTATTGACCATTGTGCAGAAATGAAGTGCAACATTATATTCGATTTTTTTTTCTTATCGCGCAGAAGCTAAAGCGAATTCCAGCTGTTCTATAAGGCCCCAATCGATGGTCGAGCGAAAATTGAAGTTCAAACCTATGTTGAAAACTAAGCTCGAACTGAGGTCTAAACTTAATGAATTTTCAGAAAAACCAAAGTACCGGTGGAGCGATGGAACGGTGGAATGATCTTCAATCGTTGGCGAACGCTCGTGAGTTTGTGTCTCTCTTATTCTATTATTATTTTATTATTAAGTAGATTTATGTATGTATATTAGGGCGATTTTTTTGTTTTTCTGCTATTTTTTTTTCTCAGTCCCCACGTGAAATTTTGTTGGATATGTCGAAAAACAAATTCTCTGAAAGTTACAGCACTTAATATTAATTCTAAGTACTTTCCCTTAGCGTGAAAAGATTTTCCATCTAAATTAGACGTAAATCGATTTTTTTTTTCTTTCAAAATTCTATACTCAGCCGCATTTTATGTTATCATATTGTTCTTGATTTCGATTTACTCAGAATAAAACAATCTAGAAAAGTGCCTATTGCGACGAAAGTGTAAATTGTACTGGTGAGTTAGTACGGGTCGTTTTTTTGCTGTTTTCTCCAAAATAATTGACTTTACGAAAAAAGTGTAAATAAAAAATTTGTTGGAAATTTAATTTCCTACAAAAAAGGTCCTATCCACCCAATTGCTTAGATTCATATTTCTTGAGATATTGAACTTTAAGTTATGAATAGTATACAATTTTTACGATTTATATTACCCCAAAAATGTTATACTACTCATAAGTTAAAGTTCAATATCTCAAGAAATATTAATCTAAGCAATGGGGTCGATAGGACTCTTTGTAGTAAATTAAATTTCCAACAAATTTTTCATCCACATATTTTTTCTTAAAGTTAATTGTTCCGGAGATATCAGCAAAAAAACGAAAATTTTGAGTAAAAATGAACTTCAGTGACCCGTACCAACTCACTACAATTTACACTTTTGCCGCAATAGGCACTTTTCTAGATTGTTTTATTCTGAGTAAATCGAAACCAAGAACAATATGATAGCATAAAATGCGGCTGAGTTATAGAATTTTGAAAAAAAAAAAAATCGATTCAAGTGTATTTTAGATGGAAAATCTTTTCACGCTAAGGAAAAGTATTTAGAAGAAATATTGAAGGCTGTAACTTTCAGGGGATTTGTTTTTCGACATATACAACAAAATTTCAAGTGGGGACTGAAAAAAAAAATATTCGAAAAAAAAAAATCGCCCTAGTATATACGCATGTGTAACTTAGTAAGTTTAACGGTCGAACGATATTCATCTTGAATACTCGTAGACGCCACAGTGATTCTTTGCGCATTATCTTATCGCTCTTGTGTCCCGAATAGCACGAGCGAAAAATACACACAAACACACACACACACACGGAGTTGAATGTTCCTGACAGCTTGGTCTCGTGACGCCAATGATGAGTTTTAATTGTTATACGCATTGGCGTCCGAGGACTTTGATCGTCTGTGCAGTGAAGAGCGTACGTTCGCGCTACAACACTATACTTGATGCAATCAAAGGTTGTCACTTTTCAAACTCTTTCATTATTAGAATATATCGATATGTAACAGGCATTTGCGATAACGGAGTTTGTTTAATCTAAATCGCTGCAGTATCGATATCAAGTTAACTGCAATCACTCTTCATCTCTTGAAAGTTGTCCCAAGAGCTCGATTGAATCGGGCAGAAAAGTTTTTCGCAGCAATACGCAGGTGCGCTTTTTCTGGTTCGACTTAAGTTCGGTCCGAATTGCGCATAAGCATTCGAGCTTCAGTTTGAAGTTAACGTGAAAGTTACGTTGGGACTTGAATCGAATCTTTTTTAACATAAGTTTGAAATCAAGCTTACATTTAAGTTGAATTTAATTTTATCTTCAAGTCAAACCTATGTTCTAAAGTTTCGAGCGATTAAATGGAAACTTCTTAATCCTTTACTAATAACGATATATTTGTCTTTGCTCACTCTCAAATGTCCTGTCGTCCATACTGTTGTCGACCATGGCTATGTCCGCTACGAGATTTCTGTGAGTGAGTTCGACTCCTTTCGGAAGACCAGTTGTCCCGCTGGAGTAGGGTAGAGTTGCCAATAGTTGGTCCGGATTTTGTCGTCTCGGGGGCAGGGGGGGTAAGCTTTTACCTCGTTCGATCAAGTCCTAAATTAACCGAGCATTCTGGATAATTGATATATTTAATTTGCTTACGATCGTTTATCATTTCCACGGTCAATTTACATTGAAAGGTACGGCTCCCGCTGGAATTTCGCTGGTCCCATCGTCAACGACTATTTTAGGTGCATCGGCTGGCAAACAATTGTTAGCGGCCGTCAAAACTCCTTGGGCAATTTCCGCCGACGTGACAACCGCTTTCGCCCCCGAATCCACCAGTTGTTTCGTTATTTCGTCTGCAAGAAAAAAAATATTACTAATTTCAAACGGAATATCATTGTAATGAAGTTCAAAATGATGGAATCAATATGACCGAAAAAAAATTAAGAAGAAGTGGTAACCAAATGTTTTAGAGCAAAATTTCAATTTCAATGCGAAAAATGTTAGGTTTACAGTTAGGTTTGAATTTAAGTTCAGATTCAACCTTAAAACTCAAGTGTAAACCTAAATTCAGGTTAAAGTCTAATAAACTTAAGTTTGTACTTAAGTTCACGCTCAAGATTAAAACTCAAGTTCAAATTCAAGTTAAGGTTTAAGTTTAAACTTAAGTTCGTGCCAGCGACTATCGATTAGGTCCCGAACACGCTCAAATATTCGTAAAATCGCTGTTTGAAGATATTTCTCTCAGTTTTGGAATTCTCAAGACTTTTCGCTCGTCGATAAGCGACGAGCAGAATCCGGGTGAACTCTGGATAAGAAATTTCTGCCCCTGCTCGGAGGCGCGACCCGGATATGTACTTTACAAAAGTAAAAATAGAAAAAAATCAGTACGAGTGTTCGATAACGACGAATGAATCAAGGTTACAATATGTGAATAATCGAGCTCTAACGTCTAGCACAGGTTTTTAAATCGTTGCACCGTTCATTCGAGTTATTTAATCGCTATCAATCGCCCATTGTATTCCCGATAGTGTCACTAGACGTTTCTTCCATATACATATACATATATAACGTTATGAATGTAACGTTTTGTTTAAGCGTTCACATACCCCTGAAATTTTCAAGAAATCGATTTTTGACTACAGATTTTTATTCCTTATAGTTTGAAGAATAAAAAAAAACTATTAAGGGAGGAAATAGGGGTAGACGGTTCAAAAAATCGTTTTTTTTTAATTTCATAAATTGTTTGTAATACTATTGAAAAATATGTTCCCAACATTTTTAATGAAAATTCCGACTCGTTCTATTGTTATAAGCCATTAAGGGTGGAAATAGGGTTAGGACAGCGTTTTTCCAATGATTTTCATGAATTTTTTTATAGTATAAAAAATGAATATAATTTATTGAAACTTTAAGAATATTTTATACATATATTTAAGTATATACTATAAAATTTGTATACATTTATTTAAATATATTCTATAAAATATTAGCGACCCCATATTGCTTGTTTTTCTTGGTGCTATTTTTTCAAACGCGTTTTTCTGAATACGACTTTTTTTGAAGCTGCGTACACGCTAGTTTGAAAAGTTTTCAACCAATCGTTTTGAAAATTGGCAGTTACTTTCTTCATAGGATTGCGCTCTATATGAACCTAAAATATTGTCATTATTTAAAATAATTTTTTTTTCCAAATAAAGTTGTAATAAATGGCAAAAAATCATGCTTTTTTGTTTCAACCCCTGTAAAAAATTCAATTTTCTATTTTTTTGATAGCATCTAGGTTCATATAGAAGAGAGACATATAATAAAAGTAAATTCCAACCTCGTTTGATTTCAGATGAAAATTGCGGCTTCCAGGATGTACGCAAAATGCTGAGTCTGATTGTGACTTACAATATGGGGTCGCTAATATTTTATAGTATATACCTAAATATATGTATAAACATTTTATAGTATATATTTAAATATATGTATAAAACATTCTCAAAGTTTCAATAAATTATATTCATTTTTTATACTATAAAAAAATTCATGAAAATCATTGAGAAAACGCTGTCCTAGCCCTATTTTCCCCCTTAAGAAAATTCCACTCTGTTACGAAGTTATAGCTGGCATGGGAGACTAATTGTAAGTTCACGTTGTACCTACCAGAAACTTTAAACGCGTTTTTCTCGAAACTATGTTTTTAGACAGTGTCAGCACGCTAACTCAGTCAATTTTTAATATTTTTTAACTTTTTTGGTTTTTAAATCTTGATAATTATTTTCTGTATAGTCTGACGAGAGGTTTTTTAATTTTTTGGTTGGACAATTTTTTATAAATTATTAAACAATAATTGGAAAAAAAAATTCCTCCGTCAGACTATCACTACCAAATTAATTTACTAGATTCTTTTTTATTTTTGCAGATTGGATCATTTTTGGTGAAGTTATGATGCCGACAAGGGCGCACCATGGTTTTCATCGGTAGTTCATTTATATCCGTAAAAAATAATGTTAATATTGAAAAAAAATTTGTTTAAATTTCTTTTCTTCTATTTGAAAAGTTAATATAAAATGTGAAGTCATCAATTTAATTTTGTTTTCACCACATAACCTTCATAATAATTTTTTCTAACTTTTGAATAACCGAGACAGATACTTAGCTACGAAAAATATCTCACGAGATATGTCCGAGTCGTTCATCAATAATATATGTTCGTGTACAATGATAGCCGAGAACGAAACGAGACTGACCTTTCGACAAATTGAAGCCAATTACGTTTCGCACATGTCTATACACATATCGTACAAGTATTCATACGCAATACGCTCGAGCGTAATAGCGATCTTTGAACGGCGTGCGATGCTGTACAATTGTCCCGAATAGCAGGTGCCCGATAAGTGTTTCGTTATTTTGTTCTTTCAAATATTTCTTTGAAAATTACTTTATAACGTTTGACAGCGTAAAAATGAAGCATCGGGAGGAAAAAAAAGTTATTACAAATGGCTCTTACGAAGAATATCCGGAAAATTATAGTTTTTACTTGAATAATAACTTTTTCTTTAATTTCAACAAAAAAAACTGTTACTTGGCTGAAAAAAAAAAACTTTAACCATTGTTTCTTCCGTTTATGCAAATGATTTTTTGTTTGTTTTGCTTGTCACTAAATTACTCACCGACGGTGTAATAAGGATTGACCGTTGTGACGACTATTCCCGCTTCTAGTATACCCAAAAAAGAGATAGCACTCTCAGGTAGATTGGGCAATATAACGGCAACCACGTCACCCTCGCGAAGACCCAAATTAATCATACTTCTGGCGACGTAATTAGACGCGTCACGTGCCTCCGCGTATGTATACTTTCTCCCTGTAATTCCGCATTCCTGTTTAAAATCAAAGTCCAAATGAACAATCCGTACACTTTCGTAACCGTTCAACGGTCAATTATTTGTGTGAATATTTGAGAAATGTTTCTCGTTGTTTACGGTATCGTAATGTTTGCGCGCAGAATCCAATGTCCGAGAATGATGAATGAAAAAAAAAAAAAAACACTGATAATGATAACCATAGAATCGCAGAATAGCCTGATTTATGCTCAACGATAGTTACGCCAGATGATAAAAATGCGATAAGATCGAGATAATTTTCTGATAATCCAACGTGCGAAAAACAAGCTCTTTGTTTATTTGATTTTTTTTTTTTCATTAGCTCTTATTAAGAAAAAATTATTGGATTCTTAATTTTCTATGTTTTTAATAGAAATAAATTCATTCTTGGTAAGAATTGTTTAGTTTTACTTATTTAAGGGAGGAAATAGGGTTAGACGGTTCAAAAAATCGATTTTTTTTAAATTTCATAAATTGTGAGTAAAACTATTGGAAAATATGTTCCCAAAATTTTAAATGAAAATTGCGACTAGATCTATTGTTATAAGCCATTAAAGTGAGTAGCTCTCCTTCAGGCCCCGAGCGCGCTATTTTTTCAAACGCTTTTTTTTGGAAACGACTTTTTTTGAACTTGCGAACACGCTAGTTTGAAAAATTTTCAACCAATCGTTTTGAAAGTTGGCAGTTACTTTCTTTATAGTATTGCGCTCTATATGAACCTAAAATCGGAATATTATCATTATTTAAAATAATTTTTTTTTTGCATATTAAGTTGTAAAAAATGGCAAAAAATCATGCTTTTTTATTTTGACCCCTGTAAAAAATTCCATTTTCTATTTTTTTTTATAGCATTTAGGTTCATATAGAAGGGACACATATAATAAAAGTAAATTCCAACCTCCTTTGATTTCAGTTGAAAATTGCGGCTTCCAGAATGTACGCAAAATGCTGAGTCTGATTGTGACCTGCAATATGGGGTCGCTAATATCTTCGGTGTTTTTCAAAGAAATTCTTCAAAAATTTTATAGCATATACTTAAATATATGTATAAAATATTCTCAAAGTTTCAATAAATTATATTCATTTTTTATAATACAAAAAAATTCATGAAAATCATTGAGAAAACGCTGTCCCAACCCTATTTCCTCTCTTAAGGGCTCGCATACCCCTGTGTGCGCTGAAAACCGAGTAAATTTGAAAAATTATTATAAAGGTTATATGGTAAAAAAAATTAAATTGTTGATTTCAAATTTCTTATTAACTTTCCAACTGTAAGAAAAAAAAAATTTGGATTTAAAAAAAAATATTAATATTATTTAAACCCGTTTTTCTCGAAACTATGTTTTTAGACAGTATCGATACGATAACTCAGTCAATTTTTAATATTTTTTAACATTTTTTTTAATGTTGATAATTACTTTATAGTCTGACGAGAGATTTTTTGATTTTTTTCGTTGGACCATTTTTTATAAATTGCTAAACTCTAATTTTTTTTTAAATTTCATACTAAAGTTTGAAATACTGTAATTATTTTATTTTTGAAAAAAAATAAAAAATCCCTCCGTCAGACTATTACTACAACATTATTTTATTAGATTCTTTTTGATTTTTGGAGATTGGATAATTTTTGGTGAAGTTATGATGTCAAAGACGGAGGCGCCATGGTTTTCATCAGTAGTCCATTTGTACCCGTAAAAAATAATGTTGATATTAAAGAAAAAAATTTTTTTATTTTTTATTTATAGTTGAAAAGTTAATAAAAAATGTGAAATGAACAATTTTATTTTTTCTCATCATATAACCTTTATAATAATTTTTCAAATTTGCTCGATTCTCAGCGCGCGCGCAGGGGTATGCGAGCCCTAAAACTTAAAGATGTCACTCATTTTTTTCTCGTTAATTATTAACTTAATTTTTTATTTTAACATTGAAATAGATTACTTACGACTGCGATGCTATTGGGCCACTGTTCGACACTTTTCCAGACAAATTCGGGAATCGTTATCGATGGAATGTCAACGTCACCGTAAGGCGATGTAAAAATTTTCTCGCCGTTGTTACCCTCGAGAATTTTACATTTTGCAGCGGCTTGAGAAGCGTGCCTGATGTTTTTCGTCCTTAAAAGTTTCGCCCCACTCTCTAACGACAGTACCAAATGTCGAGTACCACGTGCCAGACTCGCCATTGTTTTTTTTTTAGATTTAATCGTTTGAATATTAAATTTATTAATTGGACGTTTGATGAAATTTTGGTAGATTCGTTGGTTCTCTAGAGGGAAAAAGAAAATTCACGGGAAATGACATTAATTACAATTATTATTAAGCCAACAATATTATATTATTTATCAAAGTGGTAAAATATTATTCTGCATTCTGACCAAAAAATTGATTCGTTTATTAAAATCGCTAGACATTTACTTTCTAATGGATTTATCACTTCATTCATTGCTCATTCTTTTCCCAATCGTACGAGCTTTCAAATGCTGCGTAATTAAATAAAAATAGAGTATCGAAAAATTACTCTATTTTTTAATAGCACCTAGGGTGGGTGTTTGAAATAAATGTTTTAATTATAAATTTTTCGGCGAATTATCCTGCACCATACTGAGGGGGAAAAAACGAAAAAAAAAAATGAAAAATTGTCAGTCGGTACGATGTCAATTTGACGTGAATTGCCCCATATATACGCCACGCGAAGCCCCTCGTGTCGAGAAAACGCGAGTGTATTTCCGTCATCATCGCGCATAACTTTAGCAGAAATACAAATGAAAACACGAGTAACCCGTTACATTGGATTTGTACATAAATATCAAAATAGCGAATATCTGTAATCGCGAAAATAAAAGGGATCGAGACGCGACGTTCCAGTATTAACGATACATTATATTTTCCTCTACACGCCGTTTCACCAAATATATCGAAATATTAATTAAACAATTATAACTCGAAGATTTGCCCAAAACATAATTTAAATTTTTTTCTTTTGCAAAATATAAGAATTGAGCTTTTCCCTTTTGAATAATTAATTAATTAAATGATCGTCGCTAATTTGTTAGTTTCGTTCGATTTTTTTTTTGATACGACTGACAAGCTCGTTTGTCCATTATGAAAAAAAAACATTCGTAGTACAGAAACAAAAAAATTGAATAAAAAATTGTCTGTCTCGTACGGACGAATCTACTGATAAAGAAAAAAAACACGGTACACAAACGATTCGCCAATTCGCTCTGCCACTGTACTTTGCTCCAGACTCGCTGCCACTTGATACAACCGGCCGATGAACTTGCGTTATACTGAAACATCCGCGTACCGCGGATGAAACAACTTGTGTCGCGAAACAGGCCAGCTTTCACCGCGTGCGTTTTTTCCGAGGTTCACCGGCTTCCCTTCGTATTTTTTTTCTTTTTTTCTTCTTTTAAACGCGATCTTTCAATACGTAAAGTCACTTTTAATTATCGACGAAAAATTTCATTAATTTTCAATAGCCTTTTCATTTTGTTTGTTAATATTGTATTATTAGCGGATCTTAACATTCGTTGATTCGTTTAATATCCCGGAACTTATAAAATTAAAATAAATATCGTCCCTCGGCGGATTAGGTAATTATCGTTCCAACTTCAATTGGTTATCATTGACAAGACAAAATTCATCGAAAATCATCGGTATAACGTTATGGAAAAAGCAAAAATCGTAAAAATCTAATAGTCAATTTTCGACTAATTTTTCTCGTCGTTACGAATTTTAAGATATTTTAATCTCGTCATCGCACAGTAGTGAAAATAAATTTTTTGTATAAATTCGTAAATAGTGAAGAAATGGTCGCTCGAATAATTGTACAACACTCGTGACGATCTTAATTGTTAATTAAGTATTTAATAAAATATGAAATAGTATGTGTGTTCAGTATCTCAAAGGGAAACACGAGAGGACAAAGCTGTTTACAATAATTTCCTAATATTATTAAATATATTTAAACAAGATTTATTATTATTTTATTAATCGCGAAAAATGTTGAAAAGTTGTTTTTTTTTGTTTACCCGCTGACTTCGAAGACTCACCTTTCTTCGGAATAACGCGACAATTTCTCCGGTCACAAAATGACAAATAAAAACTAATAACGATCCGTCGCTAAATTTTCTTTACGACAAAAATCGTGATGAAAAAAAAACAAACAAAAAACAAAAAAAAACAAATCGAGCTACAGGGTAGTTCGTGAAAAATCGAGAGTGAACGTCAGTGGCCGATCG
Organism: Oxytorus armatus; assembly: GCA_958009045.1. Classification (NCBI taxonomy): domain Eukaryota; kingdom Metazoa; phylum Arthropoda; class Insecta; order Hymenoptera; family Ichneumonidae; genus Oxytorus; species Oxytorus armatus. The sequence continues at coordinate 17,024,114 of OY253755.1, forward strand.
CCGAACTTGGACAGTTTGTCCCGGCGCACTGATGGTTTTTCAGTGAAACGCCGAGGCTCGACTTTCAAGAGGTCCGAGATAGAAACGAGTTTCCCCACCACTCACGATCCGAGAACGCCACACAGTGAGAAACGACGGAGGAGTTGAACGACGATCACGATCAAGAGTTTATTTTTCCGCGAGATATTTGCCAGTATGGGCGTTTCTCATTCATCTAATTTACTTCATAATTATATGGGTAAAAGTTTAGTAAAAAAAAAAAACAAACAAATAAACAAGATAATTCGAATTTTTTTCGCGTATAACGTCGTAACTGCTCATCGATTGGATGAGACATTTTTTATTTTACTTTACACGGATTTTTTCGACTCGAACGAATTCGCAAAACGATTCCACATGCACAGGCCTGATACACTTATATATAATCGTTTCGAGTAAACCTGTATATGGGACATTCTATGCTAACTAGACCATCGTCTGACTCAGAACCTTTCGAATTTGATGAATTATTTTTTTTTTTTTTTTTTTCTTTAAGGGGGGAAATAGGATTAGACGGTTCAAAAAATCGATTTATTTTTAATTTCATAAATTGTTAGTAAAACTATTGAAAAATATGTTCCCAAAATTTCAGATGAAAATCCGACTCGTTCTAGTGTTATGAGCCATTAAGGGGGGAAATAGGGTTAAGACAGCGTTTTCTCAATAATTTTCATGCATTTTTTTATAGTATAAAAAATGAATATAATTTAATGAAACTTTGAGAATATTTTATACATATATTTAAGTATATACTATAAAATATTAGCGACCCCATATTGCTTGTTTTTCTTGGTACTATTTTTTCAAACGCGTTTTTCTGAGAACGACTTTTTTTTAAACTGCGTACACGCTAGTTTGAAAAGTTTTCAACCAATCGTTTTGAAAATTGGCAGTTATTTTCTTAATAGTATTGCGCTCCATATGAACCTAAAATCGGAATATTATCATTATTTTAAATAATTTTTTTTTTGCAAATAAAGTTGTAAAAAATGGCAAAAAATCATGCTTTTTTGTTTTGACCCTTGTAAAAAATTCAATTTTCTATTTTTTTTATAGCATTTAGGTTCATATAGAAGAGAGACATATAATAAAAGTAAATTCCAACCTCGTTTGATTTCAGATGAAAATTGCGGCTTCCAGAATGTACGCAATATGCTGAGTCTGACTGTAATCTGCAATATGGGGCCGCTAATATTTTATAGTATATACTTAAATATATGTATAAAAATTTTATAGTATATACTTGAATATATGTATAAAATGTTCTCAAAGTTTCAATAAATTATATTCATTTTTTATACTATGAAAAAATTCATGAAAATCATTGAGAAAACGCTGTCCTAACCCTATTTCCCTCCCTTAAAAGCTCACATACCAGCCGCGCGCTGAAAACCGAGTAAATTTTAAAAATTATTATAAAGGTGAAAGAGGATTATTATATGGTGAAAAAAAAATTAAATTCTTAATTTCACATTTTTTATTAACAGTTCAACTATAAGAAAAAAAATTAAAAATTTTTAAAAAATAATATTAACATTATTTTTGACGTATATAAATGGACTATCGATGAAAACCATGGCGCCGCCTTGTCGACATCATAACTTCGACAAAAAATTATTCAATCTGCAAAAATAAACAAGAATCTAATAAAATAATGCAGTCCTGATAGTCTGACGGAGGGAATTTTTTATTTTTTCAAAAATAAAGAAATTACAGTATCTCAAACTCTGATATGCAATGTAAAAAAAAATGAGTGTTTAATAATTTATAAAAAATTGTCCAACCAATAAAAAGAAAAAAACCTCTCGTCAGACTACGGGGGTGGAATTTTCTTGAAAGTTTTTTTTTTGAAACATTCTTAAAAGTATAATGAATACAATTTAAAAAAAAAAATGATTTTTTGAAAATTTCAGGGGTATGCGAGCCCTCAATATAATTGCAATTATTCTAAAAAGTACCCACAAATGTTTCCCACCGACCCCTGTATTTGTTTCTTTTGAAAATTTTGAAAATAATAGGTAAAATTGGGGTCGGCGAAAAAAGTATGAAATTATTTCAACTTGCCTAATGGGGTAACTGCGATGATATGAAAAATAATAAACCACATCCGTAAGAGCCAGAGGCTGAGTTGGCACGGAATGCCTCATATATCTCTATATAGCTGTCTCACTCCAACGACAACGCCTCGTGTACTTTGATCCCGTGTAGAATGCTCGTTAGCGTATGTGTATGCGTGTCTGTGCGTCTGTATGCATATGTATGTACCATCATCCTTCCCCGGATTTTTATCGTCCGGAGACTCGCGTTATGTAGTCAGTTTATGGTCGATAAATTATTCGGAAAAAAGTCGGAAAAAAAGAATGAAAATGTCATTATTCAACTAATTTCCTGAATATTTGTCTCATCAAATCGAGTCGGTATTTTTATTTCGTATTTGTTTCTTCAATTGACAGAGGAGAGAAAAAAAATCACAAGCGTCATCTGAAGCTCTAGAATTAACGATTATTCAAATTCATTAGAAATGTGTTAGCCTCAGTTGCATAATGTCATGAGATTCATTGCATGTCCCAAGAGCGTGGGCACGGTTTTTTTGCATCGGTTCGATCTGCATAAATGTAAGTCTCGTCACTGATATGATTCGCTGTATCATTCGCATAACAAACATAAAAACATTTTTAATGACCTGACGTTTTCCATGTCACTTAGTGGTTCTAACGAAGATTTATCGTAATATTCAATGCCTTATCTTTTTTTTTCTATTTCGTTTTATCATTTTATGCCGTTTGACAGTTTTTTTTTACATTTTTACATTCACATTTTTTTTTATCAAACAGCTGATGTCGATTCGTCATTTATACGGCGGGGGTCGTAAATAATTTGGAATACCATAATTAGTTCACTTTACGAGCCAAAAAATACGATAATTGTTCATTCTTGAAAATGCTCGCATAGACTGATGGCAAACATTTCCGTAATCGCACTTTACGTTTCGCGCGTTCCCATGTGGACTTTTGCGGGCAGAGAGTGCTTCTCTCTCTTTCTCTGTCTCTCTCTCTCTTTTTGTATTACAAATTGCGCGTCAATTTACCAGCGGCAAATAGATTTGAACGGTGCAAGACCAGATGGCGGGTTACTAGCGAAATGTGCAATTTTGAACAATGTAATTAGGAAAATTGTTGAAATTTGCTTGTAATATTAAAGAATTATAAAAAATGTCTTTTTTTTTGTCGTTCAACATACAGTTTTTGTGACAGGTAGGTTACCGTTACTTTTCATCGGGATTTCGAACTCAATTTATTTGTTCATTTCGATAATGAATTTGTCATTTTCTTCCAAGTTCGAATGCAAGAGCAGAGAAAATCCCTTAAGGGTTTACATACCGTTGTGCGCGCTGAAAACCGAGTAAATTTAAAAAATTATTATAAAGGTTATATGGTGAAAAAAAAATTAAATTGTTGATTTCACATTTGTCATTAACTTTTCAACTATAAGAAAAAAAATAAAAAAAATTTTTTTTTACTATTAACATTGTTGTAGTAGTACCTTGTCGACGTCATAACTTCACCAAAAATGATCCAATCTGCAAAAAGAAAATGGAATTTTCTTAAAAGTTTTTTTTTTTAATTCGTAATAGTATGAAAAATAAAAATCTGTAAAAAAACAAACGATTTTTCGACAATTTCAGGGGTATGTCATAAGCTGACATGTAGATCAACACTTTGCAGTAAATGTTCAATTTTATAAACAACACCGGAATTGCAAAATTTACGACAAAAAAGAAATTACAGAACATCTTTAAGGGGAGAAATAGGGTTAGGACAGCGTTTTCTCAATGATTTACATGAATTTTTTAATAGTATAAAAAATGAATATAATTTATTGAAACTTTGAGAATATTTTATACATATATTTAAGTATATACTATAAAATTTCTGAAGAATTTCCTTGAAAACCACCTAAGATATTAGCGACCCCATATTACAGGTCACAATCAGACACAGCATTTTGCGTACATTCTGGAAGCCGCAATTTTCATCTGAAATCAAACGAGGTTGGAATTTACTTTCATTATTTGTCTCTCTTCTATATGAACCTAAATGCTATCAAAAAAATAGAAAATTGAATTTTTTACAGGGGTCAAAACAAAAAAGCATGATTTTTAGCCATTTTTTACAACTTTATTTGCAAAAAAAAATTATTTTAAATAATAATAATATTCTGATTTTAGGTTCATATAGAGCGCAATACTATGAAGAAAGTAACTGCCAATTTTCAAAATGATTGGTTGAAAACTTTTCAAACTAGCGTGTACGCAAGTTAAAAAAAAGTCGTTTTCAGAAAAACGCGTTTGAAACACGTGGCGCGCTCGGGGCCTGAAGGAGAGCTACTCACTTTAATGGCTTATAACAATAGAACGAGTCGGAATTTTCATTAAAAATTTTGCGAACATATTTTTCAATAGTTTTACTAACAATTTATGAAATTAAAAAAAAATCGATTTTTTAAACCGTCTAACCCTATTTCCCCCCTTAACAGATTGTAAAAAATTTGTTTGTAAGAAAATTCTTAATTTTACGAAATTACTTTTTTCTGTAACTTCGAAAGCGTGGGATGTCGATAAAGGGGAATAGTGCCCGCGCGCAATGAGACTTTTAACCAACAACGGGCGCCATCTGTTTGTGAAGAATCATTGAACAATTCGTAACCGCGTCAGAGAACTTCTTTATCCATTCCACGGATAAGAAAGATGATGCTGACGAATATGCGCGAGACAATTGATATTATTCGATGAAACATAATTTTTCGAATATAAATTGACATTCCAACAAACGCGATAAAATACCGTGGTTCGGAGTTTTTTTTCACGTGTTTTAACACGAAACCAAACTGCCTTTGAGCGATCATTTTATTGCAGATGTTATGGATTTTCAAAGTTACCCTGTGACACGCGTGTCCCACAATGCACGAAAGAGTTAATCGGTCGGGTGGCAATGATTGTAATCTCATTGATGGCGCGATGATTCGATTAATCGTTAATTCCCGAATTTTAGATTATCAGCCGTGCGGCCCAATGTGGATAGATACATTTCCGTTACAATTTCAATACCAAAACGAGTACGTGAATTCCTCGATTGTTTATCCAAGGATTGGGTAATATCGACCCAACGGCACACAACCTCTGATGCAGAATCGCGTGTACACGTATTTTATGTGTGCGGCATGCTTTTGCGATCGAATCGTCTGTTTTAGCAAACAAAACGGCACTGTTTGCAACGGAACGCTGCCACTTGGAGCTTTAATTAGATTCTGATTGGCAATTTTCTCGCCGGGATTACGCGCTCTCCCGTGCATCGATTGTTCGCATTCGATTGGTAAAGCCTCTACACGATTTAGAGAGTGTAGTCGACATTTACGAGAAACAAAAAAAAAATAGTCGCGTGTAAAAGTTTTTTAGACTCTTCCTCTGTTTTATTTATGTATCTGTTTTTGTTCTGTTAAAAATTGGTGACTCCTCGCTCTCTTTACCAACCTGGGGTTACGTTTTCATTTTATCGGTACCTTGATATTTTTTTGTTCTTCCCCCCTCGATCTTACGACTTTGGGGATTATGACTTTGCGATCCGGGATTATCGTTGTTCTTAGCGTACTAGAGGTTTGCAAAGCGTATGCTCCAGCTGGTAAGTAGAAATTAACTTTTAGTTTGAAAAGCCTTAGGGGACTGAAATACTAAAATTGAAAAATTATTATAAACGGTAGATGGTGAAAAAAAAATTAAATTGTTGATCTCACATTTTGTATTAACTTTTCAACTATAAGAAAAAAATTGTTTTATTTTTTATTTTTAATATTAACATTATTTTTTACGGGTATAAATGGACTACTGATGAAAACCATAGCGCCTCCTTGTCGACATCACAAATTCACGAAAAATTATCCAATCTGCAAAAATAAAAAAGAATCTAGTAAAATAATGTAGTAGTAATAGTCTGACGGAGGGTTTTTTTTTTTTTTTCAAAAATACAGATATTACGATATTGCAAACTTTAGAATGCAATTTAAAAAAAAATTAATGTTCATTAAATTATAAAAAAATGTCCAGCAAAAAAAATAAATAAAACCACTCGTCAAATTATAGAGAAAATAATTATCAAGATTAAAAAACAGTCAAAAAATATAAAAAATTAAAAGTTTAAAGTTTTTGATAGGTATAACGTGCCAACCCGATGTCCGCTCACATTAATTGCTATAACTTTGTAATAGAGTGGAATTTTCTTGAAAGTTTTTTTTTTTAATTCTTAAAAGTATAAAGAATAAAAATCTGTAAAAAAAATCGATGTTTGAAAATTTCAGGGGCATCGAGCCCTTAAGGAAACACTACTAATACTTTTTGTAGTTCAACTAGGGTCGAACTATTGAAAAGAAATATAGTTTTATTACGTTTTTTAAACTTGACAGAGGTTATTAATGTTGTACTGTATTTGAACAAAGTTTTTTTTCTGTAATGTCAAAAAATACCGCATTAATAACATTCGACGAATTTTCAAAATGTTCAAAGATATGATTCTAGGATGAGAAAATGTTAAAACACCCTTAGGGGGGGGGGGGGGGGAATAGGGTTAGGACAGCGTTTTATGAATGATTTTCATGAATTTTTTTATAGTATAAAAAATGAATATAATTTATTGAAACTTCGAGAATATTTTATACATATATTTAAGTATATGCTATAAAATTTTTGAAGAATTTCTTTGAAAAACACCGAAGATATTAGCAACCCCATATTGCAGGTCACAATCAGACTCAGCATTTTGCGTACATTCTGGAAGCCGCAATTTTCATCTGAAATCAAACGAGGTTGGAATTTACTTTTATTATATGTCTCTCTTCTATATGAGCCTAAATGCTATCAAAAAAATAGAAAATTGAATTTTTTACAGGGGTCAAAACAAAAAAGCATGATTTTTTGCCATTTTTTACAACTTTATTTGCAAAAAAAAAATTATTTTAAATAATGATAATATTCCGATTTTAGGTTCATATAGAGCGCAATACTATGAAGAAAGTAACTGCCAATTTTCAAAACGATTGGTTGAAAACTTTTCAAACTAGCGTGTACGCAAGTTCAAAAAAAGTCATTTTCACAAAAACGCGTTTGAAAAGATAGCAAAATGCTGAGTCTGATTGTGACCTGCAATATGAGGTCGCTAATATCTGCGGTGTTTTTCAAGGAAATTCTTCAAAAATTTTATAGTATATACTTAAATATATTTATAAAATATTCTCAAAGTTTCAATAAATTATATTCATTTTTTATGCTATAAAAAATTCATGAAAATCATTGATAAAACGCTGTCCTAACCCTATTTGCCCCCTTAATGGCTTATAACAATAGAACGAGTCGGAATTTTCATTTAAAATTTTGGGAACATATTTTTCAATAGTTTTACTAACAATTTATGAAATAAAAAAAAATCGATTTTTTGAACCGTCTAACCCAATTTCCACCCTTAAGCTCGCTGTCATATCCCGTTGTTCCAGCAAATCCGCCGATGTTGACCCACGCATCGATGGACGTTGGCAACATAATATCGATCGTTATACCCGAGAGTCCCGACGAGAACATAAATGTCGATCAGTTGACCGGTGAGTTTAGACAACAGCTCGAGCGTATAAAGAAGCAAAGCCGTGCCAGTAAAGTTGAGCACGGATTGGTTACACTGAAGAGGGTTCTGCCGGAAATGTCGAGGGAAGAGAAGCGCAAGACTTTACCGTTGATTCGTCGTGTTTTGCATGGCCGAAGAGTGTCAAATCCATCGGGAAATGCGAGAAACTGGACGAGAGAGGCGCGATTTGATCAGACGAGAGACGGCGGACAGTACATGCGTAGTCGTTCGGCAGTTAGTTCGGAAGAGAGAAGGATTCTCCGTGACTACGAGGATTTAGGAAATCGCGAGGCAGTTACGAGCCGCAGCGATCTTGGGTCCGTCAACCGAGAAGACTATCGTCGTATCAGCGAGAGAGCGTTCGCGAATCGTCGTGAAGATTTTACGAAAAGGGACGATCAAGCGTCCCGTGAAAATGCCATTCGTCGTAACGATAATACGCGTCAGGAGGAATTATTACGACGCGAAGATACGGAACGTCGCGACGATCGAGTCGCTTTCCCCGATGAGGAAATTGTCAAAATTGCGAGACCTCTGCAAGACTGGAACAATCAAAATTGGGACGATCAAACCCGTGGCGAGATTCGAGTTTATCCGGAAACATCGACGATCGATTGTGGTTACAAGCTGGACCGTACGGTCCGTCAGAAAGATCCGGTCAATGAGATCCTGCAGAGTGAAAAATTCGACAAGGTAGCGAGACTTGCGGATAGTGGTATGGCAAATACGCCCGAACAGGAGATGAGCGCGGACAGTACGAAAATAAATCAGCGAGTACCGCTGAGATATTCGGCCATGAGACCAAACGGAATCGATAATGCGAAACGCAACGTCAAAGACTTTCGTGGCTTTGAACCGGATAACGTAGTGTCGTACGTCAATGTTCGAAGGGACTATGACATCAACATGGCAATAAATCCAAATTGCGACGACGCAACGAAAAATCATTCGAGTCAATTTTTGAGGGATTCTCAGATGATCGGTGATCCGTTGAGCAACAAAGTGCAGCCTCAAAGATCAGCGAATGTGGAATTGGAAGAATACAGAGTTTCACAAAAGATCGTTCAAGAACCTCGCGAGCAGTTCGAGCACTTGAACGCATCTGGTTTCGAAAATATCGCCAGCGACAGTCTCTATAACTTGGCTATCAAGAAAAAAAGAGGTGACTATTATCAAGATACCCGAGGGTTTGGTCGCTGGAACGCCGCGAGCTACGACAATCGACAGCCTGTAAATTCTTCGGACGAGCCTCGAGACTCGCCGAACCTCTACGAGATGTTCGGTGAAAAGCCCGTATATCCTGGACAGCCTTACCTTCCAACGGAACAGCGCGGTTTTCAGCGAAACATTGATAACGAACGTAAAACACTTGGTTCTCAAGCAACTCTCAATTATGGCAACGCTGATCTCGCTCTTCGAATCCAGAGAGCCACGAATGTTACCTCGCGAAGTGGCCAATTAGCCAAATTGAATGGAGACAAAAGTCTTTTTGAACGGCTGAAACGCCTCTTAAAATCCCCGCAATCACCTTACAATAGGGTTATACTGGTTTATGGCAACGGAAGCGAGAGTCACGACGAAGAAGATCGTGAACCATTCACCGAAGCCGAAAAATCACAATTCACCTTGTTACCGTCGATGGCAGAACCGTCGTCATCAACGAGTCACGATCTTCCGAGGTCAGATCGTCCAATGATTTATTCGCCCCGAATATCTGCCACTTCGGACGAGTCTTCGAAAATCATACCCACAATTCATACTATTTAAATATCGATGTTATCGTTATTATAATAAAATCTGGAGTGTAGCTGTGATTATTGAAACGAAAAGAAAAATCTGGATGATATAACGATTTCATGGTTAAACGCGATCGCTAATTACGAATGAACCAGATTATATGAAAGTTCACATTTTCGCGATGGAAATCGTCTCTGTATTGTTCGAAAGTTTAGCTTCACCAAACAAACATACGCGTTGACGTTCGCGAATGAGCGTCAATTATTATATTAGACTGGTTACATTGTGGATCTTGTTAGGTGAATGTTACCGATCGATTGAATATTAAGTCTTAAAATAAACATTCGAATAACCGGGATCAATGAAGGTTTGATTAATGAGGTGCCCAGCTAGAGTAAGTTTTTCTAAACATTATTTAATTTTTTTAAACTGATTATAAGACATGGTAACGTCTTTTAGGCGTCGGGACAAGGGTTGCTCTATTTAGCCGGCAGGACCGCGGTTCTACAGATTCCAATTGTACACTTACCCAACTGTCAAGACCAAACTGACACGAGCATACGAATATTTCGCAATATTGTCACGACAAAATTGTTCCGGAACAAAACTGTCACCACTCAAATCTCCTGAATCTCTGTTCGACACGTGCAGAAATCTTCACGAACAAAACTATCACCGTCTAAACTGTCACGATCTCCACTGTATTCTGCGCAACTGTAACGCAGCAGAATAGTCCCCGTCTACACTGTCAGGACGTCTACTGTATTCCGCACCGACCGTCACCGTTCCAACCGTCACCGCACAAAACTGTCACCGGCAAAACTGTCATCGCGCCAAGGCGCGGCAACTAACTCACACGGGTATAAGCTGAACTCGTAGATAAGATACGGACACGCGCGCGGTATTTCGTGCGTGTCCGCTATTACCGATCGCTGAGCACAAGTAAGTTCGCGCAGTGCGAAGGCTGTGGTTGAGACGAGAGCGGCGAATGACGTAAGTATTAGCGGACACTCACGAAATATCGCGCGCTATTGCGCCGCGTTTGGTGAAGCAGCCCGAGCGCTCTTACGGGTACAGCGTCTACGAGTGTGAGTTGGGTAAATCTCGCGTTAAACGGTGACGGTTGGTGCCGTGTACAGTTTTCCCAGTGACAGTTTTGCCGGTGACAATTGCCGCGGTTACAGTTGCTGCGGTGACAGTTTGAACGGTGACAATTCAGACGGTGACAGTTTAGATGGTGAAGGTTTAGACCGTGACAGTTTAGACGGTGATAGTTTTGTTCGTGAAGATTCTGCACGTATCTAATAGAGATCGGGGAGAGTTGAGTGGTGACAGTTTGTGCGGTGACAGTTTTAATGGTGAGAGCTTTGTTCGGGAACAGTTTTGTCGTGACAATATTGTGAAATATTCGTATGCTCGTGTCAGTTTGGTCGTGACAGTTGGGTAGGTATACAGTTGGAATCTGTAGAACCGCGGTACTGCCATTTAGCCTCTATGCAGCGTTGATGTTAATGAAATCCAATGGACGCCTGGCTACCAGTTTCTCGTTCCCATCAAGAAATCAATATATATTTATGAGTCTGGTTGTTCCCTTGCTTCGGTCATCTTTTCTTGATCCTACCGTTCGCCTTTGTCCAGATTATCTTCTTCAAGTTCTTTCTCTGCTATGTTTTCTTTTCTAATGGCGTCTTCACTATTTTGATTTTCTTGTTCCTGCTTTTCATCATTGTCCAGATCATCTTCCGCAAGTTTTTCCTTTACTACATTTTTTATCACACTGCCGTCCTCTTCTTGCTCCTCTTTCTTCTTTCTACTCGATTTCTCTCTTATTTTCGAATAACTTTTCCGGTCGACTTTGCCCCGATCGTCTTTCGCATCTTCTTCCTCTACTATTTTTTCTTTCTCAATTTCGTCCTCTTCTCGCTTTTCTTTGGCAGATTCTTCTTTCGTACCCGGATAATTTCGCCTGTTGACATTGACGTTCCAAGAATTTCCCCTTCCGTCATTGTAAGAGAAACTGTACGGGGAATCGCTCGTTCCAGCCATCATCATCCCCGGTGGAAGTTGTCCAAAGATGTCGGGAATCGGTGGTGGCCTAAAGGGTGACTGAATTAACGGGAATCCAGGCATTATCGGGAACTTCGGTCTTTGTATGAATTTGTGACGATATCGCTTTCGCCCAGGCCACCGACCATGAGGAAAACGTTGTCCCGTTGGGCGATAAGCCGAATCTGTGGAATAACGATTATTCGACCGAAGCAGTTCTACCGAATTGAGAGCCAAACGAAAAAACGGCCGTCAACTTACCCGATTGGATGGCATTTATGAACTGATTATGGATATGGTTTTGAAGTAAATTGTGAAAAGCTAATGGGTCCATCGGTCCCTCGATCATGCCCATATTCTCGTTAGGTAATCCTATCTCGGTGTTTAGCATCTCTATTATTTTCGGCATAACGTTGACATCGTGTGTATTATCATCTAAAAATTATCAGTTTTTTGTAAATTTCGTTAATTTTTGCGAGGACCATTCTATCGGCCACCGATGATGGGAGGAATAACAGGAATAATTAAGAATCACTCGAAGATTAAAAAAAATCTTCATTCGATAGCTTATAGTTGAAGAACCCGTTGGACCTCCGTCCGATCGTTCTTCGAATTATCGGTTTGATTAATGTATTTACCTCGAGCGTACTCCTCATAGTCGTCAGTTTCGTCTTCGATATCTGGAAAGATAAAGCCTCTTTCTGCGATTAGTTCGGGGGAATGTTGCTCGGTTTCGATGTATTTCTTGTTTATAACGCATCCCTTGTTGCGCGTCTTTTCTTTTCTGGCAACCGATTTTCTCACATCCGTCACGTGTTTTTCGCCCCCGTCATCATTGGTAATCATTCTCCGCGCTACTTCCGGTGATGTGCTCACCCCCGTAGTCGTTGTTACGTTGCCCGTTGCCATTAGTGGCATTGGCCACTGAAAACTTCCTTTCGGTTTCGCGAGCGGTTGCGTTGGAGGTTTTTCCCCAATTGGTTCGGAACGCGGTCTCACAATCGCTTCTCTGGGTTGATACATCGGTTGCCCTAAAAACGATTCGTTCGGATAGTGACCTGCGGAAATAAACTGAGGACTACCACGAGGTCGATTTTGCGGTTTGCTGGGAACATGGAACGGTGCTTGACCGGGTGGAGTGAATTGTAGTGGTGGCGGAAGTCCTGGCCTGTTCACCGGTGAACTTACTGCAATAGGTGGATATCCGGAATGATGATGGGATACCGGATGGGAGAAAGGCGGTACGTTCATATAGAATTTTTATTAAACAGTTGCAAATCCAACCGATGTTCAAAGTTCATACAATATACGTACGTGATTGAGAGAACTCTCTGTGGAAGTTTAACATATTCATTGCAATAGCTTCCAAGGACAATACAGCGCTTTGCGTGGCTTGATGCAGCTGCACTTGTAATGTACGCGTTAGCTTAATTCCGTCTATTAGAAATTTCGCGGTTTTATCGAACGATTGGCGTATGTCTCGATGGAGGTAATCGAAGCTCTTTGTCGCTTCTCCGATAATCGTTAGTCTAGTCAACTCGTGTTCCACCTTTATCATGTTTGCTATATCATTCAGATCGTGTCGTATCTGTGCGTTTCCTTTTATAATTTCGTTGAAAAAATTAAGGTATTGTATGGCTCCATCTGGTTGCGGCGACCACGGTCTGTCCTGTCCCGGTGGGAACCCCGGTGGGGGTGGAGGAGGCAGGAATGGTGGTTCCTTATGCCCTTCGCCAGTTCCGTTCGTCACCGGTGGGCAAGGACATGTACAGAGACAATAACATTTTTTTCGCCGATTATAGTTATTAGTTCTGGGCTTATGTTTCGAAACGGCTACGGCGCCTGGTGACACCGTCGGACAGGCACAATCGCAGGGACAAGAACAGGCGCAATACCCAGTAAATTCATTCCTGTCACCGATCGGTTTTCCCGGTCCTTCCGGTCCTAATGGCAGTCCTACCACCCATTTTTCGACGTTATCCGTTGGAGGCAACGGAGGCCACTGTGGTTTCCCGGTCCACGGAGGGCTCCCAGGCACCCATTCATCGGGAACGTCCGGTATTGGCGGTGAAATTGTAGTGGGAGGATAAACGGGATGCGGTGGGTAACCCTGACTTGGTGGATAAATCGGACTCGGTGGATAAATCAAACCCGGTGGATAAATCGGACTTGGTGGATAAGGCAGATCCGGTGGATAAACCGGGATTGGTGGATAAGTCGGATTTGGTGGATAAATCGGACTCGGTGGATAAATCGGACTTGGCGGATAAATGGGACTTGGTGAATGTGGTGGGTAACCAGGACTCGGTGGGTAAATTAGATTTGGTGGAGAACCGGGAAAGGGCGGGTAAGCAGTCGTTGGATATATCGGCGGCTGTGTCGTAACTGGTGGATAGGGGGGAAACCAACCAGGTTTGGGATGACCGATTGGGGGATTGGTAGATAATGTTGGATGCGTGGGATGAGGCATCGGCGTCGACGGATATTCCGTACTCGTTTGCCACGTTGGCGTTGGTTGCCAGGGAAGTGTAGTTTGCCAGGGTGTGGTTGATTGCCAGACTGTTGGCGGTTTGTTACTTGGTGTCGAGGAACCGCCGTCGATGATTCCTGGCACTTCGTCTCCGTTCTCTTGTGGACTCGGCGTAGAAGCGTTATTTTCCCCGTTCGGTGGATGAGAAGGTGTGCTGGGATGCAAGGTTGATACGACGATATCCTCTCCCAACACGTCGGAATCATTATTCTTCGTGACATCATCGCTACCTTCTTTTGGCCCACCTTTATGACAGCCCGCTTCACACTTTTTCCATATCACCTGCTTTATCGTTCTCAATTGCCCCTTTATTTCATTGAGATCACCACTGACATTCGCTATTATCCGATCATTTACCGTTTCCAGATGTAAATTGACATTATCGAAATTCTGTTTAAGTTGACCGAGAAAAGGCTGACACTGATTGCCCCCTGTGGTCACTTGATTGCACTTTTCGCTTACTAGCATGTGAAGGTCATCCAATCGGCTGTGCATAATGTCTATCTCATCGCCAAATTCACGAATGTTGTTATACATCGAGGTTATAGTCTCGCCAACCTCATTTATCTTATCAACCAAGTTAACCACCATGTTCCAGATCGTCATTATCTTATTTGAAAATTCAAAAATAGGCTGCGCAATCTGCAAAAGATGCGTGGTAATCGCGGATATCGCTATGTCCTGATTCATAATACTTGTCGCAATTGCCGACATGTTTCCCAGTAGACTAAGGTGTCCGGTGTTAATGCTCAAATCGATATGCCCAATATAGTGCTTTATGTCCTCAATCACTTGTGCCACGTGCGCGACTATCCCACGAATGACGTTTATCTCCGTTGACGTTTGGGCGCTACCGTGAGTTAAGCTTGTTTTTATTTGACCAAATCCCATCCTCAAATCGCTCAGCGTATCTTCAAAACCTGATATCTGAATGGATTTTTCAATTGCGATGTGCAAACGCTCACCTATTATACCATAATTTTGACGCATATCGGCCATCACTTTGGACGTTTGTCCAATGTTCTGTAGAGCGAGCGTCACGTTATTTAGTATCAACCATAGTGTCCTGTTCATACGTCTATGATCTCTTCGTGTATCCGTCACGTTTTCCCATATAACATGAGTCTGCTGCTTAATGTACTGCATCTCGCTCTTCATGAAACGTATGTCGCCTACGATGTTGAAAAAATTGCGATTCAAGTCCCCCATGTCCAGCTCCATAAAGCTTATATTATTCGCCAATTTTGGCAGTATATTGTTCTTTATTTCTTTGACCTCGTGTCTTATTTCCTTCCATATCCTTTTTTGCCTCGCGGGCTTCGGTTGACCGCTTCTCCGAGCTGAAAACTTGTTCATCCTCGTGCTGTTTGAGTCCCGAATAAGCTGAGCACCGTCTGTATGAAATTATCTACTCAAACCTTACTTGATACCGTATAGCCGTTTTTGTTTTGTTTTGTTGAAGGCGATGGAGTCAAGTGGAATCGAGTTCTGCGGTTTGAAAAACTGCATGCAACAGGTTTCGAACGAAAAATGATATTCATGGCAATGGGCATATGCAGGAAAAAAAAAAGAATAACGACTGCGATTGTTATGCTTTTTTTAGGGTTTCTTTCAAGTGGAATCCTCGAAATAATTTCAATTTCGTAATAAATTTATTTCCTTTAAAAATTGCACGAATACCATTGTGGATTGTTGGCAATATTTAGCATTGTTTTTCAGTTTATTAATGTGTGTTTTTTTTAAGTACGATATAAACTTTGAGGACGCTTCGCGTATACATACCCAGGCAAAAATGAGACTCGAATTTCTATCACGTCACCGTACCATAACAATTGGAACAAACAAAAATCAACGATCATAATTCTAATACTGGTACATCCTCATTTACATCGGAATGTAAATCTTTATCTCGAAAATGTTGACAAACGAATTTTCTTGAAGATTCATTATATACTCGATTAGCCGTGACTTGGAAACGCTGAGGCTTCCTAAAAATACCGATACACTTTGTTAATTACCATTTTCATCGGTATTCTCGTTCGAATAATCGACATCGTCACCGGTCTCCTCGATATCGGATTTTTCCTGTTGCCCGGCCGAGTTCAGTGATAACAAGCTCACGATACACACAATAAGAGCCAATCGTTTCATTATTAATCCAACCCGCGATTGTTCAGGGACTCCAAAATAAACTCATTCGTGCGAGATTGGAAGAATTTTTATCGTAATTATTTTTTCACAAACAAAATGTGATCCTCTCGTCGTAGAAAACGCGAAGCACTAAGGCAAACCACGACGGAGCAGTGCCACAAGTTTCAACGAAATTACAAACGCTCGTCAATATCATCGCGCGGATTGACGATGAAACACGATCGTTGGCGAATCGATTAACGAAATCGAATAATTCGTAATTGTCAGTTAGGTTTGTAGAAAATCGACATTTCAATTTCGTGGGTTGGTACAGTCTGAAAACTCAACGGTGGCACTTTGTGTCTCGGATTTTCATTTCACTCTGACGCGTCACGAAATTTCTTGGAACATACATGGATTAAAGGAAACAAAATGCGTCGAATGAAATTTCTACGTTAAATTCGATAGATCGAATTACGAAGGTACGAATAATTGTGAAATAATTGTGGGGGTACAAAAAGGCGATGGCGATTGATAGTGGCCGATACCGGGCTGCGGAGTTGGAAATTTGGGAGTACAATTATATGCGATGCGACTAATAGACTCGATTACACTCTATTAAAATGCCCCTTACCTTTGATACGATAGTTTGTTATTCCACGACGAGTGGCGGTTAGAACAAGCAGCGGAAGTATACAAGGCTCCATTTTTCATATATTTGAATGCCCGTTAATATCGCGACTTCGATTCTCGCAAATCTCGTTCCATTCGTGATTTACGATCCGTCGAGAGAAATAACGTGCTTTTTATTCTGCAAATAAATAACACTAAGGATCGAGGTGTTACGAAAACGTTGAACAATAGCAAATTCAACGTCGTTGAACCATGAAATTGTTCGTTTATTTCAGGCTCAGTTGAATAATACGTAAATTACCGCGTAATGCACAGTCGCGTCGAAACGACAAATGCATTGGAGACTCGTGATAAGAAAGAGAGATGGCGCCATCGACCTTTCTCACAAGCGCGATCGTACAGGACCGAGAGTCATGAACGCGCGGTTGGTCCTCCAAAGTCAAGCGGAAATCCTTGAGTCCGTTGCTTGGATGGGTTATCGCTTAGCCGCGCGCCGGCTGGCGCATTAAATCGGTGAGCGGGAGGTCATTTGTCCAAGACTTTCGTGTTTGCATTGAGTTTAGTCATTTCAAAAATCAACGAATGCAAAAGTAATAAGTTTGTTCGTTTAATTGATTTAAAGAGATCGTAAAGTATAACAAATTTTGTTTAAGGGCTCACATACCGCTGCGCAAGCCGAAGACCGAGTACATTTGAAAAAATTTTCTAAAGATTATATGGTGAAAGAAAAAATTAAAATTGTCGATTTCACATTATTTATTAACTATTCAACTATAAGAAAATATTTTTTTTTTCATTTGATAAAATAACATTATTTTATAAACACATTATATTATGAAATATTACACATGAAATATTAACATTATTTTTTACGAGTATATCCAAAAATTATCCAATCTACAAATATAAAAAAGAATCCAGTAAAATAATGTAGTTTTTTTTTCAAAAATAAAGAAGTTACGGGATTTCCAACTTTAATAAGCAATTAGAAAAAAAAATCAGTGTTTAATAATTTATAAAGAATTGTCCAACCAAAAAATTAAAAAAACCTCTCGTCAGACTATAAAGAAAATAATTATCAAGATTTAGAAGAAAAAGAGTTGAAATATTAAAAATATCTTCGGTGTTTTTCAAGGAAATTCTTCAAAAATTTCATAGTATATACTTAAATATATGTATAAAATATTCTCAAAGTTTCAATAAATTATCTTCATTTTTTATACTATAAAAAAATTCATGAAAATCATTGAGAAAACGCTGTCCTAAATTTTCGAAAATTCAAATAAATCGATTCATCGATGTAAAAGTAACGATGATAATAAGGATTTGTTAAGGGATGATAATAAATTTTTTAATGTTTCAATGGCCCCTCAATAAAATCTCTATCATAACTACATCCGGTTACGTGCAATTTCAATTAATTCCCATTCGCGAAATCGATTGTTAAAGAGGTTGAAAGAAAATTAAAAAAATACGAAAATAAAAAAATCAGCAGGGTTCGCGACCAACTTCACTTCGCGTCCAGAACCGCGCGCATATGGTTAGTTCCGATGCGACCGAAGCAAAGCATTATTGATCGGTAAGAGACAAGGAGGGTAGAAAATACCGTGGCATTGCGTGGAAGCCGGAAGCTCGACAGGGTGGTAACTCCTGATCCCCGTGTTCGACCAAAGGCATTTTTTTTTTCTATACTCTCGTGCACAAAATCCACCGCACTTTGCCGGGGACGAAAATATACACGCGCGAAGATTCGCGCAAGCTCTGTTGGAAACCACGATATTCTCCGAGAGTCTCTCTTTCTCTTTTCATTCTCGTGATAAACCATTCTACGGCCATAAGTGTATCTGCAGTGCCAGTGCAGTGAGCGCAGAGGAGACTCTCTACAAGGATATATCGGCGTGGGTGTCGTTAATTAAAACTCGCTTAAAAAGTTACTCAATAATATCGGATACATAATAATAATAATAACTTTTTAATTATCCGATATAAATATTTATTTACGTGTACGATAAGAGATTTTTCAATAATGAGAGGAAAAAAAAAATCTCACCGATAAAACAATGAATTATTTTCACTTTCGCGTTCACCCTCCTTAAAGTATTTTTGTAGGTCTCATTGTCGCCCTTGGATGCTATTTTTTTCTCCCATCCTAATAATTCATTGTCAATCGAGTGACAACGATTTTTTTAACCATCATTCTCAGTTTTGCTGCTCCGTTATTTTGTCATTACAATTCCAAAATCATTTTTTTCTTTCTCGTTCGTTTTCGCAACGGTGCCATTATATCAAATCGATGAGTAAACGCTATCGAGCGAAATGCAGTGTTCCCTTTTGTCGCATACATATATTATCGTGACGTTTGGGTCATTGTACCGGCGCTTTTTAATCCGGTACACGGTGGGGAAAAAAAAAACGAATGAATAATCAGCTGCGGGAAGTCACTGAACGCCTTCATTTGATAATTTGATTTGCCTATTCGTCGAAGTGTGTGTGTGTGTGTGTGCGTGTGTGTGTGTGTGTGTGTGTGTGTGTGTGTGTGTGCGCGCGGAGGGTGAAAATTTATCAAACAAATTGGACAGTGTGATTGTAGAAAAAAATCTGTGAAATCGTTACGATATTTTGATCTATTTATCATTGTTTCTTTTTTAAATTACATTTCGCAGTAATATCGAATAATGATCAAATTGTTATTATTATTGTTATTATTGTGATATCGGCTACAAGGGGTTACCTTTGATTTCAGAAAATTCATCGTACGGTTTCGAAACGATGGAGAAATAAAAAAATAAAGCTCGTCGAAGATGCGGACTGTAACGTTACCGTGACAAAATCGAACGGTAAAATTCGATGTCAAACGTTGTTCATCGTAAAATGAGACTCAAGAACTGCATCAGAGTCACTGCTCGTCGGACGATATGTTGTGAGCTTTAGCGAAACCGGAAACGTCGAGAAAAGCTTTGGCCTAGTGCCACATATATATATATATATATATATATAAACATATTTAAATTGAAAATATTTTATACGTATATATACATTGGAATATATTTTCGAAAAGAGTAATCATCGTCGGAGCTTGCAGACACATAAATCACGAAGGTAACTAGCCTCTTGGAGGACAAATTCTCATTTCTTTTGTTCCTTTTCTCTTTTTTACGATTGCGCAACTAATGCGAACGCGCGGGAAGCCCTTAAAAACGGCACGCGGCCACTTTACCCCACGAGAGACAATTTTTTTTTCCCTCGATATAATTCACTGCGAAGCTCTTTCGAATCGCCGTCGACTTTTTAATCTTCCTACGAAAAGCCTAAAGCTTCTTCAAAGCGTCGATGTAATCGAGCAAAAATTTTTTTCATTCGACGTACTTACACACGGATATCTTTCAGGGCAACTTTTTTTTTCCTCCGGGGACCAGGTTGTATACTTCCAGGAAGGTGAAAAACGAAGCCTGTTCAAATTTGACCTCTTAATATTAATATTTAGATGCGCCTCATCGCGAATTTCTATTTCCCATTTAAATAACATAGCAAAAGATTTTTTTCATATTTGAAATTTTATACTTCGGCAATGACATATTGTTCGATGAGGCGCATGCTTTATTTTATAGAGAATTGAACGCTCTACAAAAAAGATGTCTTGCAGTTTTTCGATAAACGTAGCCATTCCGATGATATCCGAGTTCAAAGTTCAAAGTGAACAAAAATTCATCATCAAATTTAAACAGGCTTCTTTTTTCACCTTCTCGGAAGTATACAACCTGGTCCACGGAGAAAAAAAAAAAAAGTTGCCCTGAAATGGCACACCCTAATGGACATACACAAAAGATTCCGAGGATTACCAAAGGCATACAAATTTTATGACGATAAAAAAATAATTCTTGACGCAATTGCTAGAAAGAGCTTTATTTTTAACAATTTTAAAGATAATGTCATAAATGCAAAAAAGAATCCAAATGACTTTTGTTCAAGTAAATGAAACATATTTTTCTGAAATAAACGATGTATTATTTTGTATCTATAAAAAAAATATCTCTATAGATGCATTTTATACAAATTTTGCCAGCAACGTGTTGCCTCGTCACATTTTGTTATAATATACGTGCGAAACGGGTCGGGAAAGTCGCGAGTGTAAATTGGCAGAACTTTAAAATTGAGCTGTATAAACTTCGCCGGACGTCTGATCGACGACAACCCTACCTACTGCATACTCGCCCCGCCCCCTCGCGATTCTCTCTCGCACTGTCACAATATAACTACGCTAATGCCGATGCGTCTTCGTGTTCTATGCCTGTCCCTATGCACGCGAAAACGATTTTGCCTCAGTCGTGAACAAAACTCTCGAACGATTGCCCGCTACACCGTCAACGTCGACGCCAAGATATTTTCTCTCGTGATGACGAGAGGCAATTGAAAAAAAAAAGGAAAAAAAAAAGAAAATTTTTAGCAAAGACTTTGACCACAGCCGTGGGTGATCCGGCAACCATGGAACCGGATTACGTTATAGCCGGTGAGTTGACGAAAAAATAAAATAAAAAATTGAAATGTTAAAAAAAAAATCCATTTTATATATCATTAATACAACTTTAATTTTATATATCATTAATTCCTGATGCGAGAGAAAAATGTGTTCGAACATAGGACATTTTTCAAAGTCTAATTTGAGAAGTGATTGTAAAAAGTTGTACAGAAAATAATGGCAGCTTAGAAAAATTCTTTCTCTCAAAACCGATAGTTCGACCGGCCAAAAACAATCGTTAAATTTCGCGCGCAATTTCATTAAAAAATTCGACTTTACCGGATTTACGAAGTATTGTACATCCGGTAAAGTCGAATTATTTCAATGAAATTTCAATATTGAAATATACATATTTCGAAAGACAATTAAGAAATCAGACTTTCCCTCCACACATTCGATTTTACCGTAGAGTAGAAAATAGTTGTTTTTCCCCGTACGAGAAATAAAATATTCTTAACGATTTGGAGAGAGAGCTTTTAATCGTGCAGGTTCGAGGGAGGGGTGAGTCCGTAGAAAAAAAAAGTACAGTTGAAAAGAACAACGTGACTTTACATTTTTTAGCAAAAAATTGAAAAAGTTATCGTAGAATTGTAGAAAATGTAGGAGTAGAATCGTCAAAGGACCATTTAATGTCTATTTTTTTTTTTCATGACAATCTCTAACGGAAAGTTATCGACTCTAAACACTTGTACATATCGAAATATTCGATATTCTTTTTTTTTTTACAGCGGCAATTATACTTGCGGTTGCCAACGTATGTAATGCGGAATGTCAGAGTAAGTGAAACAAATTCATTTTTCATTGGTGAATCGTTGAATTCGTTTAAAATTGACGAGATGAAAAAAAAAGAAGAAAAACCATTTTAACAGCACGTTCCGTGTACTGTTACGAGTGCGACTCGTGGACGGATTTGAGATGCAAGGATCCATTCAATTACACGGCTTTACCGAGGGACCAGCCACCTCTAATGACGTGCAACGGATGCTGTGTCAAAATGGTCCGGAATGCCAAGTCACGTCAGTAGAAATATTTTTTCACAATTATTTAAACAACGGCGATGAGAATTTTTTTTTCTGCGGAAGCACCGTTTTTGCGAAGAATTCGTAATCATTTTTATTCTTACATTAAGGGCGCACATACTGCTGCGCGCGCGGAAAACCGGGTAAATTTGAAAAATCATTGTAAAGGTTATGTGGTGAAAAAAAAAAAATTAAATTGTTGATTTCACATTTTTCATTACCGTTTCAATTACAAGAAAAAAATAAATAAATAAATAAAAATATTAACATTATTTTTACGGGTTAAATGGACTTCTGATGAAAGCCATGAAAGCCAGAAAGTATCTAGTAAAATAATGTAGTAGTAATACTCTGACGGAGAGAATTTTTTTTGTTTTTCAAAAATAAAGAAATTACAGTATTTCAATCTTGGGTATGCAATTGAAAAAAAAAATTAGTGTTTGATAATTTATAAAAAATTGTCCAACAAAAAAATTAAAATAACCCCTCGTCAGACTATAGAGAAAATAATTATCAAGATTTAAAAAAAAATAAGTTAAAAAATATTGAAAATTGACTGAGTTATCGTGCTGACACTGTCTAAAAACATACTTTCGAAAGAAACGCGTTTGAAGTCAGTCAGGTAGACATCCCAACCCGATGTCCGGTTACATTTGCTATAACTTAGTAACGGAGTGAAATTTTCTTAAAAGTATTTCTTTGAAAAATACTCAAAAGTATAAAGAATAAAAATCTGTAGAAGAAAACCGATTTTTTTTTATTTCAGGGGTATGTGAGCCCCTAATTCGGATGTTTTGTTAATTCTTATCGTGAGCGTTGAAAGCCCCAATTTTTCGTTCTTCAAACGATTGATCGTTGTTCTTTATTTTTAACAGCGTACGAGAGCGTACGAAGAACGTGCACGTCACAGCTACAGATAAACTTATTCATGGTGGACCACGTGTGCATGATGGAAAGTACCGGCACTGGTCACATGTGCTTCTGTGAGGAAGATATGTGCAATCGGGTAGCCCCATCCTCGTGCTCCAATAAAGCTCTTTTCCTCGTCCTATCGACAATCCTCGTACTAAGCTCGATCCTGAAGAATCCCGGCTTGCTTTGTAGGTCGCTGTGATTATCATCCACCCCTTGTGACATTGCAAACAAACAAAAAAAAACTATCAAAACACCGATTACGTCCACTGAATGTCCCGTAGAAAAATGCACCGAGGAATATAAAGCAAATTTCTCCCAGCTGCACAAATTTTATTTGAATTAAAACAACAACAACAAACAGAAATAATAAAATCGTTCGAATTGCATAAAATATATTTTAACGCTTTAGAAAATCGTGCAATCGACGTGTAAATGATTTTTTTTCATTACATTCGCATATAATCTTTTCCGATCAAACGTTAATTCAAATTGAAATTGTTTAAATTCAAATAAATTTATTTTCATCGTTGTGCCCTCGTATATCTAGATTTTTTTGACATTCGATTGTATCAGATCGTTTCAATGAGAATTTCCGTCCTCGCCTTTTTTTCCATTCAGTGAGATTTTGTTGAAATCTTTTTTTTTTTTCGTTTCTTTTGTTTCTCGTTCATTGCAATAATTTCAAGTCATCGGAAAATTACTCTCGGCATTCCAATTGCGTGCAATATTATAGGTGCTATGAAAAATTTATAGTACTCTAAATGGATTCCATTCGAAACTTTTTGACACTCCTACTCTGATAAGTAATATATCCGGGATCCGAATCGAGAGTCGTCGCTACGAACTTAAGTTCGACTTTTATTTCTCAAATTAAATTACGGTTAAGATTCGAACTTAGATCAATCATTTAATTAGATCAAGGTACGATAATTACGATATTATTCAATCATTAATATTCAATATTATTCAATATTATTATCAATATTATCATTCGATATTATTTAATATTATCGCGTATTCTTATTGAACATTGGACAATTATTACTAATAGGCTGGGGCCACACTTTTTAGTAGTTAATTAAAACAATGGTTAATTATTACTAATAGGCTGGAGCCACACTTTTTAGTTGTTAATTAAAACATTGGTTAATTATTACTAATAGGATGGGGCCACACTTTTTAGTTGTTAATTAAAACATTGGTTAATTATTACTAATAGGATGGGGCCACACTTTTTAGTTGTTAATTAAAACATTGGTTAATTATTACTAATAGGCTGGGGCCTCACTTTTTAGTTGTTAATTAAAACGTTGGTTAATTATTACCAATAGGCTGGGGCCACACTTTTTAGTTGTTAATTAAAACATTGGTTAATTATTACTAATAGGCTGGGGCCATACTTTTTAGTTGTTAATTAAAACAATGGTTAATTATTACTAATAGGCTATTATTACTAGAACCTTCGAACTTGACTTTAAACTTGATTATTTTTTCTCCAAGTTTACACTCAATTCTGGACATCATTATGAACGTCATGATGAAGTACGAATTTCATTGTTAAACCGGAATCCCGATAGAGATTCCGAACTTGATTATTCAATTGGATTTGGAACTTAAGCACGGAGGTAAATTTCGAATTTGATTATGTATCTCAGTTTATCCTCAAATTTGAAATTACGTATAGAGGTCAATTTCGTACTCGATCGTTCGTTCAGGTTTACACTCGCTTAAGTTCGAAATTAAGTCTAAAGTTGACACCTCATTGAGATTCGTACTTGAGCTCAAATTTCCGTGCAATTTTATCGCAAACCTAAATTACGATTAAAGTTCGAATTTAGATTTGAACTTCGAACGACGATTCTCGATAATGGTCTTGTTGTTCATCGCTCTTACTTCGTAACTCGTAGAAATCCTCGCAAATACGAATCACAGTCGTTCTTATTATACTTGTCGTACCGAATTTTGTTTTCCCGACTCGAAAGTGTGACGTTAGTTACGATACAGGATATTCGTTTTAGGTATGTGCTTAGCGAGGCGTCCATTGTGACACGGCGTGTTTTATATGGCATGCCCACAAACGTAGCTCTGCTCCATCGCGATAATGCTCACTCGAAGGTTTGTCCATTGGACAAAAGAAAAACAACAAAAATATCGAATCTTTCGATAATGAAAAGAAAAAAAAACTATCACCTTCCTCCGGCATAATCGTCGATCGACAAAACGTAGATAGTTAAATTAATTAGATAGAAGTGGATATGAGTGTGAAAAGTGAAGTCTCTAGGATTTCAAGTATTTTTTTCTTCACGCGGAGGATTCGAAAAAAAAGAAAAAAAACTTGATGTATTTTGTCGATAATTTATCATTGTTTGCAAAAATCGCAATAATCCACTCTCCTCGTACGAATCACGGGTTTGAAATATATAATTTTTCTTTTATTTCTCATCGTATATTCCGCTGGCTTTGCAATTTTTTTTCTTCTTCATTTTCTGTTTTTTTTTTCTGTCAACCCTTGCACATAGTTAGTGAGCGAGAAAGATCGAAACACCAATGCATGTGCGACACACCCGACGAGAACGAACAATGAAAAGTATGAAAAAAAATGACTCAACGGTCGAGCATGATCGTTTAGCTTTTTTTTCTTCTTCTTCTTCAAATCTTAGATTATGCTTTGTCACGCACCAAAAAATAGTGGCACGATTGCATGAAAACAAAAAATTATCTACATATATATTATATATCTCTTTTACACACTGATTCTAGATCACGTTGACTCGGTAAATACTTCTCCAGAATTGAGGTTGCTCGCCCAAAAATGTACGTCAATCGAAACGACAAGAGAAAGAGAAAAACGAGAGTGAAGTAATAAATCAATTATTCTCACGAATAAATAATTGTAGAACGTATTGTTTTTTGGGCGAGTAATCGTGAAAAAACCCACCTTCCATCCCGGATGAGGCAAACGAAAGAAAAAAAAAACAAAAAAGGAAATCGAAAAATTAAAAGCACTGCGTGAGCCTTCAGTTCTTTGCACCTCGTGCAGTTCGAGAATAAAAACACAAAACGAAAAGTGGTTATAATGCCATTGTTTTATCGTACTCGAACTCGAGCTGAACGCTCGCGTCCTCACAGAAAGGCTTTCTCAACCAGAGCCTTTTGCCAAACAAACTTCGCGCTTATAACGCTCGTGAATTTCACTGAACGATACAAAAGAAACAATGAATACAGAATCGCGAGGTTCATTTGGCAAGCCATGCGGCATGTGTCGCGTCATTTGTTCATTTTCGCACTCTGGACTGCGAGGCCAATTTGTTAAAAAAAAAAAAAAAAAAACAACTCGATTACTTTCACGATTTCTTTTGAACTTTACGTCGTCATTGAATTAATCTTTTTTACCCGTTATGAGATAAATCTCGTAATAAACAATTAGGATTTAACCTTATGATACAACCTTAAGATTTAACCTTCCGATTCTAACTCAAGGATTGACCTTACGGTTTAACTTTAATTTTTAACCTCATCGCTTAACCTTAAGGTTTGACATTAAGATTCAACCTCATGGTTTAACCTGACGGTTTAACCTTAATTGGTAACCGTGTAGCTTAGCCTTAAGGGGGGAAATAGGGTTAGGTCAGCGTTTTCTCAATGATTTTCATGAATTTTTTTATAGTATAGAAGATATTGGCGACCCCATATATAGGTCACAATCAGACTCAGCATTTTGTGTACATTCTGGAAGCCGCAATTTTCATCTGAAATCAAACGAGGTTGGAATTTACTTTTATTATATGTCTCTCTTCTATACGAACCTAAATGCTATCAAAAAAATAGAAAATTGAATTTTTTACAGGGATCAAAACAAAGAAGCATGATTTTTTGCCATTTTTTACAACTTTATTTGCAAAAAAAAAATTATTTTAAATAATGATAATGTTCCGATTCGAGGTTCATATGGAGCGCAATACTATGAAGAAAGTAACTGCCAATTTTCAAAACGATTGGTTGAAAACTTTTCAAACGAGCGTGTACGCAAGTTGAAAAAAAGTCGTTTTCAGAAAAACGCGTTTGAAAAAATAGCGCGCTCGGGGCCTGAAGAAGAGCTACTCACTTCAATGGCTTATAACAATAGAACGAGTCGGAATTTTCATTTAAAATTTTGGGAACATATTTTTCAATAGTTTTACTAGCAATTTATGAAATTAAAAAAAATCGTTTTTTTGAACCGTCTAACCCTATTTCCCCCCTTAAGGTTTAAGATTAAGGTTACCTTGAGGTGTTAATGAATTACAAGATAAATCGGAAAATAACCTTCCACATATAATTTCCTTACGTTACTCGTTTTGAAAAATATTATTTGCATTACAATTTATCAACGAAAAAAAATCAGTTATAACCACAAATAATTTTCTAATTTTTCTTCGTTAATAAATTATTATTTGATCAATTGGCCTCGCAGCCGAAATGAAATCCACGTGCCATGTGAGGTATTATTTAAAAAAAGATGATAACGCAAAAGAAAAACTTGAATAAAGAAAAAAACATCGTCGTGACATCTCCTTGGGTGTTGGCAGCCGAGCAAGAAAGCTTTTTATATTATTATTATTATTATTATTATTATTATTATTATTATATACATATTATACACATATATATATATATTGATGAACGATTAATTGATCGTTTTACGTAAGCATTACTTAAGTGAAAATGTTTTTTACCTTCAGACTATCTCAATGTATCATGAAAATCTATGTTGCACCCATCGCTGAGTGTCTCGCAGCATCCGAACTTCGAGATAATTTATTGATGGAAAAATATGACGATTGAGAAAAAAGAAAAATAAGAAAAAGAATTTGCTGAACCAGGCATGTTCGACGACGGTTACCCGTCGTTCGTTCTCGAAATTATATTTACCTAGCCAATAAGCAAGCAACAATAATATTTATTATCATTATTATTACATCGTTACAAAATAGTTGATACACGAGTAATTTGAGAATTGAAAAAAGAAAGATATATGAAATTGTTATGAAATCATTCGAAAATTTATCATTCGCTCCGAGCATCGAAAATTTTGCCACTCGTAGCGAGATCGCTAGATTAAAAAAAAATGAAATAAATAAATAAAAAATGTAAATCTCGCCACGAGACGGTCGATAAATTTTCTTTCCAGGGACAAAAAGTCCCGAAAAAAAGCTCGCAGAGATCGCGTTCCTCAAATATCACATAGTCGTATCATGAATTGAAAGAAAAAAAAATTAAAAAAAACATAAAGAAATGCTCATTGGAACGCGTATCTCGTGTTACATATACATACACGAAAAATAAAAAAATCGTTACCGCGCGTATAAAAAATAATGCGATAAAATCGACGTGATTAGGACGTAGTGCGGAATATCATTAGCTCATAAGATGGAGAAATTGTTCGATTGTCTTTTTTTTACGATTTTTCCTCTTTTTTCTGTTTATTTTTTATTTTTATTTTTTCGAAGAACGAAATTTGTCGCTCGTTCGAGATTGTTGAAAGAAAATCACGCTGAAATTTAGCGAATTTTCGTGTCATATCATCGATCATATTAAAATTTGTGTCTCGAAAATATATTTACCTTATTTACAACCACGACCAGTGTCGAAAAAAAAAAAATGATTCTAACTGATTAAACATTCCTTCGACGACCGTTCGCGATACCTCAAAATATCGAAATTTCGAATGACCATAATTTTCCTCTCCCTCGACCGATTTAGTATTATAGCCGGGGTTTTCAAAAACGCCGCGATTGGTCCAATATGAAGGCAATGAAAAAAAGAGGATAAGGGATGAAAAGGACGGTGGCTGACTGCAGTTTCTTCGCTTTTCTTTCTTTTTCAATTTTAATTTACTTCGTACACGTGAGTCGAACGATTTACATTAATTTCACGCGATGGAATGATTTCCTCCGTTTCTTTTTTTTTTCGCTGCCTCATTGTCGATTAAAATGATCATTAATCGTTCGAGAATCACGACGATGAGATTCTCTAGAATTTTCTATGTACCTAAAATTAATCGGGGAAAGAAAATATTACATTGTATTCCCGATAAGAGACGTCGATTAACAAGCGCGAGAATGTGATTTTTCTTCTTCTTTGTTTTTCGCGTTGAAAATTTATTATTGCTGCCTGTAATGACCGCATTTGCGACACATATTGCCGTTCTCCTCCGTTATTTCTTTGGGCGATTGCGACTGTTGGCCGACCATTGCATCGGCGGTACTACTTATCGCTCCAATTGTCTCGCTCTTCGTGATAACTTTATCGACGGATGACACATTATTACCGACCGTGCCGTTGAAGAATTTATCGCTCGTCGATGTAGTTACGTCGCGCGGCGGAATTTCCGAGCCCTTCGCACCGGTCGAGTCGTCGGACTCCGAACGTCCCGTTAAACTCGTTGACGAATCTCCTGAATTTATTGTTTTTTTTTTCTTTCAATAATCATTCAACAATAAAATAATTGTATTACTTTTGTTTTGGTGATGTAAAACAAAAGGATAGACTTTTTTTTCAAAGTGTTACATTTTTTTTTATCGATGTTACTCCGAGTAACCTTCGATGGGAATTATGTTTGTGCTTCCATCTACACTTCTGTATCAGAAAAGTGCTTTTTTCAAAGTACTGCGGGAAAGGTTACTTTGTTCAATGAACTCGCAAAACTAATGAAAATTTTTTGCAAAGATTGAAATAAAAGAAAAAGTGCTTTTTTTTCAAAGTACAAAATTGTAATTGTCGGTTAAGGGCTCACATACCCCTGAAATTAAAAAAAAAATGTCTCTACAGTCTGACGAGAGGTTTTTTTAATTTTTTTATTGGACAATTTTTTATAAATTATTAAACACTCATTTTTTTTTAAACTGCATACTAAAGTTCGTAATACTGTAATTTCTTTATTTTTGGAAAAAAAAAAAAATTCCCCCCGTCAGACTATTAATACTACATCATTTTACTAGATTCTTTTTTATTTTTGCAGATTGGACAATTTTTGCCGAAGTTATGATGTTGACAAGGAGGCGCCATGGTTTTCATCAACAGTCCATTTATACCCGTAAAAAATAATGTTAATATTGAAAAAAAAAAAAAAATTGAATTTATATTTCTTATAGTTGAAATGTTAACAAAAAATGTAAAATCAACAATTTAATTTTTTTTTCACCATACGACCTTTATAATAACTTTTCAAATTCCCTCGGTTTTCAGCGCGCGCAGCGGTATGTGAGCCCTTAATGATATTTAGATAATAAAAAATGTAGTTATATTTATTTTTCTCTAACCTATAGATGTACCGGTTTTTTCGATACTCAGGGTCGATTCGGTGCCGCCAAAAAAATCTTCGTCTTCCCTCATCAGCGGCAAATTCGTGACCGGATCGGAGAGCGGCCGGCCGCACGATGCGTAACCCTGTACAAGATCCATTCGCGAATCGAGAGAAAATTGTTTTCCCGACATTAAAATACCTCGTATGCGTCGTCTCATAGCTGAAAAAACATAAACGAATTTTCGCCCAACATTTTTCGTTCATCTCTGATAATTTGGTATTTTATCATAATATTACCTGGACTGTCGCGAGCCTCGGCGCGAAGTTGACCAAAAGTTTTCATGCAGTCGTTGAACACGTCCGCGGTGTCGTAGATCGCGGCGAAACTTCCGTTAACGATTTTCGGTGACATCGGTGAATTTGCGAGCAGAAGACTCGAGCCAAAATTTTCGTTCTTCTCGCGCGTCTCTTTAACCGTATAAAAAAAAAACAAAAAATAAATAACGAAATAACATATTCCATTAATTATAAATATTGTCGTGCTATCATTTATAATTCACCTGCCAGCGAGACTTTGACCCTGACGGGTGAACCAGTCACATCGGCGAGTATCTCACTCGCTGTATTTCGTATTTCTGCCCAATCCCGTAAAATATCGTCGTTCGTAGTACTGCAAAATAAAACTCAATGTAAACGTTTATTCGAAAGCGTTAAAAAAAAATTATTCACAACGAAAAAACATGAAGATTTTTCACTATTAAAAATTTTCAAACTCATCCACGTGAATTAAAAATAAAACGAATATATAAATCGGTAAAACTATTTTATTTTATTTTATTATTTTTATTTTCACGTACTTTGTGGAAGTGACGGTAAATCTAATAACGTATTTTCCGTGTAATGCCGCCGGTACGCAATGAACCCGTCCTCTGGTGTTCATTTTTTTCAATAACTTTTCCGTCAACGAATTGTCACCCCTGAGACGAAAAACGACCATTCCGAGATGCCTCGTGGCCGGAATTTCAAATCTAGTGTCGGCGAGTACCAGAGCCTCGAATTTCTTGGCCAGTCTGACGCCCTGAATTCAATTGACATGGCGTTTGAAAGAACATTAAAACAAATTGATTGGTTGAATTTTTTTTATTTATTTTATTTATTTTTTTCAATTCCCCACCTCGCGTATGTGCTTCTGCAAGCCGGTTATCCCGTAATTTCTTATGACGAACCAGAGCTTAAGAGCGCGAAATCTCTTCGAGAGTGGTATTTGCCAGTGCTGGAAGAAATAAATTATTATTTTTTTTCAATCGGATTTAAATCAACAGTTCAATTTTATTTTTTTTCTCAATTACAAAATCGATGCGACCCGATTGTAGCAATTCTCACCATATAATCGATAGCAAGCCCTGTAATTTTACGTTAAATTTATCATCACTTTTGCATCAATATATCGCCTTAATTGATTGAACAAAAAAAAAGTCAATTAACTCCATTTCGCGAACACAAGAAAAAAGAAACGTTTCGTCACCTGAATTCTCGTGCTTCAGGTACAGAGGATCGACGTTGAATGTTCGATGGAGAGACTGACTGCTCCTTACCCTGACGACAAAACATTCGTCATTAAAAACAGTACGAAAAAAAAAAAGAAACAACATCTTGTCGTAATATTTCGACAACGTTATATATAAATGAATTTCCTGGCCACGATGATGACGATAGACGAGAAATAATATCCGGATGGCGGCTGGGGGGGGGGGGGGGGGATAAGCCGATTTAAAGAAACGAAAAAAAAAAAAAAAAAAAATGTCGCGGGATCTCGAAGAGAACAGCCAAGAGCGAATCGATTCCTTTCCCTAACCTGGAAATCGATCACAGCGTCACTCGCGAAGTACCCAATCTCTGCCGGAAATTATGATGAGACGAAAAGAAGAGAGAAAAAAAAAGCACCAACCACCCACTCGATCGCGACTTCCGCTGAATATCCATACCGCTGAAACTACTATCCTCTATCTGAGGAGAGAAGACCGACAGAGAGAGAGAGTTGCTTTTGAGTAAAAAAAAAACAGAATTATAGAAAAACCACTTCTCGATCGAATAGCGGGATAAAAAATAGATTTATTAAGGGCTCACATACGAAAATTCCACTCCGTTGCAACGTCATAGAACAAATGGGGACTAACCGTAAGTTCAGGTTGTACCTACCAGAAACTTAAACGCGCTTTTCTCGAAACTAAGTTTTTAGACAGCGTCAGCACGATAACTCAGTTAATTTATAATATTTTTTAACTTTTCTTTTTTCGAAATCTTGATAATTAGTTTCTCTATAGTCTGGCGAGAGGTTTTTTCAATTTTTTGGTTGGACAATTTTTTATGAATTATTAAACGTACAATTAAAAAAAAAATTGCATACCAAAGTTTGAAATACCGCAATTTCTTTATTTAAAAAAAAAATTTCCCTCCGTCAGACTATTAATACTACATTATTTTACTAGTTCCTGTTTATTTTTTGCAGATTGGATAATTTTTGGTGAAGTTATGATGTCGACAAGGAGATGCGCCATGGTTTTCATCAGTGATCTATTTATACCCGTAAAAAATAATGTTAATATTTGTTAAAAA
The DNA here is from genome assembly GCA_958009045.1 of Oxytorus armatus. Classification (NCBI taxonomy): domain Eukaryota; kingdom Metazoa; phylum Arthropoda; class Insecta; order Hymenoptera; family Ichneumonidae; genus Oxytorus; species Oxytorus armatus. Next base: position 17,057,244 of record OY253755.1, read on the forward strand.
AATTTTTATTTTTTATCTCATAGTTGAAAAGTTAACAAAGAAATGTGAAATCAACAATTTAATTTTTTTTCGCCATATAACCGTCATAATAATTTTTCCAATTTACTCGGTTTTCAAATATACTCTTTTATAAAAGGAGTACTTTTTGAAAAGTACTTTTTCGAAAACGAGCCCTCAAACAACTATTTCGAAGTACTCTTTTATAACAGGAGTACTTTTTGAAAAGTACTTTTCGAAGTACTTTTTAAAAAATACTTTTTTGAAGTAGTTTTTGGGCAAGTACTTTTATGAAAGTGCGTTTTGTCGGATTATTTATGACTTAGTTTTATCGAACGATTTTTGGCAAAATACTTTGAAATCTCAAACAGACTTCTCCATACAATTACAAATTTGTCGTTGTGCGTAAAAATATAATGGCTCTTTAAAAATCCCATATAATAATATCACGAAATTATCGTGTTTCGTCGTAACTCACCACATTGCAGTACAATCAAAATGAACCATGAGCCATTTGCTCGGATTAAAAGCGATCGAATCGGCAAATTCGATACCCTGCAACCAGCCACGGAATTCGGGACATACGAAAGCACTTCCGGCATAAGCGGCGTCAATGTGCAACCATAAACCGTTTCTCTCACCTGATGAAACAACAAAACAATTGCTCCAACATTTCGATAAAAAATGATCACTGTTAAATTATGAATTTCACTCGAAGAATTGTTCTTTAAATTATTGACTACCGAAAAAACTTCTTTAAAAAATCATTAAATTTTCTAATTTCTCCAAATGGCATTTCGGACGAAAATTCACAAGGGTTTCATTCGAATTGTTTAAAAAGCATTGAACTAAAAATGATTACATTTGATTGATATTCAAAAACGCTTACATATCGGACCAATCTCCTCGAGATTATCAAAAGAGCAGGCACCGGTCGTGCCCAGTGTCGCGCAGACCTAAGAAAAAAAAATATAGTCCCTTCCGTTTGATAAACAATTGAAGAAAAAAAAACAAAAATTGTATTCGTTCATTCAATTTCAGATATTTATAAAAAATATATAACAATTGGCTATTTTTATTTCTTTTGGAAAGTAAAAATTCGTTTACTTCAATACGCACCGATAAATTGATTGATTTTTCATAATACTATCGATTTTTTTTATTAAGACTGGAAATAATGAAAGGTCATTAGTCCATAGGGACTTGTTAGGATGACAGGTTCATCGGATATTCCGGTATACAAAATTAAATAACAGTAAACTGAGAGAGAGAGAGAGAAAGTTTTTCCGATGTTTCTGAGACGAAATTAATTGGGGAGTAGTAGAGATCTTGGGGCTTTGGAGGTAAGAAGATTGACCTACCCGTACTTTTCTCAGCTGATTTCTTATACAGAAAGATATTTCTCTTTTTTTTTTATCCTTCTCCTTTTCGCATTCTATATGTTCGTACGCAATTTATTTTAAAACCTCGTAAATACACTCTTGCCAGAAGCTTCATCAACCCTTAATGATTTTTTTTAAAGCCCATTTTTCCCGATCGACGACATTTAACCACCGTTTCATTTGCAATATATATGGTGAGATACGGGAGGTTGTCTCACGAAAAAATTGATTAAGGGAGGAAATAGGGTTAGATTTTTTTTCAAACGCGTTTTTCTGAAAACGACTTTTTTGAACTTGCGTATACGCTAGTTTGAAAAATTTTCAACGAATCGTTTTGAAAATTGGCAGTTACTTTCTTCATAGTATTGCGCTCTATATGAACCTAAAATCGGAATATTATCATTATTTAAAATAATTTTTTTTTTGCAAATAAAGTTGTAAAAAATGGCAAAAAATCATGCTCTTTTGTTTTGACCCCTGTAAAAAATTCAATTTTCTATTTTTTTGATGGCATTTAGGTTCATATAGAAGAGAGACATGTAATAAAAGTAAATTCCAACCTCGTTTGATTTCAGATGAAAATTGCGGCTTCCAAAATGTACGCAAAATGCTGAGTCTAATTGTGTCCTGCAATATGGGGTCGCCAATATCCTCGGTGTTTTTCAAGAAAATTCTTAAAAAATTTTATAGTATATACTTAAATATATGTATAAAAGATTCTCAAAGTTTCAATAAATTATATTCATTTTTTATGCTATAAAAAAATCCATGAAAATCATTGAGAAAACGCTGTCCTAACCCCATTTCCTCCCTTAAATTACTCACGAAGAATGGCACGAGTCCCTCTTCGCGATCGCGTGACAACGCCTCGACGAGCATATCTCCTCTCATGCTCAGCTGATTGTCCGATTCGATATATCTCATACGTACGAGACCGATCAAACCAGCTTTTTCCACGCTCGAGTGAGCCTAGAAAAAAAAAACAAAAAAACACCGCGTGGAAATGTAAAAAAAAAAGGTTCACGTTTTATTCGCAATTATTACCTGATCGGAGCAATACGCGACGAGCCGAGAATTAATTTCAGCTGGCAAACCGTCGGGCTCGTTTTGCTGAACGTCCCTGATGGCGCGAGTCCTCGCCGCGAGCAAACACACGAGAGTCGCCTCGCTCGCTGTTGTCTGTATAACGCCACCCCCGCAGCCACCCGGACGATGCAAAAAATCTTCCGGCAAACCGATCATTTTTCCCAACCAATTCATCACGATTGTTTCGAGCTCGGTGCAAGCGGGACTCGATGCCTTTTGTCGGTTTTTCAACGTTCGAACGAATTTTAAAGAGGCGCGTGGATAAATAAATTATTCGATTATTCGTACAACTTGAAATTTAATCGAAACAAATGTTGTTCAATTTTTTTTTCGTTCGAAAGAATCTTAAATTTATTTTAAAAAATTCATCGAAGAAAGGTTTCTTTGTTGACAATATCTCGAAATAAAATAAAATGGAAAATATTTGCAATAATTTATTTGCGATTTTTACCCAAGTAAATCCCAAGCAATTGATAGCGTCGGCGAGCATATCGGCGAGCATGCTAGCTGGCGAATTTAGAGCCGGAAAATAAGCGTGCATGTGTGGACTTTGCCAGTGAGTGACACCCGGCATTATGCATCTCTCGATGTCGTCGAATATATTTTCCCATGGTTCACCATCCACGGGCGCTGAGATCGGTAATATGTTTCTCAGATATCCCGGCGATACGGCCGGATAAACGCGTCTCGTTCTTATTGTCTCGAGATAGTCCGCGATGTAGTCCACCATTTCCTTTCCTGTTTTTCCCGCGTGACAAAAAAGAAAGAAAGCTCAAAATCGATTAATTTTTTTTTTTTTAAATCTACATTATCATTGCTGTCTCTTTATCTCAAAAACCAATGACAATTACGAATTCGCTATAATTTTCCATCAAACTTCTCATATGCCCTCGGGTATTAGAAAAGTTGCAGAATTTTTGATGCGGCAGTTTCGACATTAAGGGAGAAAATAGGGTTAAACGGTTCAAAAAATTGATTTTTTTTTAATTTCATAAATTGTTAGTAACTATTGAAAAATATGTTGCGAAAATTTTAAATGAAAATTCCGACTCGTTCTATTGTCATAAGCCATTAAAGTGAGTAGCTCTCCTTCAGGCCCCGAGCACGCCACGTTTTTCAAACGCGTTTTTCTGAAAACGACTTTTTTGAACTTGCGTACACGCTAGTTTGAAAAATTTTCAACCAATCGTTTCGGAAATTGGCAGTTACTTTCTTCATAGTATTGCGCTCTATATGAACCTAATATCGGAATATTATCATTATTTAAAATAATTTTTTTTTGGCAAATAAATTTGTAAAAAATGGCAAAAAATCATGCTTTTTTGTTTTGACCCGTGTAAAAAATTCAATTTTCTATTTTTTTTATAGCATTTAGGTTCATATAGAAGACAGACATATAATAAAAGTAAATTCCAACCTCGTTTGATTTCGGATGAAAAGTGCGGCTTCCAGAATGTACGCAAAATGCTGAGTCTGATTGTCACCTGCAATATGGGGTCGCTAATATCTTCGGTGTTTTTCAAGGAAATTCTTCAGAAAGTTTATAGTATATACTTAAATATATGTATAAAATATTCTTAAAGTTTCAATAAATTATATTCATTTTTTATACTATAAAGAAATTCATGAAAATGAATTTCTTTATAGCCCGGAGCGACATGGAGAAAATGAACATTTTCATGGATATCTTTCGTAATATACCACGAAAAAAATATTAATAAACTTTTTGTCAATTGTTAAACAAAGCTCTTTCGAACGATACCTCACTCGCGTTATGACAGAATTTTCTTTTCTCTCGCGTTCATACATTTTGGTCCCTTAAAATTCTCGGAAAAAATAATTCTTCAAAAGTAACTAGGCCACTATTTTCGAAACGTCTCAATCTAGTTTACTGCCAAATTTCAAGTTGGTAGATTAAACCGTTTAGGAGCTACAAGCCTGTGATGGAAAGACAGACGGACGGACACTTTTCTTAAAGGGTTACATGCAGACGGGATTTAGAAAGAAAAAAAAATTATTTCATTTACGTAATGTACATATATTTATGTATATACACAGAAAATGTCATGTCGATCCGACGAATATTCTCGAAGTTACGCGAAGTTTGAATGCGTTTTTCTCAAAACTGTGTTTTTAAAGTTAGTGAGCAAGATTCTTCGGAAACGGCTGAACCGATCAATCTCGACTTTTTACACAAGCTTTATAAATATAATTTTCAGTGATTAATCGAACGTTCTTTCTCGCCGATAAATATTTTCCATTTCATAAACAATTTAAGGCCAAAATTTTTATCGAAAATCGAAATTTTTTTTTGAGAAGCCGCCATTTTCTTAAAAATTGATATTTTGCTTATTCCTTCGATTAAATACCAGATAATACCTTATATTCACAAAATCTTTTTTGTTTTTTCATTTTTAACGATCCAATCCAGAGATATCGTGCTCACCGCAAGACGCCTTTTTTTAGAGGAGCTCCCGGAGATCGGTTATTAGCAGCTTTAAAAATCATTATTTTTACAAATAAAAAAATATGAAAATAAAGTTGAAAGTTATCACAATATGTATATAAACTTTCATGTTAATAAATAAAAATGTCTTGCCGGGAAGAATTCTTGAAAAATCACTTTTTTCGATCTCCTGACTGCGTGTAACTCCTTAAAAATCAATAAAACACTGGAACAATGAAAATCTCTCATTCCGTGTTTTCTCGACCGTAGCGAAAGACCGCTTGTGAACGCTGTTGTCATTTTCCCAAAGCTCTAAAGACCCTTGTCTGTGCGAAAGAACTCACATTTGTACACAGTCGATTACTTGATAGCAACTTGAAAGAAATAAAGAAAAACAAACATCGCTCGAATCATGTTTGTCTCGTTTTATTTCGACGAATAAAGTGAGAGATCCGTTGGAATCCCTATGCAGTAAGAAACTTTTATTGCAACACCCCCATGGCTTTTCTAAATTGATCCTATCGCCGTGTATTTCACTATCGTTGGAAAATCGACACGCCGAGAATAAATTTTGCTTCTCGACAATTTTTATCACACTCGCGTAGAGAATCCGCGTTGCTACGAACGATTTCGCTTTATTCGTACCTACTATACCCCTCAATCTTACTCTAAATAGACGTACACGATCGTCGACACTACTTTTCCATACGGTTTGACTTAAATGTAAAAAAGTGATAATGGCCATTTAAGAAAGGTGTCGAAAATATATATATTTTTTCTTACGATTACAGCGGACAGCATTGCTAATACGATATTTCATTTTAACAGGATGTACTTGACACGTAAAAAAATCAAAATGATAGATTCATCAAAGTTTACTCGAGTTTGAGCAAATTGCCAAAAAAGGTACTTGGCGACGCCCTTTGTTTTCGATGTGAAATCTTAACGTTTGTGCAATTGTAATTTATCGTTGCAAGTGCGTCTTTTGTTCGTTGAAAAGTTAACGTTACTCAAGGACTCACATACCCCTGAAATTTTCAAAGAAGCGATTTTTTTTTTACTGATTTTTATTCGTTATACTTTTAAGAATGTTTTTTAAAAAAAAGTTTAAGAAAATTCCACTTCGTTACAAAGTTATAGCAATAAATGTGACCGGGACATCGGATTCACGTTGTACCTACCAGAAATTTTAAACGCGTTTTTCTCGAAACTGTATTTTTAGACAGTCAGCACGATAACTCAGTCAATTCTCAATATTTTTTAACTATTTTTTTTTCAATCTTGATAATTATTTCCTCTATAGTCTGATGAGAGGATTTGCAATTTTTTGGTTGGACAATTTTTTATAAATTAATAAACACTAATTTTTTTTTTTAATTGTATACTAAAGTTCGAAATACTGTAATTTCTTTATTTTTGTGAAAAAAAAAATTTCCTCCATCAGACTATCACTACTACATTATTTTACTAGATTCTTCTTTTTTACAGATTGGATAATTTTTGGTGACGTTATGATGTCGACAAGGAGGCGCGCCATTGTTTTCATCGATAGTCCATTTATACCCATAAAAAAATAATGTTAATATTTCTTTGTTAATTTGTTAATTTTTTTTCTCATAGTTGAAAGGTTAATAAAAGATGTGATATCAACAATTTAATTTTTTTTTCACCATAAGACTATTATAATAATTTTGCAAGTTTACGCGGGTTCCAGCGCGCGCAGAGGTATCTGAGCCCCAACTGGGCGGGGGTGTATTTGCAAGATACGTGCAAAAATACATAATTCTTTAACGCAAATGACTTGGAATCATTATCACCCAATAATGAATTTGGTTTTTTTTTACTCACCATGCCTACGATAATCCTCGAGATTCATGTTGGCTGCAACACGGACACATACAAAATTTCGTTAAATCGTCGATTTACACTTTAGCAAAAAAAAATGTAAATTATCGTTACTGGAAAAAAAATTATAAAAAAAAATCTCACATTATCTCCCCCGGCCGATTTCACCAGCAGATTTGTATACGTCGATCGACCGTAACGTTTTTAATTTTTAATAATTTTTGTTCGTCCCTCGAGGACTCACAGAACCCAAATTTCGAAATTTCGATCGCACCTTCTGATTCGCATGTGTGCCGCGAGTATGAAAGGCCCGGGTAAAGAGAAATGAAAAGAACGGAAAAAAAAGTCTTTGCGAACCGTTAATGTTTCACGAAAATTCGGCTAAACTTTCGGTTTTTATTTGTATCCTTATTCCGAGCGTGGAACTGTTTTTTTTTTTAAACGAACGCCGAATCGTCGTCGCGTTGACCTAGCCGTAGCTTCGCGAACTTTCGCGGGATAAGGGACTCGGTACTGGCTTGTCGGAGATACCACCCTTTTGCTGCATAGTCAACCGACTCGGCAGTCAAGCGAACACGATGATTTTGTACGGTTTCCATTCATCGATCGGCCGTCATTCGTTCCACCTAACCGTTTTTACTATATGGCTTATTGGGCTAGTGTCACAAGGCTCGTCACGGCCTAGAACTAAATACGCGACGACGCGTCGTCATATTAGCCGGGAAACGAGAGAGTTTGCGACTTTTTATTTTTTTCTTTCATTACGAGACAGCAAAGTACATTTCCGTAAGCTCGATCGTACTACACCCAAAGAGACCTTTCTTCGGTAACAAATATGATAAAGAGGATTTGGAAAAAAAAACGTGGCGTCTCTCGTCCACTTAATCGAATCAACCATTTTTTTTCGACAAATTTAAGGGGTACGGCCACGGTAGAATTTTCAAAAAAATCGTTGTTTTTTTTTGCTCAAATGATGCTTTATCAGCATAAAAATAAGTTAAGTTAAGTTAAGGTAGTAGTTAGTATTTTTTCTCACCGATTTTGAGCGTACAACGTGAGCCTGACCTCGGGCACGGCCATAAAGTACCCGAGCGCGTTGCGCGATAAATAACTTTGACAATTTTTATCCGATTAACTTTAAATTAAACAATTACGTTTCCAATTGCATTTCGCAGCGAAGTACGTACGGGATTTCTGATTAATTGAAAAACTTTCCATTTCCACTGGAAATTCACCTTTCAAGTTAAAACGTCGACGATATTCGAATGAAACAATATTTGAAAATCGATGAAAATTAAATAAAAATTCCATTGAGGATCAACACCTTTCATTGATTTCAACATACGCATTTCGTTTACTGAAACACTTTTGAGCTTCTGTTTTTAAATTATTAACAGCGCGGTTAGAAAAAAAACATATCGCGAGTAAGAGGAAGAGACCTGACACGCTCCGGAGAAGACGTAAAAGTGTTTGATAAATCGTACGGGTAAGTCGCGCTTCGTCAAATCTCCCACAAAGACACACACCGACAGATCAGACTTTTCGTCGAAATAAACCGAAATTCAGAGGCGTTACTCAATCGAGTAATTCACACGAGTAATTCACACGATTGTTTGACATTTAAATTGAACCGACTCGGCAGTTTATTATTATTTATTTTTTTTTGTTCAACAGCGAAATGCGTGAAAACCGGAAGTGACACTCGGAAAGCATTTCACGAGGTAGTCGGTTAACTGAAACTCCGCCCGAAGCTTCTGAACTCCCTCTATCCGAGAGAGTTACATCACCGGGCCAAGTTGGTAAGTCGATTTTCCGGAAACATAGAATTTCAACTAGGGGATTCCCAATCCTTAGTTCACAAAATTTTCAATGATAAATCGCATTTAGCACATTGCCACGAACGCGTGGGAAATTATTCTTGAGCAATTGCCGATCTTAAATTGTCTACAAATGTGTCAATATGAAGAAAAAAAATGTCCAGTCTTTTCGTCATTTTTTTTAAAGCACAAAATTGTCGAAATTTCTAATCGACGTAGCTCCACTTCCGTTTCATCGATTTGAGCTTGTAACAAGATTTTTGAAATGCCCTGAAGTTGAATCAGGGAATGCCATTTCGTTCGTTCCGGAAATATATCCACGAAATAGCGTTAAAAAATTGGCAGAAATGTACGATCGGAATTGAAAGATGTGTGAAAACAAAAAAAAATCGTACCTCGATGAATCGACTTGAAATTTACGAAATTGACAGAAAAAAATGAACCGGGGATGAATGGCAAAATGTTAATGAGCGATTTATTATAAATGATCGAAAATTAATTACGAGACTTTAATTGACGATTAATTATAATTGAGATAAAGGAAAAATTGTGTGACACTATTGCGGCCATGAATTAATTCGCCGAAAATTAATACGAATCGTTAATTAACAATATAATTTGAAAAAACAGAAAAATTGCAGGAAATTATGAAAAATTCCTTCGATTATTTTTCTTTCTGCTACCAATTATGGTGCCATTACAAATTCGTCGAGTTAAAGTGGTAATACGCAGTTGGAAATTTCAAAAATTCGATTTTTTTTATTGCATTTTCGGAATGTACATATATTTGAGTATATTCTCTGATAATTTCAAATCGATCCGGCAAATATTCTTGGAGATACATGGATACTTGTAAGGACACTCGGATCGTTACAAAGTAGGCGGCCTAAACTTTGAACGTGTTTTTTCTCAAAACGGTGTTTTCAAAGTCGGCGATCGGTCTGCAATTTTAACACAACCTTCTCAGATATATTCCTTAGGTATTGATCGAAGGAATAAGATTTCCGATAATTATTTCTATTTTTTTTTAAACAAAGCATCGAAAAAATTTTGGTCGAAAATTTGAATTTTTTCTTTTTGAAGCCGCCATTTTGTCAAAAATAAAAATTTCGCCTATTCCTTCGATCAGTATCTAGATTTATCTATCCACTAATAGAATCTTTCTAGTTTTTTTTATTTTGGATAATCTAAACCGGAGATATCGTGCTCACAGCCAGCCACCTTTTTTTTAGAGGAGCTTCCGGAGGTCGACAATAGCAGCTTTAAAAATTATTATTTTTACAAATGAAAAATATGAAAATAATGTTAAAAGTTACCACGATACGTATATAAATGTTTACGTTAATAAATAAATATTCCGTTCCAGGAAAAATTCTTGAAAAATCGCCTTTTTTCGGTTCCCTGACTGCGTATAACTCCTTAACAGCGAATTAATTCTTTCGCGTTTCTTCAGCTCGCATTACGAGTAACATAATCAATTTTGCAGTAATGAAAAAAAAAGAACAATTTTCCTATCTCACGCCGTACGAGACTCGCGCGTTTCTCGATCGAGTTTCAAACATACACACGCATCACGAGAGCTCGCAAAAGGATGGAAAGGAGAGTCGATATTATTAAAAGCTCATCCACGCGTCCGTCCGCGCCATCCGTTTCCGACTTTTCTAATTTCCGCGTTTTCCTCTACAGAAAAACCTCCGTTCCGTTGTTTCATTTTTATGAAGAAAAAAATACCCGTAAAAAAAATTCACTAAATTATAAAAAAAAAAAACAACCCGCGATCGAAAGTCACAAAATTTACGAAAATCCGTGCTCGTTAATCGTTGTTTTGTTTTTTCTTCTCAAAGTCACAAAATTTAGTCTGACGGCAATACCGATAAAAAAAGAAAACGGAATACATTTTTTTTTTTAAATAATTAAATTACTGACCTTGTCCGGCGATTTTTCTTTCTGACTCAACGTTGACGATAACTTGACGAAAACTTTGGACGGTTATGAGCGGAATTTTCGAACGATATCTAACGGTGGTGTGACGGTACGAAGGCATTCGCTCAACAAGTGGCGTCTTTTATATAGTCCGAAACATCCAACCCCACCCCCCGTGAGTTTCGGGGGAGGTTGGAAAATTTCCCACGCGCAAGCGTCTAATTCCCCCTCCGCCCCTACTGTGCCCGTACTCCCGAAGGAACGCGCAATCCTACGAGCATTTTACGATCCCCTATAGGAGAATGAAAGAGAGAGAGAGAGAGAGAGAGAGGATTGTTTTAGCCAAAGAGTTTGCCGGAGAGTCGGTGGAATCGAGATTTACAAAACGTTTTCATGAGAATGGAAAAGGGGGATGGGATGGATAAGGAGGAGAATTCAATTGAGGAACAAATCAGGTTCTTTCTGAACCAACGACTTTCTAACGTCGAGGGAAGAAAAAGAAAAAAATCAAGAAACAATGGCGTTTTATAGACAATTTTCGTATCGATCGAAAAATTCTCACCGATCACTTCGTACTTTGTACAGTCATTTCTTTTCTCTTTCTTTATTTCTCTCTCTGCCACCCTCGTCGTAAAACCAAGTGAAAATCTCTTTGTTCAACTGAAACATCATTCTTGTGCTTGATTGAACGGTCTCGGGGGACTGTAAATTCCGCAGCTGTTCCCGCAGAAACAGAGCCAGATGAAGATTTCCCGGGAAATAATGGGAAACGATTTATCTCCACCACACGAGACCTGTTGCCTTATTTCTTGTTTTCTTTTTCGACTTTCATTCTCGCACATTTTTAGATTTTCAATGACGATTTGTTTTTGTAGCGAATAGGAGTTTTATGGAAATTCAAATGTTATCGGTATATTTTAAAAACTGAATTCGAGAATTCATAACGTTTAATCAACGTGCGAAGCAAAAAATACTCGGTACGTGATTTCATTTACTAAATCGATCTTATTCAATTTTTTCGTTAAACTACCGTGTTCACGAAGCCTCCACGATTCTTCTTTATTTTTCAGAAAAAAAAATCGTATCCATAATGGATTCGGAATCAAATCGAACAAATTCTAGATGCATTTTATTGTAAATACAATTTTTTTAGAAATAGAACACAATTTTTTCTGTACCAATCTGAATTCTTTCTGATTCAACAAAGAAGCATTTTGAACACAGAAGCATTTTCTCTCCTTTCAGATGTTCGTTATCAATCTCATTTTTACCGGCGGTCAATAAATAGGACACACACTTTCGAGAGCACCGGCTGTTGATAACGGTTCTGTATAACTGCTTCGAGTTGTACGATTTTGCCACCAGGGGGAAAATTGAGCTGGCTAACTCACAGATGGTACCACAATACGAGTAAGATCGATAGGCTTTATACCTCATGCGGTACCTACGCAATAGAAGTGCCGCATTAATGCTGCAGAATGAATGTGCATCGTATGTATCATCAACACATTCATTCGGCGGGATTAATGTGTGTGCAGAAGAAAAAAAAAATTTGTAAAATTCTGTGGAAATTGAAAGAAAAAAAAAACGCACATCGTCCAAGGTGTCATTTTTCACTTCGATAAATAGTTTGTAAAACGATAATAAACGTATTTTTTCTAACATGAAATACGAACTTTGTTGATATTTATTTTACAAACAAATTTGTTCCTAAAAATTGTTCAATTCACTCAGAAGCTTTCGTAAAATTTACCAAATTTTCTCTTTAACTAATTCAATTATACGAAATTATTTTTCACGTGGGTACGGCGGCGTTATGCCGAGTCGAAAGAAAATAGTGGTGCGTGGGATTATTGAATAATTTATTAAAATGTAAATCCTTTAAAAACCAATAAATCGTTCAATATATAATTAATTACCTTGTCAATCCCGCGTTACAACTAACGTTCTCATTTGCTGCTAGATCGTAAATTACGTCGAAAAATTTATTTTCCACCGGGACGAACGATTTTTCATTGATATTGTTTTATTTAAAAAAGTAATTTGCATTTATATTTTACGTGGGGTAAAGTGGCTTCTTGGCATACGTGATGCATCGAGCGTTTCGAGTTTACGCAGGTAACCATCGTTGAATACAAATTGTATACGAGCTCAATGGTTGCTGTATGTACGATAAGTGTACTCGTAGTAAACGGACGATACGAGCCAGTTGATTGTAACGGTACTCTAAGGGGTTAGGCCACTCTAAAGGCCGAAAAAATAATCTTTTTTGGGGATTTTTTTGCGGAGAAACTACAAAATAAATCGAGATTACAAAATAGGGTGTTTATCATATATATCAGTGACTGTATACAACCATTTTTTTGAAGCGATTTTCTTCAGACACTTTTCTCAGACAATTTTCAACCGGTTCACTTGAAATTTTGAATATATCTTCGAAAATATATTGTCTATGGAAGTGAGTAGGATTTTTTCGATATATTTATTTTTGGCTAAATAGCGCGTTTATAAAGTGAAAAGTGAAAAATTTGCTTAAAAAATCGTCAGAAAATTGTTAATAACAAATGAACTGTGCGATATAAAAAAATAATCTTACGCACTTCCATAGACAATGAATTTTTAAAGATATATTCAGATTATTCGTCCCGATACATCAATTTTTATACCCAAAAAATCATATTGAAACTCGTCAAAATTGAGGCCATGGGGGTGAGTATGGAAAAATTCGCCTAAATCTATGATCCGACTTAAAAAATCTCGAAAAAATTTAATAGAAATCATAACTTAAACAAATAATAAGAAGAAGTAGAAAAAAAATTTATTTCTCTCTGAAAGTCAAGAAATTTTTTTTTTTAAATACTACAGACAAAAAAAATGGTCATTAAAATTCAAAATTTCGAGTTGAAAGTAAAAAATCGCTTTTTGGCCAAAATTTATCGGTTAAATGCGGGTTTAAGGATTGCGGGAAGGAGGTGTGAGATACCCCAGTACTTATGTATCGATATATTTCTTCAGCTTTTTCGGGTTGCACGTTTTGTAAGTCGTGCAACGTCGCATCTCGCCATCTTATAAGTTCACATCCCCCCGCGCCCCAATACATTCCGCGTTCTCGCGAAATCGTGATTCGACATCGGGACGCGCCGATCTCTATCAGCCTATTAACTAAACGCTCGCTCCCGTTGGCACACAGAGATATAGTTTGTGAGCGCGAAACGGGAGAGCCGTGCGAGTCCGCACGATTGCGCGCACTATCCGCGTTACACGAAGCGCAAAAAACTTCCTCGTATGCCCCGGCAACGATTTACCGTAATGGCGTATCAGCGCTGAATTCCGCTACGTCAATTGAACGCGCGGGTGTATACACACGATCCACACGTATTTACTGTACGAGTTCAACCAGAAGCGATTTAATCTCGGGGGGAAAAACAAAACTTCCTTTTTCTCGTCGCAAAAAAAAATTAGGAAAGGGTCCAAGATTGTTCTGACTGTGTACTTTAATACACGAAAATTTTGGACGGTATTCCTAGATTCCTGTGAAATTTTTTCCACGGGGAACAAAAATGAAAGAAATCTTAAGGGACCCATTAGTGTGACTGCCCAAAAAAAAGGCGATTTTCAAAAATGTATCGAAGGAAAAGTATTGCATCAAATATTTTTAATTTTTTAGGGTAAATTTGTGTATAAAGTATGTATATACAGTAATTTTTTTGTATGAAAATATTCAATTTTCAGCGACTTATGCCCCATTTCCCGAGTCTCCGAAAAAAAAGTTCAGGTAACACCAGAAGGTATTGTCTGTACAATGACGCAGGATTGTGAAAAAAAATTAAAACCCAAAAAAATGGCGGTGTCTTGAAAAAAAAGTTCGAAATTACGCTTAAAAATCTGATGGTTTTTTACATGGCAAATTGACATATTTTATCCAATCGACAAACTGGATGGTCATTGTACGAAGAAACAAATACTAAATGCGCTAGAACAAAATTCAAGTCGATCGGATGATTTGTATTCGAGTTGAAACTGCAGCAAATTGGAAAAATGTCGTTTTGACCAAAGACGCGTTGACACGTTTCTGAAAGACGAGCGGCTGCTCTCTAGAACGCTTTAGTTCAAAGTTTATTTGACATTCCCACTTGAAATTTTAGTATGTTATTGTTGAAGGTATAGACTATCGAAGAGAGCAAAAAAAAATCGATTTTTTGAAAGTGTCACACTAGTGATCCCTCTCATAGAAAATAAACATAAAACAATACTACTAATTTCGGGAAGATATTGAATTCAAATTTTTTTTAAATATATTAGAAAGGTGATTTGTTTTTTTTTTTCATCGACAATATTATCAAAGCAATAAAGTTTAATCCGGCAATATGGAGACCAACGAAATAACCGGAATAGCTGGAATTTTGTGCTCAACCAGAGCTCTCCAGATTAATCGTCCGGCTAATTGGTAGCTGGTAACAGTCAGAACGTTGGTACATTTAAATACCAATTGTGCTCTCCGCTCGTCGTACGGTTAATTTTGCGTTTTAATTATACGAATCACCGGGCATGCATTTCGCAAGCGTGCGCGTTATTTCCCCCGGGACTCCGTTGCTGCTAGATTTGTGAGACTCTTAAAGATTGTGAATTACAAAAAAAAAAAAAGCGTGCGACAAACGTGTAGTTGAAACCGAAGCGCCGTAATGATGTTTCAAGAAAAAAATCAAAATTTCGAAAAATCCGAATGTATAGAATGAAAAAAAATCGACGTTTTCTCCAAAGCTTCCCCTGAGCGGGAGCAAAATTCGAAAATTTTTTTTTAAGCGGCAACTCCACTGTGATTTTTTTGTCCTAACACTTAACGACTCACATACCGTTGCGCGCACTAAAAACCGAGAAAATTTGAAAAATTATTACAAAGGTTATATGTTGGAAAAAAAATTAAATTGTTGATTACACATTTTTTATTCACTTTTCGACTATAAGAAAAGAAAAATTTTATTTTTTTTATTTTTTATTACCATCATTTCTTACGGGTATAAATGGACTACTGATGAAAACGATGGCGCCTTCTTGTCGACATCATAACTTCCCCAAAAACTATCCAATCTGCAAAAATAAAAAAGAATCTAGTGAAATAATGTAGTAGTAATAGTGTGACGAAGGGAATTTTCGTTTTTTTTTTTCAAAAATAAAGAAAAACAGTATTTCAAACTTTGTTATGCAATTAAAAAAAAAATAATGTTAATGCTTTATAAAAAATTGTCCAACCATTAAATTAAAAAAACCTCTCGTCAGACTATAGAGAAAATAATTATCAAGTTTCAAAACAATAAAAAGTCAAAAGATTTAAAAAATTGGCCGAGGCATCGTGCTGACACTGCCTAAAAATATAGTTCCGAGAAAAAAGCGTTTAAATAATGTTAATATTTGGAAAAAAAAATGAAAAAAATTTTTTTCTTATAGTTGAAAAGTTAATAAAAAATGTGACGTCAGTAATTTAATATTTTTTTGCACCATATAACCATTATAATAATTTTTCAAATTTACTCGCGTTTTCAGCGCGCGCAGGGGTATGCGAGCCCTCAAGTTAATTTTGTTCAAAAAATTGTGAAAAATCAAACTGTTACAAATCTCGTAATAACCGGTCGAATGAATTTAATTTTGTTCAAATGAACATTGATATTATCTCGGTTGCGAGGTGGAAAATAGAAGTTATCGCTTTGACGTTGATTCCCAATTGGATTTGCTGGGAACGCCACCTTAAACACCGCCTATATACATAAATACATACGTATATATTGTAAATTGCTCGGCCACACCGCGTGATCAGCAGCTTTCTTGATTCTCGAGCTTCGATAGGCCGGCAAAACGCCGTGGGATATTTTACGTTATGTGTACGTTATTCCACGTTATGCGAATGTACCGTTGATTGCCTTGCGGGCCTCCGCACAATTCCACACGATGCTACGTCAAAGCTCTTTCATCTACGATCTCAAACAGCGCATATACACGTACCATCGAATATACAACGATTAAAAAAATGTTCGCGATCGCAAAAACGTTGTTAGACACGGATTTATTGAAATTTCGATTATAAGGAAGAACGCAGACACACATACACTGCGTTGACATCATCGTCGTGCATGCACCGCGAAGCAGACAGCGCGGTGTTACGCGCGCGTTAATCCGCGGCATATGGGAAGGAACGTTGTACCGCTAGTCGACGGTGTTGAGTGCCAATTACACGGGACTTGAGAATATCCGAGCGCACTAAGAATCACACACGTACACACTTGTGGGCGAAATGCACTCGAATATCGTTTGGGTTTTATTCACGAGCCGTTTCAATTAAAAAATACTGTACCAGAAGACTGTATAATGTACATTCGATTCGTGGTATAATGACTCGTAACAGTGAGTATGCGTTCATTAATTGTATAATGCGCATTAATCAGTGATTCAACTCACGAACGGTTTGATGGCGTGTTCCTGCCCGGGAATAAACCATCCCGGATGAATTTCGACGCGCCGCTCCGTCGCAAAAGGCTGCATTACTATTTTTTACCCCCCGCCCCTCAAATAACATTTTCATCTCTTAAGAAACAAACTCGAATGATTGATCGGGAGGTTTCAATGTTTTAGGATAATTAAAAAAAAATTTATTCGGATTTTATCGAGCAGAGAAGAAAACGAGAATCAGCAAGTTCACTTCCGAACGTGAAAAAAAACATCGATATGGAAGATCAGAATTGCCTGTTTACTTAATTCCCGGTCGATAACCAAACCAAAGTCGATCTCCCTTACCGACAGAGGCCGGCACCCTGTCAGGGAGGTCTCGATGAACGATGACGCTCCACGAGAAAAAGGTTCTTTGAACAGCAATGACCCCTGGAATATAGGAAGGCCTAAAGGCTGTTCTTTTGCCGGGAGAACTCTGTCGATAACAGACTAAAATCGTTCTCTAACTTATCAACGGAACTAGACAGATCTAGACGGAGCCTAAGAAATAACGGTAAGGTGAGGATGAACGATGACGCTTAATGAGCAAGAGTCGCTGTTCAAACGGCAATGATCGCTGATACAGGAATGACAGGATAATCCATGATAAAGAGAGATCCTAAGTGCCCTTTCCATTTCCAAACTAAATCCATTGATAGCGGACAAGAAGACCGCCCTGCCTTTCCGACGAAGCTCAAAAAACGTCCAAATATTACGAAACAACGATAATGCGCGATGACATTTTGTCTGAAAAAAAGTGTCGCTCAACGAGCAAGCATCAAGGACGGGGGGGGGGGGGGGGGGGCTGAGATCTAATCCCAAGTAAAGCCATTCAAACCCGGTGCTCGGGTCTTCCATTTGGTGGGAGTTCTTTACAGCTAGGCCAGAGCTCAGTGTGTTACATCGTTTCTTCTTTGCTCTACCCGCTTCACTATCTCATCTTATTCGCTCCCCTGAATCATCATCCACCTCCTTCCTATACCAAACGCGCTTCTTCTCTTCTTTATTTATCTCTCTTTCTCGCCCATGCACTCTTCCAAGTGGTCTTCCTGGCTCCGTCATCGGATTCTTTCGCCCCGGTCCGCGGCGTATATACACCGGTATAAGTTTTACCGTTGTCCCGGCGTCGGATGGTGTTTTAGCTCGAGTCGATCGTGGCCACCGAGCGACGAGTTCTCCCCGGCTACTGTGGCTATACGATCCTGTTCGGAGTATACTCGCGCGGTCCTCCTCCTTCCGCCTGGTTGGGAGGAAGGGCTTTCGCCCGTCTGTGGATACCGGAGATGAACGAAACGCGGGGACTGTACACCCGAGAGCCAACAGGCAAGCAGGATCTCCCGAGCTTGTACAGGCTGCCACGCTAACAGTTCGTTCAACCAGAGATATTGCGACGAAGAAACTCGCCCGAAGAAGAGGTTCTTGACTCCGGCTCCCGCGCTGGAGGCCGCCGATGCGTTAGCGGCCACCCAATCCGGTATCCCCAGCTGGGATACGCCGCCGAGAGGCCCGCGCTTTTGCTCCTACTATTCCTCTTTTCTCTCCGTATACCTTTTCGTTTATCCTGCTCATCCTCGCGAACCTCCTCCACCCAACTCATTTTCTTCCTCTTCGCGGTCTTTCGCGAAGAGACCGACGGTTTTCTCTCCTCGATGACGGACATATTCGGGATCTTACAAGCGCGATACACGCGATCATATGACGCAACCGTTATACGAATTCGCGGAGAGAAATACAGTGGCGGGGGGCGACAAGGATCCGAGCGATTGAAGTCGTCGAGTACCCGGAAGGCCGCGCGAGGATTCCGTAGCAGGGATAAAAAAACAAGGACGCCCGAATGTATGGGTGACATCGTATCGGTTCGTTTTGAATCGGAGGCGTCGGTGGAGAAAGAATAATCGATATGTAGGAAACGTTGGAAAGTCGATTGATCAATGGGACATGTTGACCATTATTTTTTATTCAATGTTCAATGGATCAGGGCGAATTCAGGGCGGCTGAGCGGACTCTACGCGGGTCCACGCGTCGAGAATTTGTTTTTACAAAAATAGACGCGCGCTTTTTTTTTCAGAAACTTATTCCATTACGATCGTCTCGTTTGAAAGGATTTTGTCGAGAAACTTTTCGAACGGCAGTTACGGCGCGAAGCGTCCGACACTTTGATTGGGTGTCGATGACGGGGCTCGGAGTTCGATTATGTGCATACTTCGGATCGTATGCGCTGGTGTTAATTCTTGGCCTAAAAGAAAAGTTAAGTTGT
Source organism: Oxytorus armatus (assembly GCA_958009045.1). NCBI lineage: Eukaryota > Metazoa > Arthropoda > Insecta > Hymenoptera > Ichneumonidae > Oxytorus > Oxytorus armatus. The sequence continues at coordinate 17,076,477 of OY253755.1, forward strand.
AACAAATGCGAGCGAATCGAGGGTGTTTCTACGCGTCATTATTATTATTATTACCATACGTCACGAGAGTTTTGACACGGTTGATACGAGCGAAGCTTCGTGCGCGTAATGACGATTGCGCGATAGTTTTCCGCGAGTGAGACAAAAATCGATTTTCGTCGTTGCTCCTCTTCGTCGTATTTCCGTCACGGCGCTCAAGTCGCCCGGCAATTTTTCGTCGTCAACTTTATCGTCCGAAATGTTCGAAATTTTTTGTTCCTTTTTCCTCTATCCCCTCGGTCGTCAACCCCTTTTTACAACCAAACGCGATCGTCCAAACATTCGTGTTTTTCTCTAACACTTTTACGATTTCGCGACTATGGCGAAAGGGGGCGCCCAACTAATTACTTGCGGCAAACTGATAAATGTCGGACGATGAAAAAAAAAAAAGGAAAAACTCGGCCCACGAGTGACAAAGAGTTTTACAGAGGTACTTGGACAAAAATATCTCAAACTCGCCATTGGGATTATGGCAAGTTGCCATAATCGAGGTTCTATTCCCTCCCGCCCTATGCCGAACGTTTCCGTGTCTAAACATTACGTTGCAATTACCTTACGGATAATAACATCGCAGGCGAAAACTACACAGCGCATATTTACACATCCGGTTTAATGGGTTTTATTGGGTTTTTAACCCAATAACACAACCCAAACCCCAACCCAAAACCCAAACCCAAACTCAAAACGCCAAACCCAAAACCCAAAACCCAAACCCAAAACCCAAAACCCAACAAAACCGAACAAAACCCACTAAACCGGACGTGTAAATATGCGCTGTGTAGTTTTCGCCTGCGATGTCATTGTCAGTAAAGTAATTGCAACGCGATGTTTAGACACGTTACCTACCGAACTTGAATATATTCGTTTCTGTGGGTACGCGAGATGCAATAATCCTTTTTTTTTCGTGCTTGCTTTTTTTTCTTCTCTCTTCTCTCCCGAACGAAACTGTGTACGCGCGATCGAATCGATCAAGGTTCGTTCACCTTATGCCCACAGTCCGACCAAGCAAGCGAGCCAGGTATATCAAAGTTAACGGCGCTACGACGCGTCCACCAAGATTTTATATATATACAACATACAACATTATATATATATATATATAGATAAGGGGCAAATAACGTAAACTGCCCACACAAGTTATTGAATCTTACGTAGTTATTACGTCATATCGAGGGGGAAGAAAAAACAAAGTTATTGTGATTATCTCATGATAAAGTGGTTTTTAAAGTCTTCGCAAGCACGCTTACGGATATTAACATAAAAAGAAAATTTTAATTAACAAATCATCGCCGCGATAATTATTTTTCCAACGAGTCGAGTCGAGAAAATTATTTTTTTTTACATCGATGACGAGAATAAACTTGGTGCGTCGGTCCGGCATACAATGACGAGCTGTTAATGGCAATTAGTCAAAGTGGCGGCGATGGATACGCTGGCAATGATCAGAAAAAAAAAAATAGTAACCGAAGAAAATAAATGACGCGAGCAAAGAGGTTCGAAGAACTTTATCGAAGCTTTATCGAAGATCCCATAGACGCTTCACGATTGTTCGCTTATAATCGAGCGAAGCGACGCGTAGACGTGACGAGCGACCGGGAGGGGGCAAGAGGGAGGAGAGGGTACAACTCGAACCGCAATTATCCCGCCTCGTAATTGCGGGGCTAATGCACGTGACTGTGTACGTGCATTTATTCTCTCGTATACATATACACGTTTGATTCTACCGAATTATCAGCAAGCATTTGGGACGTCAAAAAAAAAAAAATGAAATGTAAAATTTTAAACGCGAGGTGAAAGAAAAATGTCGGAATTGTGCGAAGGAAGAAAAATTTTATCTTTTGCACGGTGTTTTAATTTCGAAAAATTTGGATTTCAACAAAAGAGGCTCTGGGATCACGCAGAACGAAAAAGACTGATTTTTGACTGATCGGATAATAACAACGATGATGTATTTATATTTTTTAAAAATATGTCTATAAGAAGAGAGAGAGTACGGTTTGGCGGCAAAGGCCGAACGTACGGGGTCAACGACCATCGGAATATTCACGTTTGGCCGTGGAGGCGAGCTCTCTTGGGCCTCACCGGGCCCCGTTTTACCCCCACTCCTCGATTCTTCGACGCTCTGTCTCTCGCAAACTGATTCCGTCCGTGGGTCCCGCGAGAGGGCTCACGATCGATTAAGCTCTCTCTGGCTCTGCTCTCCCTTGTCCACCCCCCGCCCCTCGTTCTCCTTCCGCCGCCAATCCGTACCGATATCTTCTAATTACCGATCGTTTTACGTTAAACGGCACACGATGGATGGTTTCACGCTAACCGATCGAACGAAATTGCTATGGTAATCATCTATCGAGGGATCTTTAACCCCGAGAGTCAATTTTTTGTTTTACACCCATACGTGCACGCAAAAGTACCAACAATTACGTATAATAAAAATTAATTAATCAATATATAAAATTGGTTCAATGGCATTTAAAGGAAATTCGCTAGTGATGCATTTTTTTTTTGTATTTTTGTATTTTTTTTCTTTTAAATGTCTCTTTGGTCGATTAAGAATTAAATTTATCGTTGATGACACGTTTCGTGAAAGAGAATATTTTTCATTCGATTTTTTTCAACAGAAGAACTATTCTATTGTTGATTTCAATTTTTTTTTCAAAATCCTGCGTCATTGTACAGGCAATACTTTCTGGTTTAACGGACTTTTTTGGTTTTTTTTTTTTATTTCAGGCACTCTGAACGCCGCGATCACCGCAGTGGGAGAACTTTTTTTTTCGGACACTCGGGCCATGGCGCATAAGTCTCTGAAAATTGAATATTTTCATACAAAAAAATTACTGTATATACATAATGTATACGCAAATATATCTTGAAAATTTCAAGGCGTTCCGTGCGATACTTTTCTTTCAATAAATTCCCGAAAATCACCTTTTTTTTATGGGCAGTCACACCAGTGGTCCCAAACTAGTGGTTACAGATCGGTACGTAAATATACTTTGGGTTGCGGTCTATTACATCGGTATTATATATAGAGTCGGACATATCTCGCTAAAAAAATTCTTGAGTCAGGTTGGAAATTTCAAGTAGTCGTAGAAAGGTGCGAGGGAGCGAGCCGGCGGGGGCTGGAGGGGGGGGGGGGGACAACGAGTCATCGGTCGCGGGTTCAACAATCTCCGAAATGGCGCCACGTACCCTCACGTACGATAATACTGTATACAGAGGATTCGAGTCACTGGCCCTCGATGCTAAAAAAAATAAAATAAATAAATGAATAAAAAAATACGTTAAATGCTTGATCAGCCGGTTCTCACAATTCGTCCTCTCACAATCCGGAAATCCTTGGGCGGGCCCGACGTCCAAAAATTCGATATCCTTGGATAAAGATCGTTTCGGTTCTCGCTACATTTTGCGAATCTTATCGGGGTCAATGTCACCGATGAATATAAAAATTTGAATACATATATATATACTGTCGAAATGATCCTTGTACGAATTTGCCGCTTGAAAATTAACGGGCGATGAGGCGCTTCAATTTCGATTTTTATCAAATTTCGTCAAATCGAAGAACATCAATTCTGTTTGTTGTCCCGCTTTGGGACGTTAATCGACAGAGCCAAAAATAGTTGTCCAAGAATCCGTCCGAGAGCGCCCGACAGAGACAGAGAGAGTAACACTTTTTTTTTGGACGTCGTCGCTGCGACGAGGTCGTTGAACTTACATTTCACCACACATTATACACACAATACACGCTAAAACGTGACGTAGCGCGACATTGACATTCGGTAGCGATTTATTTAGCCTTGCCGCCGTTGTTTCCACGTTCACGCGCCCACGCGGCAGGCTACACAAAAATGATTTGTGATTTCTCAATTTTTTTTGTTTTCTTTTCTTTTCGAAAATTGTCGTTAGATTTTTTTTTCGTCGTTAGATATAATCTTGTCGTGGAAGATTTATTGTCTCTGGTTTAAATAATCGATCGATAATTCTTCAGTTACGAATGCATCTTCGAAGAAATCATTTGGAAAAAAATTGCAATCACGTTTACGTTGTGGAATGATGAATTTAAGGGCTCACACAGCGCTGCGCGCGCTGAAAACCGAGAAATTTTGAAAAAATTATTATAAAGGTTACATGGTGATGAAAAAAATATTACATTGTTGATTTCACATTTTTTGTTGACTTTTCAACTGCGAGGAAAAAAATTAAAAAATGTTTGTTCTTGGTATTAACATTATTTTTTGCGGGTATAATGGACTACCGATGAAAACCATGGCGCCTCCTTGTCGACATCGTAACTTCACCAAAAATTATTCAATCTGCAACAATAAAAGAGAATCTAGTAAAATAGCGTAGTAGTAATAGTCTGACGTAGGGTTTTTTTTATTTTTCAAAAATAAAGAAATTACAGTATTTCAAACTTTAGTATGCAATTAAAAAAAAAAAATTAGCGTTTAACAATTTATAAAAAATTGTCCAACCAAAAACATAGAGAAACCTCTCGTCGGACTATAGAAAAACTAATTAAGATTAAAAAAAAAGTTAAAAAATATTTAAAATTGATTGAGTCTGTCTAAAAATATAGTTTCGAGCAGAACGCGTTTAAAGTTTCTGGTAGGTAAAACGTGAACTTACTGTTCAGTCACACTTATTGCTATAACTTTTTAAAGGAGTGGAAATTTCTTAAAAGTTTTTTTTTTATATTCTCAAAAGTATAAAGAATAAAAATCTGTAAAAAAAATTGATTTTTTGAAAATCTTAGAAGGTATGCGAGCCCTTGAGGAAAAAAATGTTCGTTTCGCCAATTTGAAAATTGATTTTTTTATCATTTTCTTTATACGGTCAACTAACGACGATAAATTTTTGAAAAAAACTTAAAATAACATAAAATTTGATTGTTTTTTTTATCGATTCCCGATATATTCAGTTGCGAAAAAAAACATTGATTGATTGAAAATGTAAAAAATTCATAATCGTTAGAAATAAATTTCTGCTGCCCAGTTTTTCGAACGTTCTCGAACGTTTGGTACAGATTTTCATTAAAAACTCGAACTGGACAAAATGTTGTTCATAATGAGAGGCTTCTTTAATGCGTGGAAACGGAGGGAAGTGATATTTCCGAGATGAAAGGATTGAAATTCGATGATGGTCCACCTTGGGGTCTTTTCAGGCTTGAGAGGAGGCAGAGATTTCGATCTCTCTCTCTCTCTCTCTCTCTCTCTCTCTCTCTCTCTCTCTCTCTCTCTCTCTCTCTCATACAAACAAAGCAGTACAGTATATTCCCATATCCATGAACATACGGGGCTCTCCATGCAAAATCAGGCAACCTCAATCGTCAACCCTTTCGGATTTGATCCAAAAATTTTCTCACACTATTCGGACAATTCCCAAAAAAGCATTCACATTTTTTGGGAATCGATTTCATCGATTAATACCAATTTTTTTTAAAACATATTTCAATTGAAAATATTCGGGAATAAAAAACATTTCCAAAAAAAAAATCACCGCAGTCGGATATGAAAAAAATCTTAACCGAAAATCCAGAGACGTCTTAAGATAAAACAAAAATTCATATCATTCAAATTCTCCTGTTATCAATTTGTCGTCAATTGTTAAAAACGAAAAAAAAAAGCAGAATAAATCGTTTTTTTATAATTTGAGTAACTTTTCGATATCATTGGAAATGCGTTACAAAAAAAAAAATATATATGAAATAGTACTCGGTTGAAATAATCAAAAAAGAATCTGGATGCGTTCCAGATGGAAAACCACAAGAAAAAATAGCTGGACCAAATCTGAGAGGCTGAAAATCGTTAGAATTGGTCTGAAACGCCCAATAGGTAGAAGAGTAGGTTGTACAGGGTGTTTCACAGTTAACGGTCCCTTTCCCCCCTCCCCCACTCCGCTGAGCTGCGATACTTTTAAGACGGATGGCGGGGGGGGGGGGGGGGCTAGTCACTGGGTAGCTCGAGAGGGTTGACGAGAGAGAAAGAGAGAAAGAGAATACGACGGAGAGAGGGGAAGGAGGAAGGAAAGAGGAGGGGTAAGGGCGACCGAACGAGGCACGAGCACCTGTGGATCTCTTTACCGTGAGCCACGGTAGAGTCACTCACCGACCACCACCACCGGACCTCCGAAACTCTCTCGCGACGTGTGACGCGCGCGCGCAATTCTCCGCGAACGAGAACGAAAAAAAAAAAAAAAAAAAAAATAGAAAAACAAAAAAAAAGCATAAAAAAAAGAAGATTTTTTGTCCGTACGATTTTTGATCGGGTACCCAAATTATTACTCGTAACATCCGAGATTGATCGAAAAAAAAACAACAACAACAACAATTATTTCGAGAGTTTGTTCGGTCGACAAAAAAAAATGGTCCTGGTCTCCCGCGACCGGTGACCAAAAGAAAATCGATTCGATCGATTTTCGACGATTAATTTTAGGGGAACAGTAAAAAAAAACTAAAACAAGAAATTATCTCAAGCACCGAAAGAAATTATCGATCAATTGTAAAAAAAAATACAACGTGAATTCCGCGCGTGCCGGTTGGAAGAAAAAAAAAAGGAAAGAAAACAAATTCGCGAGTGTAAAGTTGACTGTGATTGACAAACCGTCCGATGAATTTATATTTATTATTATTTTTGTTCGTCAATGAAATGTGAAAAAAAGAAAAACAGATGCAGTATTGTTGATCGATCGTTCGATCGAAACAATCGAAGAATTTTGAACGGCGAGCGTTGAAACTGTGATACATATAAATACATACAAACTTGACGTCAAGACGCTCTGCCCGCGTCTCTCGATATCGTACTTGTGTGTGTGTAATTTAAAAAAAAAACTACGAGCCCGGAAAAATCGTTCGAAGGAACCGGGGGCTGGCGTTTTAGTGCGTTAAGTGTTCGTGTATTTCTTGATTAACGGGAAAGCCAAATGTCGTCGACCCGTGTAATTCCAAACGGCCCGTAACTCTCTGTCGATATAAAACGAGAGTGTGAAATCTTTCAAAATCCCCGTCTCGGTCCAGTTTCACGAAAAACACTTTCATGTATTTTTTCTAATTCTTTTGGTTGTTGTTTTGTTTTTTATTATTATTTTTATTTATTTTTATTGTTTTTTTTTTTCAAACGATCCATCGCGGTTGATGAAAATTTCGGGGGAAACTATCGCGAGCCAAAGACCACGACGTTCAAAATGCGGTGGAAGTGCGTCTGACAAAAGGGGTTTTTTGTTCGAAACGAGGAAACGACTGAGCATTCCGATTAAATTCAGTGAAGTGAGAATTGAAAAAAAAAAATTATCATTGTATCAATCTTGGTGCTGGAAAAAGTTTTGTTGCTGATTTTTTTTTTTCTCTGGATACGCAGGATATGCAATTGCGGACATCATGCCCAGCACCATAAGAGGTGAGTTTTTATTTATTTTATTTTATATTATTTTTTTACTTCCCCCCTGCCGTGAGAATTAGTTGAACGATGAGAATCGTTCAAACTTTTTTAGGGGTCTCTTTTAAGGGAGGAGATAGGTTTAGAACTGCGTTTTTTTTAGTCAGTTTCATGAATTTTTTTGACAAGAAAGGAATATATATAATTTATTGAAACTTTGAGAACATTTTATACATATATTCAAATAAATATCGTAATTTTTTAAAAGTATTTCCTTCGAAAATATGGGCCACCACCCCATCGGAGGTCACCATCAGACGCAGCCGTTTGTGTACATTCCGGAGGCCACAGTTTTCATCTGAAATCAATAGGGTTTCAAATTTGCTTTAAGGACATTTCTTTCTTCCATACGAACCTAACTGCCCCGCAAAAAATTTAAAATTGCATTCCTTACAGGTGTTTAAAGAAAAGAGCATAGTTTTTAAAATTGTGCTCTATTGTCTAAACACCTCTAAAAAATGCAATTTTCAATTTTTGGAGGGGAAGTTAGGTTCACATAGAAGAAAGACACGTCATTAAAGTAAATTTGAAACCCTATTGATTTCAGATGAAAACTGTGGCCTCCAGAATGTGCACAAACAGCTACATCTGATGGTGATCTCCGATGGGGTGGCGGCCCATATTTACGAAGGAATTACTTTTAAAAAATTACGATATTTATTTGAGTATATGTATAAAATGTTCTCAAAGTTTCAATAAATTATATACATTCCTTTCTTGTCAAAAAAATTCATGAAAATGACTAAAAAAACGCAGTCCTAAACCTATCTCCCCCCTTAAGGACCATAAACCGTGAAACGACGATAAAAAATGAATCACCCAACCAATCGTACGTTCAAATACGTTTTTCACGGCGTAAAAATGATAAAAAGTTATAAAAATTAATTCATAATAATATTGAAATTGATAATAATATTTTGTACAATACCGTTAAAACTATTAATTAAATAATATTTAATCGTTAAGCTTGGATTTCGGGGGATGGCGAATAAAAATGAATTCCTAAAGATTAATTGATATTTTTTTCCTTTCGTTGAATGAAAAATATAATCGACGAATCGTTATGAAATATTTTGCATAAAAATAAATATGCATTACAGGGGAATCCTCCGTGGTATCTGAGCCCTTGAAGAATACAGCGAACGAAAATAAAATAAAAAAATCGTATCACGTGGCGAGAACATTTTTTTTTTTTATCGTGATTCGATTAAAGGGCGCTCTCCCGCTTGTTAGACCGTATTGCACGTTGCGCGCCCACAACAGCAGCGCGCAAAATGCACGCGCCGCAACGCCGTGACCGCGCGGACGATCGACGATATCTTCTTCTTGGTTTTCATCGTCTTTCTTTCTTTTTTTACCGTTCTCACCGTGCACTCCAGCGTCTCGAAAACGAACGGGTTTATCAAGAGAATCTTCCGTTAGAGAGCTCGACTTATCGTTCCTCTTTTCTATTCTTTTCGCCTTTTTTTTTTGTCATTCCGTTAATAATCGTATGGACGAATTGCGAATAATCGTAAAACACATTTAATTTTTTATAGCCGTATGGAAATAAAAAAATAAATGAAAAAATTGATTGGCGATGTAAATTTTGAAAATATATTCTCGAAAATGTTTCCTCGATAAATTGTTTGTTTGTTTTTTTGTTCTTCAAATCACGTTAACGGTATTGAGCTATTATTTTTATAAATGATTGAATTTTGAATATGATTGAACATGTACTCTCGGGATTGTTGTCTGGTCTGGTCGAAAATTGTGACGAGTGCATCGTCGATCGATCGAACCGAGAGAGGTCGTCGCGTGGCTCACGCCCAAGAGAGAGAGAAAGAGAAATAGAGATGGCATGTACGTTGAATAAATAAATCTTTTGCGGTAGGGAATGATATGTGTGTAACGATGACTCGGAATTAAAAGGTCGTACATTTATTGACTTCGTAAACGAACGATAGGCCCTTTTGATCGAGACAAATGTTTTATATGGCGTTAGCTGCGGTTTCCTATTGAAGGGTCACTCGGGGTCAGTAACACACTGAAGGTGGAGAACGACGACGCTATATGTGATAGATGTGTTATAAAAAAGCTGAGTGCGGCAAGTGGGGGGGGAGTCACGTGTGTCATGTTCGCAATCGATTCCGATCTATATGCACGCGAGGATGCAATTTTCTCTCGCCCGCCTCCAACGTTTTTCCAGCATTCTCGAAAATTTTTTAACGAAACGTTAATAAAAGCGCGATTTGGCGAAAAAAAAAATTCAAAATTCCATGAAAACTCTTTTCTTCATCAGTCACAAATAATGACTCATACTTTTTTTCCCCCTAAAGGATCTAGATTTTAGGAAAAATTGTTATTACCAAATTTTGCTTTTTATTCAAATTTTTCATCCCAGTAATCACTCATTTCCGGTAAGCACTTGTGAATTTGTCAATTATTGGAGTCATCGAGTAAAAGGTCAATGTACTATTAAGAATTGTCAAGCCAATTGTTTAATTAATATCATTGACAAATTATTGCTCGATCATACATTAAAGTGGAAAATGAATCTGCTGAATCATTATCAGAAGTCGTTTATAATTAAAGGTCAATGAACTTTGATGTTATTATTGATCTTGTTGTTGGCATTATTATTATTATTATTATTATTATTATTTGGAGGAAAAAAACTAAAAGGACGTAACTCGGTATGATTTGGTAGTAGTCGGTAGTCGTCGGTATATATACATAGGACTCGATGAGGGATCACCCTCACGGAAACCCGTGCGTGCCGATAGCATTCGAGAGTTTCTGGCAGGTGGCAAAGACCTTGGTGCGTTACGATCGATTATCCAACCGAGTTTTGGTTAGCCCGAGATAGAGGGAGAAAGAGAGAGAGAGAGAGAGAGAGAGGGAGAGGGACCAGTCTGGGCAGAGAGAAAAAGAGAGAGGGAGAGAGATGTGACCACCGCACCGGTTTTTCGACGCTTCTATGCTATATGACCGGGACCCCACAAATGCTTGGCCACAGGCAGAGAGAAGCAAGCACCACAGCAACGCAACCCGGCAGCATAAACCATGGAGAGCTGTTCTTTCTCTCTTTCTCCGCTTCCCGGTTCGGCCACGAACAAAAGCGCGGGGTTAACGAACCCAACGTTACGTACGCACGTAAATGCTTTTTCGTATATTCGTAAATATATATTTTGTTGACATGCTTTATGTGCGAGTACATAAAGAGATGTAGGCTCAAACGCACATGCATGTTAATAGGATGGTTTTATTTTCTATTTTCGTTTTTATTTATTTATTTCCAAACCCTAAAAGTATAAATTCCGAACTCTAAAAACCGGTTGCCATACGGGTGATCGCTGAAAAATGTCACGAGTTTAAGTCCGAACTCCGATCGACGTAGTTTAGAAAACTTTGGTCCAAAAGACTCGATTCAAATGAATCAATTATCCGTGTGGTAACGGAGCCACGTGGTTCCCCCTCTTTTCCGTCGGGTATGCGCTTGACTCGCCGATTCGTGCGTACTCCTGAGAATTTTGTTTCTTCTGCCTCGTGACCCGCGCGACGGTATAATCGCACGTGCGCGATTAGATGTAATAGAAATCGCAAAAATACGAGCGTAGTGCGAATTTGTTTTATTATTTCTTTTCTGTGGAAAGAATGAACGAGTCACGAAGAGACAACCGAGACTCCTCTTCGGAGCAATGCTCGTGGGTTTTAGAATTTCCTTCGGGCAGGATTGAACAACGAACCTCACAATGTATTTTGATGAATGTGTACGTGTACTCGTATATCATTATTATTATCTTTATCATTGTTATTATTATTATATCCGTACCACAAAGTCCGCTCGCAGCATTCAACGAGAATAGATCGGGGAGCGAGATCCTGGAAAACCGGTATAGGGTTCGAAAACTTGACGCAACTGGAGCTCATAGTGTCCCTTAATCCTTTTTTTCCGCGCTCGCCCCCTTTCACAAGCCCACAGCGCTCATTAACGATAAAGAAAAACTCTACGCCTCGTCAATCCATAAGGTAAGCAAAGTGTTTTCGAGAAATTTCAAAGCCATAGGAAAATTTGCAAAGTTTTCGATGTTTGAAAATGATAAAAATTCTAATTCACACTTTTCAACGAATCGACGTCGATTCTATCGGTATAATTGCATTTACAAAAAAAAATTCCTATCGATGATTCAATTGAGTATCAAGGGCTCACATACCGCTGCGCGCGCTGAAAACCGAGCAAATTTGAAAAATTATTATAAAGGTTATATGGTGAAAAAAATTAAATTGTTGAATTCACATCGTTTATTAACTTTTCAACTATTAGAAAAAAATGTTTAAATAAAAAAAAAAAAATTACCCATGATGAAAACCATGGCGCCCCCTTGTCGACATCATAACTTCACCAAAAAATATCCAATCTGTAAAAATAAAAAAGAATCTAGTAAAAGAATATAGCAATAATAGTCTGGGGGAGGGATTTTTTTTTTTTTTTCAAAAATTCTTAAAAGTACAAAAAATAAAAATCTGTAAAAAAAAACGATTTTTTGACAATTCCAGGGGTACGTGATCCCTTCAATTGTATTAGCTCTTTGAAAAAAGTAAATTTGACTTTTCAATCCCCGCAATTGGTCGTAATGAGCATTGACGTTAGGCAAATAATTATTATCGTTAATAATCACGAGCAGGATGTCGTTTGCTCACCCGGAAAACGCCGGAGGCGTTAAAATCGTTATAATCAATTTAAAAAATAAAAAATTAGCAAAAACGATAATTCTTCTCCCTCTATTACTTTCCTGGACAAGAAAGAGCGAGAGAGAGAGAGAAAGAGAGAGAGCTTGAGGGCTTATCTCTCGTGGCGATAAGGCTCAAGATGACGGAGTCTCGAGTTAATCCGTCCCCTAGTAAATTTACGCTATAGCACAACTTCCCTTAACACTCCTATATTCGTCTCTCTCTTGCTCCCACTCGAAAATAGCTGAGAGCTACAAAAGTATAGATGTGGCGTGAGATAGTGGGAAAAAGCAAGACGAGAGAATGGCAGTGACCCCTTGTAACCTTAAGGGAATGGTTCAACAGTCATTTTACGGTAAAAATACCATATATAGCACATATAGGCAATTTATATGTGAATGTACGTATAAGTATGTTTATGGGAGTGTAGTGAATGCACATAATGTTTCTTTTTTCGTTTATGTCAATTCCAGTTATCTGTAAATGCAGTTAGGATTGAATCTGAAATTGGAAAAATTGCCGTATCGTCATTCTAATTTCAATTTCGAAATGTATATTTAACAAATTGTTTTTCACAAGTCTCTCGTCTTTTTACGAAATTTATCAGTCGTTAGTTAGCCGATAAAAAAATAATACACCACAAATTACAATAATTCCTTATGACTCAGTTAACATTTCGTTTTTATGAATTTTTAATTTTAATTTTTTTTCTCTAATGTCAAGTTAATTTTTACTTTTCCGTCCCTTCGCCTCCCTGCATTGATTCACCGGTTCTGTACTTTTTCACCCTTGCCCTTCGCAACCCCTCGCGTCACCTCTGTGCACACCATTTTCGTGAATGAAGACGCGACGAGTTTAACATTGAAAAAGAAAATTGGTAAAAATGGATTTCATCGAAAAAAAAGATTGAGTAACGTCACAAAATAGACAAAAAAACTTTTTATTAGACAAATTAAAATTATTGTTACGTGCCGTAAAAACATAAAAACATTTAAAATTGAAAATTCTATATTTTCAACATATTTTTATGTTTTTTTTTGTCAAATTTGCATTTAAAAATGTAAAAATTCCATCTTTCTTGTTTCGCGGCGGGTAATAATGTTTTTTTTAATTGCGAATCGAGATTTGACAATCCGTTTCATCAAATATAATGTAGAGAGAGAGAGAGGGGGGGGACACCCCTCCACGTGTACTCTCTGTCGGCAATGAGATAACTTCGTGACAGCGTGACGGCTCGCGAGATTGGATTTTGGTGGTCGAAGGACCGGTTATATATACTCGTATATATATATATATATCTGTATATATATTACGATGAGTATTACAGCGAGACAAGCCTTGGTTCACGCTCGGAGTACCGCGAGCTCTTTCGTTCGTTTACTGCCGGAAGTTCATAAGAAGATATCCAAATTATCGGGAGAGAGGCGGGGGAGGGATAGCACAGGGTATTTCAAACCGTTATACCTATACTCGAGAGCGTCACTGAAGAACGGCCTCTCTCGATACCAGTTCGACGATCGTTAGTCGGTTTTTTTTTTTTTTATTACTTTTTCAAGTCGACGTTCTCGAGAATTAACTACGATATAAATCGAGCCCGAACTTCGATACACGCATTTTCCTAATTTATTATTTTTTTTAAATTGACATTATTTAATCTCAAACGATTAGAATTACTCGGTTTTCCTTAATTCCGCGATTTATCGAGGAAAACGATGAGAAATAATTGGAAAAAAATTCTAATCAACAAAAAAAATGGCTTGTAAGTTAATTTGTGGTTATGATAAATATTTCGTTTTTTTTTTTTCAAAAATTCCTGATTCTTTTTCTCAATCACTAAATTAGCAGACGATCGAGGGATGATAACAAAAATTAATTTAAATTATAGAAAAACGTTATTGTCTTCTTTCGATTTACGTTCTCTTTTTAATCTACCTTTTTCTCACACTATAATCCTATAAATATATATAGAAAAAAAATGTAACAAATCAGCGCGTGTATTTAATTTCGGCCTCGTTGCACCTATCCGGGATCGCGGCCGTACCGTATTACAACCCGTCCAACCGCGATTAACGTTAGTTAACTATCCACACAGCGTACGTATATACATATATATTATGTGCATGTATATAACGTACTGTTGGCGCCGTAAATAGCCTTTAGGAAAGCGCATTACCCGGTGCGCGACGTAATACGTGCCGAACGGCCGTTATTCCGCTGGCAACCGTGTCAATTATGTGAAAATGGTTGGATGATCCGCTAATTTTCAGTTAATTAACCGTTATCCTACACCCTCGGGCCCGTTCTCCCTCAACTACCCCTTTCGCCGCAAAGAGGAGAGAGATAGCCGGAATTCGTTGTGCCGAAATTTCGTGCCCGCGATTCTTCATGATTATTTGTCAACGGGCCGTTGCGGTCGACGATGCGAATTGAAAAAAAAAACGAAAAGCTCTCGAACGATCGTTCGAGGAAACAAAAATGCTATTTCGTTTTCTTTAAACAAAATGGATTTTTGTGCTTGAAGGAAAAGAGAAATTAAAATACAAAAATTGTTGCGTTGTATTCGATAAAAGTCGAGGGGACCACTGGCGTGACTGCCTAAAAAAAACGGTGATTTTCGGGAATTTATTGAAAGAAAAGTATCGCACGGAATGTTTTGAAACTTTCAGGATATATTTGTGTATATATTATGCATATACAGTAATTTTTTCTATGAAAATATTCAATTTTCAGCGACTTATGCGCCATCTCCCGAATCTCGTAATAAACAAGAAAAGTTCTCCCACTGCCGCAACGATTGCCGCAACGATAAAAAAAAAACAAAAAAGTCCCTCAATCTAGAAGGCAATCTATTGCCTGTATAATGACGCGGGATTGTGAAAAAAGAATTGAAATCCAACAAAATGGCGGCGTTTTGAAAAAAAAATTCGAAATTACGCCTAAAAATCTGATGGTTTTTCGCATGGTAAATTGACATTTTTCATTCAATCGAAAAAACCGGAGGGTTGTACGAAGAAACAAATACCAGATACGCTAAAAAAATCAAGTCGATCGGATATTTTGTATTCGAGTTAGAAATAATTTAAAAAATGTCGTTTTGAGAAAAACCGCGTTGAAAGATAAAAAAAATATTGATTTCATTGTTATAAATCGATAAATATGCCTAGAGCTAATCGTGCTATTATCCTCAAAGGTATAGACTAAAGATGCAAAAACCAAATTGGTTTTTTCAAAGTGTCGTACTTAGTGGTCGCCCTGAAGGGGGGAACTAGAGTTAGACGGTTCAAAAAATCGATTTTTTTTTTATTTCATAAATTGTTAGTAAAACTATTGAAAAATATGTTCCCAAAATGGTAAATGAAAATTCCGACTTGTTCTATTGTTAAAAGCCATTAAGGGAGGAAATAGGGTTAGGACAGCGTTTTCTCAATGATTTTCATGAATATTTTTATAGTATAAAAAATGAATATAATTTATTGAAACTTTGAGAATATTTTATTCATATATTTAAGTATATGCTATACAATTTTTGAAGAATTTCCTTTAAAAACACCGAAGAAAATTGATGACTGCCTTGACTTTGTTTTTCTTGGTACTATTTTTTCAAACGCGTTTTTCTGAAAACGATTTTTTTTTAACTTGCGTACACGCTAGTTTGAAAAGTTTTCAACCAATCGTTTTGAAAATTGGCAGTTACTTTCTTCGTAGTATTGCGCTCTATATGAACCTAAAATCGGAATATTATCATTATTTAAAATAATTTTTTTTTTGCAAATAAAGTTGTAAAAAATGGCAAAACATCAAGCTTTTTTGTTTTGACCCCTGTAAAAAATTCAATTTTCTATTTTTTGATAGCATTTAGGTTCATACAGAAGAGAGACATATAATAAAAGTAAATTCCAACCTCGTTTGATTTCAGATGAAAATTGCGGCTTCCAGAATGTACGCAAAATGCTGAGTCTGATTGCGACCTGCAATATGGGGTCGCTAATATTTTATAGTATATACTTAAATATATGTATAAAATATTCTCACAGTTTCAATAAATTATATTAATTTTTTATACTCTAAAAAAATTCATGAATTCATTGAGAAAACGCTGTCCTAACCCTATTTCCCCCCCTTAAATAAAAAATTCATTTTTTATACTCTAAAAAAATTCATGAATTCATTGAGAAAACGCTGTCCTAACCCTATTTCCCCCCCTTAAATAAAAAATTCATTTTATTTCGTTGAATTACCAACAGTTTGTTTTACCGCACAATCGTTAAATTATTATCGTCACCCGTTCACTCTCGTACCATCCTCGCGGGGACCGTACAAACGTCACGTTCACGTGAATTTTACGAATATATAATATCGTGTTTTTCGGGGAGAGATATTTTTATATCGCGGCAGCGACGAGCTTTAGCCACTTAGGGTATCAGCTCCGTTACGTGTAAACCGATATTACCGCTTAATCGGCAAAAAAATTGTGGATCGTGAGTCACGGAGATTCCACAAACAATTCGTACTTTGGACTAACGTCAACGTTATAGATGGAACGGGAGGCGGGGGAAACGACACTGCTCGAGTTTAAATTTTGATGTTATTGTGAATTCCGTCAACTTTTCTCAGTTTTTTTTTCACTCTTTCAACATGAATTTTACGAATTTTCGAAATTATTCTGTTTAATCCCAGTTACGGACAATTTTTTTCATTGGTTTGAAATTCTTTTTTAACGATCCGTTGACACGGTATCGAGGTACCATCAACATTCATTGTTTTGCAAGATTGAGAAAAACCATACTGTATACCATATATAATAGTTTTCTCAAGTCCCGCTTACTCGGTTCCTCAGTCATTGAACTCTTGGCACGTTCAACTTTACCAGCTGTTTTCTGACTCGCTGATTCTTCGGTCAGTCATTGGCGGTATAATATTTCGCTTCCACCCCCCCCCCCCCGCCCTTCTCTTTCTTTCTCTCTTATTTATTCGTTGCTCTCGCTTGCTTTGACGAGACGATCTTTCTCGTCGAGAGAGAGAGAGAGATGCGCCTCGAGTGCCGTAAGAAGCTCTCGCTTAACGCTCATTGAAGTCACGAAGAACGGGGCGAAAAGTCCGCAGCCACTGTGCAAGAAGCGCCTGGTCCAGCGAGATCGAGGATCGGCCCGAGGATTCGCGATCTTCTTCATCGTTACGATCAATTATTCCCGTCGCTCCGCACACAAAAGTTTGCCAATAATTTCATTAACCTTGTTGCCTGGTGATTTTTTCTTCTTTAATTGGCGATCTGTGATTTTTTTCGAAAAAATCGACGATTTTCAGCGATTCCAAGGGTTCGGCAAATATTTAATCTTTCGAATTTATCCGATTTCGAATCTTTCGTTGATTAAGGCGAGAAATAGGGTTAGGCGGTTCAAAAAATCGATTTTTTTAAATTTCATAAATTGATAGTAAAACTATTGAAAAATATGTTCCCAAAATTTTAAATGAAAATTCCGACTCGTTCTATTGTTATAAGCCATTAAAGTGAGTAGCTCTCCTTCAGTAGTCCTCCTCACTATTTTTTCAAACGCGTTTTTCTGAAAACGACTTTTTTTCAACTTGCGTACACGCTAGTTTGAAAAGTTTTCAACAATCGTTTTGAAAATTGGTAGTTACTTTCTTCATAGTATTGCGCTCTATATGAACCTAAAATCGGAATATTATCATTATTCAAAATAATTTTTTTATGGCGAATATAGTTGTAAACAATGGCAAAAAATCATGCTTTTTTGTTTTGACCCATGTAAAAAATTCAATTTTCAATGTTTTTGATAGCATTTAGGTTCATATAGAAGAGAGACATATAATAAAAGTAAATTTCTACCTCGTTTGATTTCAGATGAAAATTGCGGCTTCCAGAATGTACGCAAAATGCTGAGTCTTTTTTATTTTATAGTATATACTTAAATTTTATAATATATAGTATATAGTATACACCAATTTTATAGTATATACTTAAATATATGTATAAAATATTTTCAAAGTTTCAATAAATTATATTCATTGTTTATACTATAAAAAAATTCATGAAAATCATTGGAAACGCTGTCCTAACCCGATTTCCCCCCTTAATAAATGTCGCGCGTCGATACTCACGTACGATTCGTACATTTTCCTTCGAGGGTCGATCACATCGAGAAACACAAAAGTGTCACGTTGAAATAAAAAAATGAACGCGAAATATTTACTTATCAATTTTTTTTTTTTCACGCATCAACGTTTGAGATATCGGGGAAAATGTTTGTCAGTCATTTGGCCGAGTCCGTTAACGAAGAAAAAAAAGTTAGATAATGTTTTACCAGCGTATCATCGCAACATATCATATTTATAATTTTTTTTTCTATTCTTTTCGTTCACTTCATTCGTCGAATCCAAAAAAAATATCATCCTCTTCGCGGCTCTTTGTGCGCGAAAAAGAATAATCGCGTATTAGCGTTCCGTTGAGAATTTGTGGGAGGTAGGTGGGCCAGTCGTGAAAAAAATTTAATTTTTTTTTTAATTCTTTTTTTTTTTTCTTCTTTTTGACACTCGTCCCGGGGTTACGCGCGTCCAATGGCATTCCTACGGGCAAGCAGCATTGTCGCGTCTTTCAACACCGGGCAAGAACATCCCGTGTGCCCCCGAGGTATTCGATATGAGAAGCTCTTTTTCTCTCTCTCGAAGAGCGAGCCTCCGAGGGTCGTCGACCGCAGGTGCCTTGGTCTCGCGTATACCGGGCTCGGGAGGCGCGCTCATCGAGTTCGTATCTCTGTCTCTCGGTGTACAAAAAACCAACGCGGCGGCAAAAGACCATACCAAAAAGCCAGAACCCCGGACCGGCCTCCTCCGCCGCTGTGTATATACTTTTCTTGACCGTAAAAAAAAAAAAAAACATGAAAGAAAAAAATCCTCCCCCAATCCTTTCATTCTTTTCTCACTGGATCTCAGTTTTCCATTGATTTTCTACGCCCACGCACGATTCTACCCTCTGACACTATTAATTTACCGGGTCGAGCCTAATCTTTGTTTCTCAAGGCCGAGATTCGTTTTTCGTGATGATCCGGATTTGTTGAAATGTTTTTTGGATGGATAACGGTATAGACAGCACAAAAATTGCAGTTTTTCAAGCAAAAAGTTCCAAAGATCCCGGAATCGAACCTGAATAATTGAAATTAAAGTTTTTCACGCGCACGTTTCCAAAATCGAGGTTTTTCAACGTTAGATGTCAAAGGTCATATTTTTACACGTGCAATTTTCCAAAATCAAAGTTTTTCAAGCTTGGGTTTGCGGTACCAAGATTTTGGATGGTGAATTTAAAAAAAAAAAATCTGTTCCAATGTATTTGACAAATGTTTTCTTCGAAAATAACGAAAAAAAATTCAATCAATTCTCACTAAAAAGTCATCCACGGAAAAACAAGTTTAAAAATTGAAAAAAAATGTTTTCCATTGTCTTTTTGGTCAAGCCTGCCAAATATTATTCTCAACCCGGAAGACGACCTTTTGCTCCCATGGGAGGGCTCTCTGCTCTCGGGCAAATGTAAATCCGCTCTTCCGCGTGCTCGAACATACATACAAAGCTCGCTCTCTCTCTCTCTCTCTTTCTCTGGTATAAAATTTCTCAAGGGAGAGAAAGAGATCGAGAGATGAATCTCTACTCTCGCGTCCTTGCGTATTACGTTCTTGGACGCGTTATCTTGTCGCTTCTCTTTCCATCTCTTCCTCTCTCTCTCTCTCTCTCTCTCTCTCTCTCTCTCTCTCTCTCTCTCTGCAACGTCGTTGTCGTCTGTTGAGTTCAAAGTCACGGACCTCTCGTGCCGAGAGACGACATGCCCATCGGGGAACGTCGAACTCTTAGCGAGAAAGAACGAGAGAGAGAACGAGCGCGAGATCGACGCGTCACTGGGATATCGCATTTCGATAATGAGAGGACATTGCTCTCGAGAAGACACGGAATGACCGAGAATCATTACCACCGAACGGACGACCACTCTCTCGTTCGTTCATTCCGTGACCAATATTCTCACGTACGCGAAAAAAAAAAAAAAAACAAACTAACAACAACGTGTACCTCATAATTATGATTAATCGAATAACGCAATTTTTGCACTGGAATCGAAATCGACAATTACCGAACATCTCCGATATCCATTTTCATTAAAATCTAGCGATTTTCGCAATTTTATAGCCGCCATCTTGAATTTCGAACGTACGACATTATAATCGAATCGAGCGACCTAAAAAATTCAACATTTATCAGTTTTAATTGTAATCCGAACGAACTCTGGTTCTTCTGGTTCGGGGAATCGTGACCCGGCGCCAAATTGAATTTTCGTCCTATGGAAATTTTCCTGGACGCGCATCTTTCAATATGTGGTTGAAGTTACGAACGTTCGGGCAAAAAAAAAATTGAAGGTGGTTAATTAAAGGAAACTTACTTCTTAAATGAACGGGAGCATATATTCGTACAAAAATCTCACGATTTAGTCCGTTATGGGGGAAATAGAGTTAGGACATCGTTTTCTAAATGATTTTCATGAATTTTTTTATAGTATAAAAAATTAATATAATTTATTGAAACTTTGATAATATTTTATACATATATTTAAGTATATACTATACATTTTTGAAGAATTTCCTTGAAAAATACCGCAGATATTAGCGACCCCATATTGCAGGTCACAATCAGACTCAGCATTTTGCGTACATTCTGGGAGCCGCAATTTTCATCTGAAATCAAACGAGCTTGGAATTTACTTTTATTATATGTCTCTCTTCTATATGAACCTAAATGCTATCAAAAAAATAGAAAATTGAATTTTTTACAGGGGTCAAAACAAAAAAGCATGATTTTTTGCCATTTTATACAACTTTATTTGCAAAAAAAAATTATTTTAAATAATGATAATATTCCGATTTTAGGTTCACATAGAGCGCAATACTATGGAGAAAGTAACTGCCAACTTTAAAAACGATTGGTTGAAAACTGTTCAAACTAGCGTGTACGCAAGTTCAAACAAAGTCGTTTTCAGAAAAACGCGTTTGAAAAAATAGCAAAATGCTGAGTCTGATTGTGACCCGCAATATGGGGTCGCTAATATCTGCGGTGTTTTTCAAGAAAATTCTTCAAAAATTTCATAGTATATACTTAAATATATGTATAAAATATTCTTAAAGTTTCAATAAATTATATTCATTTTTTATACTATAAAAAAATTCATGAAAATCATTGAGAAAACGCTGTCCTAACCCTATTTCCCCCCTTAATTGCTTATAACAATAGAACGAGTCGGAATTTTCGTTTAAAATTTTGGGAACATATTTTTCAATAGTTTTACTAACAATTTATGAATTAAAAAAAAATCGGTTTTTTGAACCGTCTAACCCTATCCCCCCCTTAACAGACTAAATCATGTGATTTTTGTACGAATATATACTCCCGTCCAATTGTAGAGTTAGTTTTATCCAATTAAGCACATTTAATTTTTTTTTGCCAGAACGTTCGTAACTTCAACGACATTCTATAAATTCAGT
Source organism: Oxytorus armatus (assembly GCA_958009045.1). Taxonomy (NCBI): domain Eukaryota; kingdom Metazoa; phylum Arthropoda; class Insecta; order Hymenoptera; family Ichneumonidae; genus Oxytorus; species Oxytorus armatus. The sequence goes on from OY253755.1 coordinate 17,098,198, forward strand.
ATCAACGGAAAATTCTGATAAATTTCGACGCTAATCGGTTCACGGATTCGAGGGGAATAGCGTGACAAACGCACAGAAATTGCGACTGCTTTAGTTGACGCAAAGACGTTATTTTCCGCTATTATTATTATTATTATTATTATTATTATTATTATTATTATTATTATTATTATTATTATTATTATTATTATTATTATTATTATTATTATTATTATTATTATTATTATTATTATTATTATTATTAGATAAAAATCTGTAGGAGCTTCCGTATATTCATTGATATTAAATTCCTTAGAATACGACGATGTACGCAATTTCCAGCCAAGTTGAACGAAGAAATACATATGCATGTTTATATCACGTGATCTCGTGCACAATATACGATGTGTATAATCGAATAATAATTAATGAACGTCATTGATAGTCACGCTCGTTAGTTGGCCTGTTTTTTGTTTAACTCTGCCCATTAGTTATCCAATTACGTGAGAAATTATCAGTCTCATAAACCTCATCAGGCGATTTAATTACCTTCTAACGGTGTCTCCCTCTATTTTTTGTTTTCTTCCGTCACAACAATCGATACATCGATCTGTCGATATATTCGATTTAAGGACTCGCATACCGCATACCGCTGCGCGAATTATTATAACCGTTGTATGGTGAAAAAAAAAATTTAATTGATGATTTCACATTTTTTATTAACTTTTCAACAATAAGAAAACATTTTTTTTTAATTTTTTTCGATAATATGAACATTATTTTTTACGGGTATAAATGGACTACCGATGGAAACCATGACGCCTACTTGTCGACATCGTAACTTCACGAAAATTTATGCGTTCTGCAAAAATAAAAACGAATCTAGTAAAATAATGTAGAAGTAATAGTCTGACGGAGGGATTATTATGTTTTTTTTTTCAAAAATAAAGAAATTACAGTATTTCGAACTTTAGTATGGAATTTAAAAAAACAAAATTAATGTTTAATAATTTATAAAAAATTGTCCAACAAAAAAAAGGAAAAAATTCTCGTCAGACTATAGAGAAAATAATTATCAAGATTGAAAAAAAAAACAGAAAACTTAACCCTTCGTGGTCACACGTTTTAAAAATAACACGTTGGTCACATGGGGGCGAAATGTCCCCAGCCATGTTTAAACAATTGCCACGTTGCCAGTATCGTTCCGAACGATTCATAAAAATTCAGGATACTAGTTTGAACCTTTCAGAATGAGAATATGATGGCAAAAAATTTTTATCAATTTTTCAAAATGGCGAAAAAAAATCAGCAAGGAGGCATAGTAATTCTAGATTAAAGTTGCGCTTGGGGTCATTTTGACCCCGCGTGACCACGAAGGGTTGAAAAATATTAAAAATTGACTGATTTATCGCGCTAACGCTGGTCTAAAAACATCGTTTCGAGAAAAACGCGTTTAAAGGTTCTGGTACCCGGTTCCGTAACCCGATGTCCGGTCACAATTATTGCTATAACTTTGTAACAGAGGGGAATTTTATTTTTTATTTTTTTTTAATTCTTAAAAGTCCAAAGAATAAAAATCTGTTAAGAAAATCGATTTTTTTTTATTTCAGGAGTGTGTGAGCCCTTAACGCGACGAAAATCCGCTATTGCTTATTGACTTTATTCTTATCCTTAAACCGTACGGATATCTCACGGTAACGTGGGTTACGAAATCACGCGAGTCTCGTATATACGACGAAACTTTGGGCAAGGGCTCGAGAGTTCAATGACCCGATCGTGTGGCCACGGAGCACACGTACACACAAGCCACGTGCGCGACGCCGAACAGAGTCGTAGAGTCTTTTCTACCTGTGGCCACCTTTTTTTTTTTTTCTGTGCATACAAGTACGGGGCATTCCGTCACGAATTGAATTGACCCGTTCCTCAGGCTCTCAAGTTTGGTTAATCTTTTTTTTCTTTTTTCTACTATTTACACGACTCTGAAAGCCATTGAATTAATTTTTTTTTTATTTTTTTCCCCTCAATATTCAAAATTATCGAGAAAAATGAGTCGATCGGGTGTTACGAAATGTTGGTTTTCAAAGAAATAATCTAAAATCGAACTATCCGCTCGAGATCGTGACAAAAAAATCTTCATCTATTTTGCTGGTATTTTTGAAAATTTTCTTTCGGATTTTCGTTCGTGTTACACTTTGCTCTGTTTGGCATATGGTCAAAAAAAGTAATTATTGAAACGACGATGAGGAACAAAAAATCTCCACGAAAAACGAAAATGTCTTTTGGAGTTGGTGCAGTAATGAAAAATGAAAAAAATAAAAACTAATAAAGTCGATTTGGTGTCGAATGCCTCGTGCAATTCAAGGATAAACCTCCGGAGGTCCAGCCGGGGCACGCTGATGACTCGATCTCACTCTGTGTTCGGGATAGCCTCCAATTTCGTTTCTCGGAAGGAATATAAAAAAAAATTTTTTTTTTAAAAACAAGAGCCTACGGCGGACCATCTTGGGTTCCTTATACCCGTCAACCCTCTGTACATTTTTTTTCCGTATACTCGTCAAAGTGTTCGGAATACAAGCGAGATCGATTGCCTCATCTCGCGTAATTATCCCCTTGATAAAAGTTCGCGTCTAATTGTTTTTTATTCAAAAATATGTATTCTAATTGAGCAAGATTAAATGACGAGAAAAAAAGGACGAAAACCAACTCAAGCCGAAACCTTTTTTGGCACATATTATACCACAGAAATTGCCCCCTACTTAAATATTCGCAAAACAGAGCCTTATCAGACAAAAAAAAACCACTCGCCACTTTTACTTCGGTTAGTTTCACGGTTAAATGTGTAAATGTCGTGCTGGAAGGACCCGCGCGAGAGTCGTTGACCTTTTGCGTGAAAAAAAAAAACATAACAACGAAAAAATCGTGCTACTCGGTCGACGAACCTTACTCACCGTCAGATATAACACCTAGTGTACATACGTTAAACCCCTTAAAATGCTCTCTTTCCGAAATATACATATATATCGAGAGTCTCCCCGCCGGTCTCTCCTTTCCCTTTCGAACGACATGAGGAATGACCCGATGCGAGATATCTTTACGGATTAGAGTGAACTCTTTGCACGAAGGCCATGACTCAATGCCGAAAAAGATCGTTTTGCGAGCCTCTAAGCCCGGGGAACAGAGTGAAAACAGAATTTTAAATGCCGATTATCGATTCATTCTAGTTGTTACAAGGTTACCGAAAGTTTGAAGCGAAAAAAAACATAGTTATTACCAGTGAATGGTAATAACTATGACACGATAAAGATAGCGTTAAAAATGCAGCATTTAGGCTCAAATATGTTTAAACTAAGAATTGCCGGAAATTATTGTGATTTAATTAAATCTATAACAAATTAATCATGTGGAAGTACTTATCTAATTATCCACACAATTGAATTATGTATTCAAAAACAAATGTCTACAGTCTCGATTACCACTGCCATATTGTTTATTTGAATTTATCGCCGCCAGGCGACGCGAATGTTAAATTCTCATCCAGAGCCTACTTTCGAGCGAACGGAGTCTTACGGAAACTCAAACGCGCCACGAACGCACCCGCAAACCCGAGGAAAGTCGCTCGCGAACGGTTGGTCGTGACGCAATTGGCGTTATTCAACAATCGCAGTCTCGCCACCACGCGGAGGCGTCATGAAGCTCACGGTCAAGGTAGTCGCCATGCGCTGATTCCCTCGTGCCCAACGACCGAGATAATCATTTTTCACGATAAAAATCAAAAGATTATTAATTTTTTTTTTCTTCCCTCCACAACAAATTCGTTCTTCTGGCACAAATAACCACCGAAAATTTCAATCACCGAAAAGTGTTCTGGTTTTTAATTGCCGAAAAAGCCGACGAGGGAAATTTAGGTCCACATTTGCGATTTTTGTGGACTCGGCTTTGAGTCTGTTAACGTGTTTGTTAATCGCTCAGAGGCAAATAACGCATCCGCGTAAGGTTAGCTGTACGAGCTAAAGAAGTACTTGCACACGCGAGTAAGTACAATAGTGCATTATGCATAAATGTCCTGTTTACTCAACTGCCCCTGAACCCGGACATGAATCCTCTATGGCACGGAGTAGGGCCTCCTTCGATATATCACGAGTGTACATCACGTATATACCGGAATAGTATGAAATTATCCGTATATATATGTTCTTATACATATACGTTACATTTTTTTTTCAAAGTATACGCGCATATATGTATAGTGGTGATGTTTGAGAGCAAACTCCACTAGCGAGAAGGCACTGGCCCATAAGGCGATTTACCGCTACGTATTATCGCGAGACAAACGTTCCTTCTCCTCCTATACAGCGCGGTCGCTACATCACCGCCAACCGAGTGTCCGCCATCATTCTTTCTCATTCTCTCTCTCTCTCTCTCCCGGCAAGTTATCTCCTTTCTTTATATTCCTCGCCACGAGAATTATTCAGGATTCCACGGACGAAGAGGAATATAAGAGAGAAAACAGCAACCAGAGATTGCATTCTCTTCGCTATCAAATTTATATTCGAGGGATTTGTAAGGGAGGAATAAAAATTCAAACTTCGCTGTTGCGGTTTGTCAATTTCTTATCAATTTGTGTGGGACGAAAACTGCCGGATTGTTCTCTCATTCGGGACACATTATTGTCGAGGTTTCCGTATAACGGTCTTCCGTTCCGAGTCACTACTTCATCCCGCTGCCGGAATGATTTTATGTTTTTGGTGGCAGGGAGAAAGTCGCAGGAAACTGAGCAATTAGTAATGGACCGAATGACAATCGAAGAAATGCCGCGGTACGTCATACCGTCTTACTCTGTCTACAACAATTCCTAGAAAAAATAAAAAATAAAACCAGGAACCAATTCCTTGAAACCGTATCATTCCTCAGTTTGACTGGGTCGGAGAATCATGACTTCGCCATTCTGAATAATCGTCGAATACAATTTTTTCTGGATGTACGTCTTTGAGATTAGTTGACGGAAAATTTTGACGATATTCGACCGGAATCGGTTCGGGGATTCAGGAGCAGTAGCGCGACAAACGGACAGACCCGAAATGGCGCGCCTGCTTAAGTTGAGATAAAGACTTCTTTCGCTCGGTCCATCATAATGATTATTATTATAGATGTTATTATTATCGGATATAGATCTATAGGAAATTCGATGATCAATAATACTCCAGCCGCGTTCAATTTCCGATTGGAGTCCTGTCGTATATATCGGCAGGTAGACCGAACGAAATTCTTCATGTTCGTCTCGGGCGAGAGAAAATCAATGAGTTCGCCAGATTTTCTATTTCCTGAGAAATCAATGACTGAATTGGCATGATGCTTTGTTGATGTTGTCGCAACGAGGTAGACGAACTCCGCGACGACCGGCTGACCCAGAGTTTCCTCGATGGTAGGCCGCTCGAGGGGCAGAACGCGTTGCATGCTCGAGCCATCTTACGGTCTTTCCCGTCTTCAACGGTGCCTCTCGTTGATCTCTCTTTCCCCTCTTTTCCTTCTTCTCCTTTTTTTTCCCATATCGCATTGCGCGTTCGTCCTCGGTGAACGGTTCTCCACCCCTTCTTCGAGGCTTCCCCTTCTCCGTCACCAGGTTCCTCATCGACATCGGGCGTTCTCCACTCGTTCCTCCAGCTTTTCTTATTCCTCTTCTTCTTCTGCCCGTTCCTCTTCTCGGGAATCCCCTTCCTTCTCACCGTTCTGCCATCCGCAAAGAGGGCCTCTACGGTGACCGGCAAACTATACTCTCCGCCATCTTCCGTTCCGATGGTCCGAGGCGACATCCAACGGGAGAACGAAAAAGAGGTTCGCGGTTGTTTCGTGACGTCACCGTCGTGTATTGCGGTACATTCGCCGCGATGAGCCTACATTACGTGATCGCTCTCGAGCCTCTTGGCACGCACATACACTCACCTAGAAGAGGCACCGCTATGTTCTCGCGTATTTCCAACTCCCCCTTCGCGATGATAAGCGATTCGTGGTCTTTGTCCGTTTTACGAGCTAAGAGTACTTACTCCATACGGGTCTGATTGGCTTAGCGCAAGTTTCATTTGATCGTGGAGGGGGAGAACATTGGAGAATTCATCATTTGGATTCGAGGATGACTTTTTTGGGTCTAACATGGCGTCTCGAGAATACCGTTGATAAAATGCCAATTTTACGATTGTTTTATGACGATCGTATCAATTGGATTGGAGATTAATTTGCAGTGGACCTGGCGATAGATGGCATTTTAACTTTTAGATATATCGAAAATGGTCTTATTGTCTTGGACGATTTGTCGCTTGGCCATTTGTCTTCCGAAAGGGTTTTGAGTATCTCATAAAAGTTTAATATGCATTGACTCATCGAGATTATCTCAGCATAAATTCGATCGGTATGAATCAATGCGATTGAATCATTTTCTATCTTCTACATTGATTGGAATAAATTTTATTGCTTCGGAAAATTTGCCAATTGGCCTTTTCCTACCATCGTTGCGATATCACGTTACAAATTAATCGGAACTCGACATTAAAACTAAAAATCTACCGATTTCACTTCTACATTCGAGGCTTAGGTTCCCCAGTGTCGGTTGATGCGTACCAATTGGCCATTTTTATTGACAACGACGATCGAAGTTTGTTCTTACGTATTTAATCCGTTCGCGATCATCGAAAAATGAATTTCATTCCCGGATCGATTGGACATCGGACTGACGGACACATAACCAATTATTTCCTTTAACGATTTCGATGAGTCGGCGGGTTCACGTCGAGTCGTCCATTCGACTAGAACAAACGTTATTAAAGTAACGTTTTTCCTTCTCGTCACGCTAACGTCTGTCGATTCACGGGAATATCATCGAAGCCCCGGAGACATGGAGGATAAAAAGAGGGAGGGAGAGAGAGAAAATTCTCGCGGTCGCGTGGCTATGGATTCAAGACTCGAAGCGTACCCGGTGTACAGTTAGATGTACCGTTTCGAAAATCGTGATCGCGTGGAAGAGTTGCCGGTGCGGTGGAGAGGTGAAAACGTGTGTATACATCGACGAGCTTTAAAGTAGAAGGGGGAGAAGTTGAATAATTTTATACGCTCCTCAGTCCAATCGGTGTGTGTGTGCGTGTGTGTTTTTTGTTGACGGTACGTTGAAAAGAAAGGCGGACAGTTCTCCGGTCGAAAAAGTAACGGTGAAAAGACGCTCGGACGATGGTTTCACACTTTTTATTTTTTTATTTTTTTTAAACTCTTTTGTACATTTTACGGTGCCTTCCTCCGACGATTTTTTCCTCTTCTTTATTCTTTGTATAAAATACATTCGCATCACGTTCCTGTGAATCGTGTTCTTCGCGAGACGCTTCGCATCCGAGCGAACATGTACTGGAAGGACGCGAATGCTTGCGCAGCCCCAAAATAAAAAGGGAGGAAATAGGGTTAGGACAGCGTTTTCTCAATGATTTTCATGAATTTTTTTATAGTATAAAAAATAAATATAATTTATTGAAACTTTGAGAATATTTTATACATATATTGAAGTATATACTATAAAATTTTTGAAGAATTTCCTTGAAAAACACCGAAGATATTAGCGACCCCATATTGCAGGTCACAATCAGACTCAGCATTTTGCGTACATTCTGGAAGCCGCAATTGTCATCTGAAATTAAACGAGGCTGGAATTTACTTTTATCATATGTCTCTCTTCTATATGAACCTAAATGCTATGAAAAAAATAGAAAATTGAATTTTTTTCAGGGGTCAAAACAAAAAAGCATGGTTTTTGGCCATTATTTACAACTTTATTTGAAAAAAAAATTATTTTCAATAATGATAATATTCCGATTTTAGATTCATATAGAGCGCAATACTATGAAGAAAGTAACTGCCAATTTTCAAAACGATTGGTTGAAAACTTTTCAAACTAGCGTGTACGCAAGTTCAAAAAAAGTCGTTTTCAGAAAAACGCGTTTGAAAAAATAGTACCAAGAAAAACAAATTCAAGGCAGTCATACATTTTTTTCGGTGTTTTTCAAGGAAATTCTTCAAAAATTTTCTAGTATATACTTCAATATATGTATAAAATATTCTCAAAGTTTCAATAAATTATATTCATTTTTCATACTATAAAAAAATTCATGAAAATCATTGAGAAAACGCTGTCCTAACCCTGTTTCCCCCCTTAATGGCTTATAACAATAGAACGAGTCGGAATTTTCATTTAAAATTTTGGGAACATATTTTTCAATAGTTTTACTAACAATTTATGAAATTGAAAAAAATCGATTTTTTGAACCGTCTAACCCTATTTCCCCCCTTAACAAAAGCCTTCATCCAAGCCCTTCTTGTCTGGAGATTAATATTTATAACAAATAATGACGTAGGATAATAATCGTAGAGCACGCTCTATCTTCGTACAAAAGGAAAATCGTCATTTCGAGACTAAAATTATATTTTTTTATTTTATAATAAAACTTATTTATTTATTTCTTTGCATATTTTCAAAAGCGTTTTAAGAGCGCCTGCGCTTTCACCTTCGACGCGTCGTACTTTTTGGAGCGACTCTCTAAACAACCCCTGTTTTTTTTTCCTCGCGATGACTCCGTACATCCGCGAACGTTTTTTTTCTTACCAAAAATGAGTTGAATTTATAGAATTGCTGTTATTATGCTTCCGCGGGGGAAACGCCATTGTGCGGCTGAATCTCTTCGTAATAATTTAAACTTTAAAATGCCCGCTCGAATCCAGTCACCCGAGCTTTTCTCGAATTTTATTCACAGATTCTTTTATATCCGACCATGAATTTCGGCCAATTTTTTCGCATTACCACCCCCTTCGCCACATTTTTCCTCCTTTTTGTTTCAAAATGTTCTTGTGTCTCTAAACGTCGAGCCATCTCGGCGAATGAAAAACGGCATTCACGAAGTCTACTCGTGAATTTTTCAAAAGATCAGGTTAGGTTTCAATGAAACCTAAGCAAAGTTATGAGCACGGGAAAAAAGTAAAAATTTTCATTATTATTTAAAAATATGTTTCGAGATCTCTTTAGAATCGCAAATATCCCGGCGATTACGAGAAACGCGGAGCTTTCATCAAAAATTCAAATGTTCTTTGTGAAAAAGAGGAAAAATACGAAATATATTTTCGTTTTTTTTTTTCGTCAAAATAACCTAATAACGCACGTATATCTACAAAAGAGAAAGAGAGAGAGAGAGAGAAACAGCGCGCAACCCCCAAACGGCGAGGGTGCCGGTACCGGGGTGTATATAGCTCTGTTACTCCACGGATCGAAGGAGTAAAACTCGGAGGGTTCGATCCCCGTGAGCGCATGCCTGAGTTTCTCGCCGCTCTATCGCGAGAGGTCCGATTACACTTGGCAGAAAAGCCCCGAAGAACGGAATATGAGGTGGTTTGGTATTCGAGTGTCCACGCTCGCTTCTCGGCAACCCCTTGCCTTTGCTTTTAGTATATTGTGGGCAAGGTCGCTTGAAGAATCCCTATATACAACGACCCACATATGCCGTTCCACATACAGACACTCATATATCGATTCCTATAATCGAAAAGGGCGTATCCTTACAAGTTTCAACGCGTAAATTAACGTTCGTTACACCCTTCCGTTTTTCAGAAGTAGATACAGGGCCTATGTTCCGTACATATACGTATTCAAAGCTCGCGAAGAGTACTCTCACTTTCCACTCGGTAGAGGCACTACCGTACAGTGTCAGGCACCGAACTATGGTGTATATGTATATATCTATAACACAACTACCCTTAGATTCGAAGTTACTACTACAAAAGTCTCGGTGTTATCGACTCATCCGCGCCTTTAGCTAACCAACACGTGTCCATTTCACCGAGAGACGGCAACAATGTCCATGTGACGAAAGAAACATCAAAAAGCGTTTCATTGGAGGGAGAGGTAGGGATGAAAAGCTTTTACGTACTTTGGATGAAAACTGTAGAAGAAAAAAAAAATTAAAGAGAGCTTTCCTTTTGAGCTACGAAAAGCTTGGAATCGTGATGAAACTCTCCAGTTTTTTACTGCGTTTTTGCGAAGCTCTTTATTCAGGTTTTCGGAACAGGGCATGATTTTAACTGGGAGATGAGTGAAAATTGGTATTTTCTTTTAGGGGCTAATGTTTCTTTCGATTGGAATAATTGGAAAAGCGAGGATTGTCGATATAATTACGGACTCTAGATTATACATCAACCCATGTCCCCTGAGTTATTGTTGATAATCAATTTAGGACGAGGGGGATGTAAAGAAAGATCCATATTTTTTTTTTCATTAGATTGGAATATTTGAAGAGTCGTGATCAGGGGGTAAACTAGGGTTTCCCAATTTTCCAATTGAAAAAAAAAAACTTTTTATACGATTGCATCAATTTTAAATAATCATGGTTAGAAAAAGTTTAGGATTTCGACAAATTCCAGATCAATCTCCTAGGGGTTGTTGCAGAAAAAATATTCTAATTTTGTACTCGATTAAAATGTACACTAGAAAAAAAAATGAAAAATATTGAAAATTCTATAAATTGCGGTTGAAGTTCTTGGAGGGGTTGATTATGGGTATCAACGTGATACGATAGATACGCGATAGAAAATCGTCAAGTGTAATATCTCCTTGTCTGTCGTACGCAAGAGGAGCCATATAGGGGTGGATTGTTTCGGTGCGCCGGGCGTCCCGGTGCGCCATCTCGCGTAAATCTTCGAAACCCCCGTGAACACGAATACGTATACACCCCCGTAAGTGCAAGCGAACCGTGAACGGAAAAGTCAGTTCCGCCCGCCTCGGATTTTTCCACAATCGTTGTGGATATTAACGAAGCTTCTCGGTCGTGTCGCGTTATTTTTAGTTTTTTCCCCGTTAAAACAGACCCCCGCGGAAACGATTTGTTATTCTGTTTTAACGAACGATCCCAATGCCCGATTTGCACACGTCGTGACGAAAAATAGTTGACAAGTATTGTAACGTGGGGGTTGGGAAAGGTGGGAAAAATGCAAGAATCGCGGATGAAAGCTTCACGAAAAATTGACGTCTGAAGCTTTTTTGGTGTGCGAGCTTTCCCAACGAAGAGGAACAAAATAGAGAGAGAGATAGAGAGAGAGAGAGAGAGAGAGAGAGAGAGAGAGAGAGAGAGAGAGAGAGAGAGAGAGAGAGAGAGAGAGAGAGAGAGAGGGAGAGGGAGAGAAAGAGAGAGAGCGATATATAAATGTTTGTGAGATCAATGAAAATACGTTGCAAACGGGATGAAAAGAAAATTAAGAAGTTAAGAGCGAGTGCACGGCGAGAGGGGTGAGAAAACGAAAGAAAAAAAAAAAACAACGAAGCCTTTTCACGAAACGTCAAGGAGAAAGAATAATAATCACGAATCTCGCGCTTACGCGAGAAATTTCGGTGAGATATAAGTATATATATATTTTTTAACGAGCCAGAGTCGATTCTCGTGAAGGAATAATAACTGTGAGTGCCGGAATTGAGATTTAATGGAAAGAGCTCGAGAGCTTTTTTTTTAATTTGTTTGAAAAAATTGTGATTTTTTTAATATGTCTTCGACGAGACCAACATCCCGGAAAACGCACGTGACGAGTTTTAACATTTTCTTTTTTTTAATTTTTTTCAACGATGCTACAGACGAGAAAAGGATTTATCAAAATTATCTTTTTAGCGAGTGTCTCGACGTTTCCATGTGACTCCATGTGCGCGAATGATCATCTCCTCGGATTCATTTTACGTTATGCGAGAGTTCGGAAATTTTATTTCCGTTTCGGAGGAGCAGTTTGAGGGGTGGGATTTTTGGTTTTTTATTCTTTTTTTTGGGGGAGGGTTATTATTTGTTAAATTCATTTTTTTTTATGCTCTCGTGACCATAGGCGAGGGTTGTTGCCAGCGCCCGTGTGGCGATAGACAAGCCCCACTGACCTATTGACTCTCTAGCCTGGTCCCGTCGTTTCACAACCCTGCCGCTGTATGGCGCGTTCGTGCAGCTAAGGTCGAGTACCCAACCAACTCGACCGTGCCGTTATATCGTCGTTCACGATGAAAAACACACCGAGCGCCACAAAAATTAACCCAAACACAATTGAATCTCGTACGATTTTTTTTAAACACGAAAATAACAACAACAAAAACATGTCTGATCTTGTGAATTGAGGAGAAGAATTCGTCCATTTCCACTTCCAAGTAGAAACGGCGGTTGAAATCGGACAATCAAGTTTTTTTCTTAATTACAAAGCGGCAGTTTTTTTCGAACGTTATTTAAATTGAAAATGGTCCATTGTCATCGAGTCCAGTGTTATCGAGTTCAATTAAAGCAGGGTAAATTTTGAGAAGGGGTTGAACTTTGAAAAAAATATTTAAAATCGTTAATTTTTCTCAGACATTTCATTCTCTTTTTTAAATTATAAAACGTCCATTTTCATTACACATTATATTGTTTAAATTCGCAAATTCTTGATGATTTTCGAACGGTCCTTTCTTTTTGAATAAAAATAAGTTTTCATAAGGGGTTACGTAGAAAAAATAAATAAATTAATTAGAAGTGAACAAATTCTATAAACAACAATTTTTCCAATTTATCGAAAATCCCGAATCTCTCGTAAACTCGAAAAAGTCAATCGTCGAATTTAGAGACACGAGAAGCTCGGTGACTAAAATCTCAGAAAAATCTCTCGATTTTTTTCGCCAAGTGAAAAAAGTCCAATCACGATCAGACACAATTTTGTAGAACGCCTGAAAAAAAAAAACAAAGTTCGTAAAAACTATTCCTCCACGACATTCGACTCGACACGTTAGAGAACAAATAAAAAATCTAATCGAATTACTTACTTAAAAAAAATTCTTTTCCCAGATATTCAATTTTTATCCAAGCGCAGAGAATTCGTGGGACAAAAATAGCAATAAAAAAACAAAATAAAGAGCTCTTCATCGAGTGACAAGACTGGAAACGGAAAAAAAAATCTCGATAAAAAGCACAGAAAAAAATGCATTTCCATATATCCGAACGATCGACGCTCGTCGGAAAAATAATTTTCATAAGATCGTTCGTGTCGCCATGCGCGACGTCTCGGGACGCTAATAAAATCGATATACATTAACGACGCTGTCTCGTTAAAAATTAATCGCAAAATTGTTTTTTTTTTGTAGTCGAATTCACGTTATCGCACGATTAGTCAATTTGTTAAAAAGTTTTTCAAGAAAGAAAAACATCATATAAACGTTACAAAAGTAATAGTAACGGTAATTACTTTTCTCACGAATTGCCAAGTTGATTAATTGGCCAATATTTTTCTTTTTCTTTTTTTTTTTTTCGGGTGTCCCGCTCGTTCGCTAGGGAGCCGAAGGTGTAATCAATCTTAAATTCGTACAAGACTCGTGTATACCCATGTACACGAGGAAAATAATTATTAGACGTTGAGATATTGCTCGGATAAGAAGATGCCGTTTCTCGCGTTTAATACCCCGACCGCACCGTGAAGCTGTGATATAATCTGCGAGAGATTCGTGAGCGTGGTCCACACGCCGACGGGAGATAAAAGAGGGGAGAAGAAAGAAAGTGTGTGCGAGCGAGACAGAGAGAGAGAGAGAGAGAGAGAGAGAGAGAGAGAGAGAAAGATAACGGGAAGAAAAAATGGCAGAGAGCGCGGGAAGTCCGGGTGCAGTGGTAGCTGCCAACAGCCCCCAGCAACAACAGCCAACGCAACAACCAACGGCACAGCCAACTCAGCAACAGCAGAGCCAAACTTCCGCGTCGACACAACAGACACAACAACCACCCGACATAAGCAGCTCGCAGCTGGCTTCTCCACCGATCACGGGAACAGGTATAGACGATTTTCAATTTTAGAAAAGCCATCGTGTTGAACTTAAGGGGCTCAAATACCCCTGCGCGCGCCGGAAACCGCGAGTAAACTCGAAAAATTATTATAAAGGTTATATGGTGAAAAAAAAATTAAATTGTTGATTTCATAATTTTTATTAACTTTTCAACTGTAAGAAAAAAAATTAAAACATTTTTTTGCCTCAATATTTAACATTATTTTTTACGGGTATAAATAGACTACCGATGAAAACCATGGCGCCTCCTTGTCGACATCATAACTCCACCAAAAATTATCAAATCTACAAAAATAAAAATAAATCTAGTAATATAATGTAGTAGTAATAGTCTGACGGAGAAATGTTTTTTTTTAGAAATAAAGAAATTACAATATTTCAAACTTTAGTATGCAATTGAAAAAAAAAAATTACTGTTTAATAATTTATAAAAAAAATGTCGAACCAAAAAAATTAAAAAAATCTAATTATGAAAATTAAAAAAAAAATAGTTAAAAAATATTTAAAAATTGACTGAGTCACCGTGGCGACACTGTCGAAAAAACAGAGTTTCGAGAAAAACGCGTTTAATAATGTTAGTATAAAGAAAAACAGAAAAATTTATTTTTTCTTATAGTTGAAAAGTTAATAAATAATATGAAATCAACAATTTAATTTTTTTCTTCACCATGCAACCCTCGTAATAATTTGTCAAATTTACTCTTAAAGCGAGCTCTTAAAGATGCCTCGCTGTCGGTGAACTTCTTTTGGGGGTTGAAAAAATAAAATTTGAAAAGTAAAAATGCGAACGAAAAATTCGATCGCAAAATTAAGTGCGCTTTTTAATTTGCCGAGAACGAAAAAGAGAATTGCATCGAAAATCCTAAAGGCGGCGAAAATGAAAGGTCGAAAATGCGTTACTGCGATCATCTAAACGAATGTTCAGATCTGAATCTGAAAAAAAAAAAAATTGTAGGAGCTAGATATTTTTTTCACGAACGAGACAAATATTCAAAGAACCAAAAGACTACTTAGAATTTTTCGTATACCGGTTCCGAAATGTTTTTGGTTTTTTTACACCGACCAGCGAATCATTTGGTACAATCGTTCATTTCGGATTTTCGATAGCGTGATTATTTTCGTAAAGTAACGAATAAAGCGCATTTTTGCGGAATTCGCGTATTTCTCCACCATAAAAAAGAAATAAGAGATAGAAAGAGACAGGAGGTAAGGCGAAGGAGAGAACGACAGAAGAAATTATAAAAGCGGGAAAACATGATTAACGGAGCAGGAGGGGGGGATCGTGTATAAGCGTGGGTCCCGGCGGCGCTTTAGCGGATCTCTCGGTCAAGTAACGGGTTTCCGGCTGTGCCGGAGTACCGCTATAAAACACGAAGCAGCGGCGAAGAACACAACACGCTGGGTACCTCATGTACCCGTGGGCTCCCTCCTTCTGACGCGGTTACCGACACCGTTATCTCTCTCTCTTTCTCGCTCTCTCTGGAGTGTTTCCCTCGGCCCCCCGTTACCGATGCACGCGCAACAGTAAAAACCTCACAAGAGGGAACTAAAATATGGGCAGGGGGGGGGGGGGGCGGTACAGCATTATAGTATGGGATATATACGGTATAAAATGATCCCACGTGGTGTCGCTAGCCCATTCGCGAGCGGCCGATCGACGTAGCGCGCTTAAACGAACATAGAAAAAGAGGAGAAGAAGAACGAAGAGAAAGAAAGGAAGGAATTTCATATATATACATATATATATTCGTAAAGATCGCATGCAGCAATACGCGCGGGGCTAAGAGAAACGAGATGACGAGATAACGAAACTGCAGTTTGAAATAAAAGCGCGATATAATAATAATGATAAAAATAATAATATTAATATTCGTGATTATAAATGTATTGTTACGAGAGCACCGTGCCCTCTGGGCATTTTGTAATCATTATCGAAAAATATAAATAACGTATCCGAATTATTCATGATCGCTAATTTCCGTTGTTACAAATTTTTCGTCAATTTTAATTGTATTTTTTTATTGTGTTTAAGGGGGGAAATAGGGTTAGGACAGGGCTTTCTCAATGATTTTCATGCATTTTTTTATAGTATAAAAAATTAATATAATTTATTGAAACTTTGAGAATATTTTATACATATATTTAAGTATATACTATAAAATTTTTGAAGAATTTCCGTGAAAAACACCGAAAATATTAGCGACCCCATATTGCAGGTTACAATCGGACTCAGCATTTTGCTTACATTCTGGAAGCCGCAATTTTCATCTGAAATCAAACGAGGTTGGAATTTACTTTTATTATATGTCTGTCTTCTGTATGAACCTAAATGCTATCAAAAAAATAGAAAATTGAATTTTTTACAGGGGTCAAAACGAAAAAGCATGATTTTTTGCCATTTTTTATACGTTTATTTGCAAAAAAAAATTATTTTAAATAATGATAATATTCCGATTTTAGGTTCATATAGAGCGCAATACTATGAAAAAAGTAACTGCCAATTTTCAAAACGATTGGTTGAAAACTTTTCAAACTAGCGTGTACGCAAGTTAAAAAAAAGTCGGTTCTGAAAAACGCGTTTGAAAAAATGGGGGCCTGAAGGAGAGCTACTCACTTTAATGGCTTATAACAATAGAACGAGTCGGAATTTTCATTTAAAATTTTGGGAACATATTTTTCAATAGTTTTACTAACAATTTATAAAATAAAAAAAAATCGATTTTTTCAACCGTCTAACCCTACTTCCTCCCTTAATTGAATTATGGACTGTCAGGAGATATTAGCGTCGGGAGCGTTTGGAAATATCGGAAATAATTTTCAAAATAATATTTAGAACATAGTCTGACCATGGCTTCGAAAAATTGAAGGCTTTGCGAATTTTTGTGAAAATTTGCTACGACTTAAAAAATTTTCGAGCTATCGATCGAATTGATGGTTACACGGGGTCCGGAATGTTTCATATTTAAATTTGCGCAAGGGTACAGCAGTTTTTATAAATTTTTGAAATTTTTTTTGAACAACGATGTTGATAGAATTCGAAATGAAGTACGAGGAACGACTGTCCCGAGTTTAAATTTGGAATTTTTTAAATTATAACATCCGAACGCAAGATATTCTTGGCTATTGATTTTTTTGCACCATTGCACTCACGAGCGCCCAAAAGTTTTCTGTGTACTCGTATACTTTACGAACTGTGTGTGTAATAACGTTATTTCAACGATGTCTCGTGAGGTTTATGAGCGGGAGACGATGCGCCGTTTTAATTGGCCTCGAAACGGTGAACGACATGACTTAGAGCCGTTCCTCACAGTTACGGTATTTGCCGCGGGAGTTACGATGAATTAAATGTATTAAGAACGCGAGTGGGAAGGGATGTTTTTTCTCTTTCTCTCTCTCGGTCTCTATCTCTTGCTTTTTCTTTTCGCTGCATTACCACACGAGGGAAATGCAGAAAATCTCGCTGGTTATCGCGTGAGAAAGGTCTTAGGGTCTAGCTCCGAGGATTTTTTTTTGGGGGGATTTTTAAAACGGTAACATCGGGATTGAAATCTTGACTGAAATTCGTCGAGGGAAAGTTCGAAAAGGCGGATATTTTGGATAACGGGAAGAAAAAAAAGGGAAATATTTTGAGAGAACAATGAAGTTTTGTAATAACTTCGTTACGAAGATCGGAGACTTTTTTTTTCGTACACTTCGCGAGATATATTGTCATCCTTCGAGCCAACTTGGTCGTTTTGTTCGTTAACGAGCTTAAAGTGAAAAAGGCGTGTCTGACAGCGAAGCCCCATCACAAGCACACTTACACTCACGCTGGAATTCCCAGCACCCCTTACTGCGCGATAAAAAAACATTCACTAATTACTTTTGCAACCTACGCGCCCCCGCGCGCCCTTCGATTTTCATCTCCTCGCCATTTGGACGAGCGTCAGTCGACGAACTTTGCTTGAATAGCAAAACAAAATGACAGAAAAAGATTTCATCCCTTATCTTAGAACGTCCCCAACTTAAGGTCGCTCAAGTTCAACTTAAGTTCAATTTAAGTTCAACTTAAGTTCGACTTAATTTCAACTTAAGTTCAACCTAAGTTCGACTTAAGTTGAACTCAAGTTCAACCTAAGTTTGACTCAAGTTCAACTTAACTTGGGGACATTCTAAGGTAAGGTAAACCAGGCCAGAATCTATTCCAGGCCAGGGTCTATTCTGGCTCAGGCCAGAATAGATAATCATTAACATTAAGTTAAGTTGAACTTAAGTATGAATTTAACCTAAAACTCGAATGAAAATTTAAGTATGAACGTAAGTTATTGTTAATGACCATCGGTACTGGTCTAACAGATATATTTAGCTCAAGTTCGAACTTGGGCAAACTTGAAATTAACTTAGAAATTAAATGGGAACTTAGAATCGTGCTAACTATTATCAATTGGAGTTTCAGTCAATTTATTTTTTAAATTCGGCGCTCGTAAGGGAAAAAAAAACTAAAAATGAGGATCGTGAATTTCACTAGAGCGTAAAAAGAGGAGAGTGATTACGCGGTTTTATAAATACACACCTATAAAATTGACTCCCTTTTTACTGCACCGATTGCCTCCTCCACCCCCCCCCCCCCCCCCGCCGTATCGGTTAAAAGCCCTCCGACCCTCGTGTTCATCGCGAGACCTTAAATTGAGGGTGATTACCTGTCCCGAAGCTTTGATACCTCTCAGAATGCTCCGGCTATTGTATATAAAAAGAAGGGGATAACCCACCCTTTTGCATTCTACCGTAGTCCTATTCAGGGGAGCATCGGGGCGTTGCGTTAATGTCTCTCCTTTTCTCTCCCTCTCCGTCTCTGTAGTCAGCAACGGGGCACACGCAGCTCGCAGGCAGTAGGCCAAGAGTTCGATGGCCCGCAGCCTTGCAAGGACGGTGGAGGCAGCGAGAAAGAGAGAAAGACGAAGTGGAAAAAAAAACGCGGAGTTCTCGCTTGCCAACGACGTTTCGCGGCGTCCCCGAGAGATGGCGGCTCGGATTCGCGCGCGTGGAGCAATTTTTTCGCGGGAGAATCTGTTTTACCGATCTATGTCGCGAGCATGTCGGTAAAGTTGGAATCTAATCTTAGAACATTTTATTTTATTTATTTTTTTGTCTCGTTCCAATCGCTCCCTCTCTATTCATTCCTTTCTTTTCTTTCTTCTTTTATAATTCGTCACGGACACTTCTCGCCAAGTAGTTACAGGGCGTCACGTGACATATTTTCGCTTATATATATATATATATATCTCCGTGTATGTATGATGGGATTTCGTAACGAGACATCGACTTCTCTGCGAAGCTCCCGCAACCTCTCACCGGAACTGGTCTTCTCTCTCGAGTCCAGAGTGCCTATAGATATATTTACTATATATAACACGCCGAACGTTCAACCGAGCCGACGAACAGCCGCGCAGGAGAGGAGGAGGGAAATAATATATATTAATAGAACCCGAGGAACGGTGTCGTGTGTGCTTTTGCCGGATAGTCGATTTCCCTCCTACCTACCCTCTTCTCAACGATTCTCAACCGTGGGAATAAACGTGCTTTACCGCTAATCCTTTATATTTTGATCATCCTTGGAATGGCTTTAGGAATTTTTTTTCATAGTCCGAAATAATTCGACATTATTATTTAAAAATTATCATCACATTACGTAATTAAAATAAAATTTCGTATTTACAAATGTGTCGATAAAAATCAATTTACGATTTATTCGGACTTGCAATTATTCTTCTCTCGGCCCCAGAAGCATTGGCAGTTTAATTTTCACGAGACCGAGAGAGAGAGAGCCTCTTTCGTCGATCTACGAAAGATTTCCGGTACGAAAAAAATAAACATGACGGTATCAGAGACTCAGTATTATTTGTTTCGTAGTTATGAACATTGAAAAATGAGGCACTCGGGGTCTACTCGACGAATATTTGTTCTTTAAATTCTAAAATATGGTGCACGTTTTTTGTTATATTTAACCATTATTTAACGATTTTTAAAACGTTGTTTAAATGAATTTTTTATTCATTTCGTCTTTAGCTTCTTACCTACTCACCCCCTTCGGATTAATCCACCCTATTCGTTTAAAAAATCATGAAGAAACGTATTGACGAAAAAAATGCAAATCACATTTTTGAAGTTGTGACAACGATCTGAAAAAAAAAAAACGTTAACCAAAATTCGTGAGATTGGGCGTCGAATTTGACGTTTAACGTCCCGTAGATCGGGTTAAAGTTTTCTATGTTAGAGGTAATCGTTCCCGCCGACTGGTAACTTGCGGTTTGCCGAAGCGAAACAACACAAACGTTCTCGAAGCGTTATATGTTGCGAGAGGCAAGAAAGAGCAAAGAGAATGAGAGAGAGAGACAGAGAGACAGAAATTTCCCATTGCGACATGTTTTTTTTTCTCATTTTTTTTTCTACAGAACCGACAACAATCGCCTTCTTACGTTATATGTACCCAGAGGTAACTCCACCGAAACCGCGCGCGAGAGGTTCGCGCTCCCTCTCGGTAAGAAGATAATGGTCTTGAAGTTTTGCCACAAATCTAACGACTTAAAACGCGTGCCCTACCTCCCCCCGTTCCGTTTTAAAACGCTATGGAAATATTTCGCAGTAAGAAAAAAAAAAAAATGAAACGCGCGTCCACGAAAGAGTTTCCGCGAGAATCGAATTATGAATGGCATCGAGCCTGGACAACAATGAGATGGAAGATCGTGCGCAATTGTTCCCTAATCGTTTTGGCCGTTGGAGGAACAACGAAATGAAAAAAAAAAAATTCTGTGCATTTGGAGAAATATTGTTGTTACGTAGAATTTAGGTTATTTTTTTTTAAGACGCTCGTGAAAAACGTTTGTCTTTTAGGTTTCTTCGAGGACTTTGCGTGAACTGAAAAACGGCATTGCGATTTTTTTTCAGTAATCGTATTGTTTGAGGGATTAAGCATTTTGTTTTTTTTTATCGAAAATTCGAAACAAGGGATGTAATTAGGAAGATTAATTATTTCACTCAATTAAATGATTTTCCCTCGTAATCAGTTGCGATTTCGTTAAATCATCACGATGAACATTGTCCATTTCTTTTTTTTTCTTTCAAATAAGCTTTACAAGTTTGCGAACTTGTGACGAAAATTGTTGATGAAATTAATTTCATCGTAAAAATATTACGGAAAAATCAGAAAATGACGAAGCGATCACGAACATTTATTACCGTCTCAATTAACAATGAATTTTCTTCGTTAATTTCGCGATTCTTCGAATTTCCATTTGAATCTTAAATTGAAAATGATAGGTTAAAACAAAATGTTAATTTTATCATCGCCTTGCACAATTACATTGTCGAATAAGAAAAATCAGAAATGGGGAGGGCTGTGGATGAACGAGTGCAACGAGATGAAAAAAAAAATGAAAACAGACATCAGAGAGAGAGAGAGAGAGAGAGAGAGAGAGATACACGTCGTGAGAATGTAGGTCAGGATGGAAAGTGTTGTTCGTCGTTGGGTTTTATACGTATTTGGAAGTTAAGGACGTCGATTTATGCTGTTATCACACGTTTATCTTTCGCTCCTTTTTTTTTCCGCTCCTCTGCCACCCTCACTTTCGATGGTTGTTTTATTTTTGTCCACGAGAATGAATTACGTACCAGTGGGACCTTTTTTTTCCTCCGTTTCGTCTGTCTTATTCTTTTTTTCTTTCTCTTATTCCATCTTCGGGACGTGAGAGAAAGAGAGAGAGAGAGAGAGAGAGAGAGAGAGAGAGAGTACGAAGCTATAAAAGGCCCGCGTCAGACTCCGGTACACTCTGCGTGTGGTGAAATATACGAAGGTCCAGTGGGGCACAGGTAGTAGGGAGAAGGCTCTGAGAGAAAAGATCCTTACTTGGTGGCCGGCGACTGAGCGAGATCGTCGGGTCGTGACAAGGGGTCGTGGCGAACGATTTTTACGCAAGACTTATAAAATAATAATAATAATAATAATAATAATGAAAATGAAAAATTCGCGAAATATAACGAAACGAAATTGAGGTATTATCATTAAAATTCATAAAAATATTTCATTTCGATGATAAAAAAATGACAATTGATAACAAATACTAAATATTAAATAAACGTATAATTAAAGTTCGAAAAATATGTAATAATTACAAATGTAATTTAAAAAAAAACACAATTTTAGGAATGAAATAAATCACATTACTGTTTTTTTTTCTCATTCCTATAAAAATTACGATTGCGAGACGCATTAAAAATGCATTTCATTCACGCGAATCGTTTCGTTCAATTTTTTCCTTTTTCTACCTTTTTCAGGTAAGTCTCAGTTTCGCATCCTGTGTTTTGAATTTAAAAAAAAGTAAAAGGACTAGAACAAGAAGGATGGAAGAGAGAGAGAGAGAGCTATCCCTCGAGCTATTCGACACATTGTGGGCGGTTACCTCTTCGAGGGTGAGTACACAGAAGAACACCAGGAAGTCTATAGTGCATAATAATAAATGTATGTATTTAGTACAAAGTATGTTGCGGGAAATTAATGTTTTTTCTTCCTCCATCTCCTTCAAAGTCTCATCGTCCGTTGAAAAAAATATCACCGTCGATCGTTGATTATTTCAAATTGAATTTATATAAAGAGAAAAAATTCTCTGATATCTGGCCAAGGTCCTAAAATGCACCACCGCCGTTTTTTCTCACTCTCTCTCGTACTACGACTGACGAAAATTAATTCGCCCCGCTGTACGGAAAATTAAATTAAGGGCGACCACTCGTGTAACTGCCTGAAAGGAGAGGTGATATTCGGGAATTTATTGAAAGAAAAGTATCGCGCGGAACGCTTGAAATTTTAAGGATATATTTGCGTATAAATTGTGCGTATACAGGAATTTTTTTCAATGAAAATATTCAATTATCAGCGACCCATGCGCCATCTCCCAAGTCTCAAAAAAAAAAGTTCTCCCACTGACGCAATGATTGCGGCCTTCGGAGTGACTGAAATAAAAAAAAACAAAAATAGTTCGTCAAACTAGAAGGTATTGCCTGTACAATGACGCGGGATTGTGAAAAAATTAAATAAAAATCCAACGAAATGGCGGTATTTTGAAAAAAAGTTCCAAATTACGCTTAAAAATCTGATGGTTTTTTGCACGGAAAATCGACATTTTTTTATCCAATCGAAAAAACTGGAGGGTCATTATACGAAGAATCAAATTCGAGTTAGAACCGCGGCAAATTTGAAAAATGCCGTTTTGAAGAAAAAACGGGTTGAAAGACGCGTTGACACGTTTCCGACCGACGAGCAGCTGCTCTTTAGAAGGCTGTAGTCTCAAAAATTATTCGAGATCCGCACTTGAAATTTTACTACGTTATTCTCGAAGCTGTGGACTATCGAAAAATGCAAAAAAAAAAAGATTTTTCGAAAGTGTCACACTAGTGGTTAAATTAACCCCCTGAAATGACTATTTTTTTTTACTGATAAAAAGAAAAACAAATTCTCCCGCAAATGTCGAGTTGGAAAGTGAGATTAGAAAAAAATTCAAGATGGCAAATTCATAAAATAGAAATTAACTTCGTACATCACGATGTTTAATGATTTGTATTTTTTTCGTTTTTTCGCTCTTTTTTCATTTTATATACGTCTCGTCAAGAAGACAGAGAGAGAAGAGGGAACGTTTTGGTGTCCCGACAATTTATGATGTGAACAGGCGGTATAAAACCGATTAAATAAGCTCGATTCTTCGTTCGTTTGGGGTACCATTAAAATCTCTCGTGCATGCGTGTTTGGCTTTCACCGCCCGCGGGGCCCAAAAAAAGATTTCCGGGACCCGCTAACAAATCCATGGACAAACTTGTATAAGTCACCACACTGATTTTTTCTCTCAAGCTACATTTTATTATTATTATTAGTTATTTTTATTATTATTATTATTATGATTATTAGTATGAGAATCTCATCATCGCAAATACACGTCCTGTTTCAAGACGCGAAGATCGCTCCGCGTTAGGATATAATTCAAAGCTGAAAAAAAAAGTGTGAAGTGAAAAAGAAAAATTTGCAACGTACCGAGACGAATACAAAGACCTCTGGTGGGTGCGCGGAAAAAAACACGCGATATTCACGTTCTATATATACATTAGAGAGAAAGAGAGAGAGTGTAACAAACGGGAATTTGCGCAATCAGCTTCCTCTATAGTCGCACAGGTGAATACGCATCCGTGCGTTTGACTCCCCCCTCACATTTCCTCCCTACGTTTTTTTCTCTCTCTCTCATTCTTCCAACATCATTCTTTTGCACGTTTAGATTTCGCGAAATAAAGATCCTCAAGATCTTTAGTCAGCCGCACATTGTTACGAACGAGGCTTAGAACAAAAAAAAATAAAATAAAGAAAATCTTTCGTTCAAAAAATGATTTTACAATAAAAATAATAACCAATTATTTTAAATGATTACTATTTGGAAAAAAAAGTACTCGTTCTTCTTGTGTGTTCCCGATAGTTTGGTCACTCCGTCGTAAAAACATTTCGAATGTTTTTTTTTGCTTTGCATTTTCATTACGAAAAATTCATCGTAAATCATTTTTTACCTCGTCGTAAAAATAATTTGTTACCTTTTTTTTTGTCGTCTAACAAAATTGTTTTTCCACACACGCGATTTTTATCTTCATTAATTCCCGATGTTTATTGCAAAAGATGAATTGTTCGTTTTTTTATTAATCGAAAAGAAAGTAAAATTTATTATTATTTCACGACAATTATTCATTGGCTTCTAAAATTGTTTGGAATGTGTTTTGTCTTTTTTTTTTTAGTAATAAAAAATTGTTCTTTCAGTTTGTCGTATAGAAAACATTTTATGCATCTCCGATCTCATGCGTATAAGTAAATATATATATATATATATATATATATATGTATTTGATGGAAGGAATGAAAGTAAGTGGCAAGGTAACGAAGGTCGACATTTGTTAATGGCAAAAATGTTCGCGCGGAATACATGCCTGAATAATATTATATCGAGGGAATTGCATATTATCGGACCAACCCTCCTGAACGATGACCTTCGCTCACAGCGTGAGTACCTTTCTCGCAATAAGACGAAGAGATAAAAGGTCCCACTCCGTTGGACATTGTCGACAATGAGAGAAGCAATTCGAGCAGCAACTTTACCCGGATCGATATTTTATAATAAATATTTATTCGTGCAATGACAATTTGCGGGCTCGCATACCGCCGAGCGCGCTGAAAATCGAGTAAATTTAAAAAAATTCTCACAAACGTAATACGGTGACAAAAAAATTAAATTGTTGATTTCACATTTTTTATCAACTTTTCAACTACGAGGAAAAACATTTTTTTTATTTTTTTTTTCAATATTAATATTATTTTTTTAAGGGTAGAAATGCACTACTGATGATAACCATGACGCCTCCTTGTCGACATCATAACTTCACCAAAAATTATCCAATCCGCAAAAATAAAAAAGAATCTAGCAACATAATGTAGTAGTGATAGTCTGACGGAGGGCATTTTTTTTTCTCAATAATAAAGCAATTACAGTATTTCAAACTTTGGTAGGCAATTAGAAAAAAAAATAAAAAAACCTCTCGTCAGACCATAGAGAAAATAACTATCAAGATTGAAAAAAAAAAAAGTTAAAAAATATTAAAAATTGACTGAGACGCAACGCTGAGTGCAACGTGAACTTACTGTCCGGTCACATTTATTGCTATAACTTTGTAACGGAGTGGAATTTTCTTACAAATTTTTTTTTTTTAATTCTTTAAAGTATAAAAAATAAAAATCTATAAAAAAAAATCGATTTAATGAAAATTTCAGGGTTGTGTGAGCGCTCAATGTTAATAACGTTAGCATTTTTTTGAAAAATACTTTAGAAAGTGCCCGTTATTTTAGACATTTTTTTTCCAATCACTAAAAATCCTTCAACGGACACTGAACCGCAAAAGCCATTATTTCAGAGTGTACGAAATTTCGAAAGATAAGTCCTCCCGCAATTAAAAATCATTCCAAGCACGAAAGAGAAAAGAAATATTTTAAATTATACGAAACTTCTAAAAATTGTTTCTAGATAGCTAAAAACGTATTCTCGAGACACTCGAGCGTGCCGAAGAGAACAATTTTCGTTTTAAGATACCAAGCCTCTGAAAAAAATGGTTGTAAAATTTTCGACGAGTTACTCAATACCTACTGAACATCTGAAAATTATTATTAAACCACACATTAACGTTTCGCCGTTAGGATTTAAAAACGATTGAAAATTATTTTAGAAGAATCGAGTAAAAAAAAAGGTTAGACCCGCCTAAAGCGATAAGCCGACACTTCTCTTTTTTTTTTCTTCTATTACGAGGGAATCCTCTCAATGATGTGGGAAATTGTCACTTCCGCGGGGTGACTCACAATCAGTGAGGGGGGGACCCGCGGGACACGCCTCATAAAGTCCGGAAGCGATTGCGAGAGTGATTGGGCTCGCGAGTTCGCGGTTATATATCTCATTTCCACCCCCGCTCGGGGAGAGAGGGTACGAGACAAAAGTTTACCGTCTCGTTTCATCTCTCTCTTTCTTTCTCTCTCTATCTTTTGAGAGCTCCGAGGAGAGACCTAGATTTCATTTTCGTTGATGAGTTTGGCCAAGCTCCAAGCTCGACTAAATATACTCACTATGTATCTCTCTCTCTCATTGAGACCAAAAGCTTTGAGCCTCACGTTGAAGAGAACAAGAGCGATTCGACGCCTCCGTAAGATGTCTCACGACGAGCGCACCGGTAAACGATTATCCAGGTGAACAAGAAAAAAAATGAACAAAAAAAATTTCACCACCACGAAATTTCCAACTGGCTTTACGACGTACTCTTACACGTCCGTCCAACGACAAAACTAGAAATAGCGATCGAAAAAAAAAAACCGTTGCATCATCCGTGAACCGTCGAAAATCCCGTTGTAAATCGTCCGGGATGTGGATACGAAAAGAAAAAAAAAGAGAAAAGTTTAACGCCCTTCGGCGCGTACGGTCAATTCTTCGTTGGGGGATGTAACGAAAAGACGTAAGATGGGTGAAATCCGAGAAACGGGTTATTTCACCCCTTTCCAATGATGGTCAACATTCTTGGGGTCATCGTCGACGCTCGTTTTTATTTAAACGTCCACTTGGTCGTACAGTCACCTCCAAAAAGTCGTCATTATTTAAACACCGTTATTACAACAATTGCAATTGCAAATTATTTAAATTAATTTCTTTTGCATCCACCGAATGTATGATTGACATAAAATGGACAAAAATAACGATAAAAATCACGAAAATTCGTGAATTTTCTTCCTATTTTTCGTAACGTTTTATTTGCATTTTTTTTATTCCATGGGAAAATCACAATTATTAGGCGATTTTTATTTTCCAAAACTCGTTACATTCGGAAAATAATTCTCGACAAATCCATCGAAGCGGATATCGAATAATGTCAATTGTTAAATAATTAAAACCGTTTGTTTGCGCCGCGACAATAATAAACATTAAATATTCATTAAACAATCAATATTATTTAATATCCGTTTTGATGTTAACGTGGAGAATCGATCGACAAAAAGAACGAACTTTGAGTCATTAAAATTCGTTTACTATTGTGGATTTAACATTTAAAAAACCAAATAGAAATTTACATTTTCGCGCAATTCCAATAAACTGAAAACAATCTCTGTGGAAATTTATCGTTATTAATCATTTCAAAATACAAAATAGAAAATTCGTTAGAACCGTTCGAAGAATAATTAAGGGCTCGCACATACCGCCGCGCTCGCTGAAAAGCGAGTAAATTTGAACAATTATTATAAAGGTTATATGGTGAAAAAAAAATTAAATTGTTCATTTCGCATTTCTTATTAACTTTTCAACTACAAAAAAAAAATATACATTTTTTTTTCAAATATTAACATTATTGTTTACGGGTATAAATGGACTACTGATGAAAGCCATAGCGCTCCCTTGTCGACGTCATAACTGCACCAAAAATGAACCAATTACCAAAAAATAAAAAAGAATCTAGTAAAATAATGTAGTAGCAATAGTCTGACGGATGGATTTTTTTTTTTTTCCAAAAATAAAGAACTTACAGTATTTCAAACTTTAGTATGAAATTTAACAGAAAAAATGAGTGTTCGATAATTTATAAAAAATTGTCCAACCGAAGAATTGAAAAAATTCTCTCGTCAGACTATAGAGAAAATCAAGATGTAAAAATAAAAAAAGTTAAAAGTTGAAAAAAGTTCAAGTTAATGTTAAAAAGTTAAAAGTTACATTTCGATACTTTCTAACGGGAGAATACATCCATAAATAATTTAATTTACGACCAGTTGGCCCGTTCATTCGGATGAAATTTTCTGCTTCTGGTCTACTTGCCGGTCTCCACCCGGTAGCGGAAAAACCGAAAGATCGACACAACGAAACAACCCTCCAGGGATCGGTGAAAATTTATATCCTTCAGGTATACGAGGTTTAACCTGGTGCATCGAAAAGTCGCGCACGAAAACTTGACCAAAAGATCATGAAATAAAAGTATACACGTGGAGGGGAGAAAAAATTTCTCTCGATACTTGAGAAATCGTCAAATTCAGAAGAGGCTTTCGACATATATTTATATATATATCTAGACAGGGTCAAAGGGACAAAAAGGGGATTTTGGTAATCCGGTCGTAAGACAGTAAATATGGCAATTGAATTTTTGACACTTTTCGTCCTTTACCTGCTGATTCTGGGCATTTGTGGAAAGGGGAAAACGAAAAATCGTTTCATCAAACTCTCATCCTCGAGACTTTTGTATCAATGTTTTAGTTGCTTGTGGAGGAAACAGTATTTTTATTTGAAAAAAAAAAATCCTGTTTTCAATGTCATTTTGTTTAAAATATGTCAAAACATCAAAAATCAAATTTAGAAAAAAAAAAGTCCCGACGGAGGCGCGATAAGGGTGTAAAATTGACGCGGCTGTAACTTCGAATTGATTTGAGCTTTCGGGGTTGAATTTTGGAAACAGCAGAATTTCAGTAGCGGGCCGGGTTCACCGCGATTTTAAAATACGTCCATAAAAAAATCTCCCTTCATTGAGCGAGTCACTCTGTAAAAATTTGAGGCGAGATCGAAAAAAAAAAAGAAAAAAAATCAGAATTTGTCAAAAACCGCACTCTCAATTTCAATGAGGAAAAGCACCAGATATTAGAATGTTATCGGAGAGGCGAGAGAGAGAGCGAAGGAGCGAGAGATACGGCGAGCTTGATCGAACGTCGCGCTGACAATCGGGGAATTTTATCGGTGCGTTGACCCCCTCCCTCCCCCCTACTCCTCGCCGAACACACGCTGTCGCGTATATAAACACTTCGATGACGTTTCATCCTCGCGATGCTGAGAGAGCATCGAGCTTGTAGCAAAAAAAAAAATCATAATAATAATAATAATAAGGGAGCACGGGGTAATTGGGGTCAATGGGTAAATAAGGGCCTCGCGAGCAAATATCCAAAAGTAAAATCAACGTAACAATTCGTCCAAACGTCGATCTTCAAAACTGAATTCATAATCATTTTATCTCGTGTAGAAATCTGATCGAGAAAAAAGAAGAGCATAAATAATGAAAAATTTAATTTTTAAATAGAAAAAAAATTCATAAAAATCGTTATTTTCCATTCGATCAGATTGTCAGTTAATGTTTTTTTTTTCTTTTTCTCCAAAACCAAAAATGTCATCCAGTAACGTCGGGAATCATTTTTTTCTCTTTCACTGTGACTTACGATTTAATTTAATTGGCCACCGTTGCCCTCAACGGCTTGATATTACAAATATAAATGTACTGCAGCATCGTTCCGTTTTTTTTTCCGCAAACGCATCAGTTCGTGCGCTCGCTCGATTTACATTCTTTCTTTCTTTCTCGCGAGCGAGCTAGCGCGAATCTCGCGTTTGCGAGTTGAACGACCACGCGCCTGTGCTCGCGCCACCAAGTTACGTACCGGCTAATATCACACTTTGCGATACGAGCACCAAGGTAAAAATTGACCAAGAAGTGCATTATAGCGCACTCCGGAATATCATTTATTTTTATTTTTTTTAAGTCGTTGAAGTTGCGAACGTTCTGACGAAAAAAATATTAAATCTGCTCAACTAGATAAAACTTACTCTTCAATTATACGGGAGTATATATTCGTAAGAAAACCACATGATTTAGCCTGTAAATAGGCTTAAGAGGCGATAAAATAAAGCTCCGGCACGATTTTGTTGAAAAAAAAAAATTATTTCTCGCGTTCCAAGCTCGTGTCCTGTTATTCGATCATTCGAGGAGACTAATAGGACTCTCTAGTGTGTAAAAAAAAATATATAAACGAAAATATTTTGGAAAGAACGCTTGATCAACGGACGATCAGAACGACCATATTCCGTTCGGGCGTTCAATGTTCCTTATCGATAGATTTTTTTAACACAATGGAGAGTCCTATCTGCGTCCTCGAAAAATCGAAGAAAAAAGAAACAGGACACGAGCTTGAAATCCGAGAAACAATTTTTTTTTTCAACCAAATTGTGCAAGAGCTTCGTTTGATCGTCTCTCAAGACTGTTAACAGACTAAATCGTGAGATTTTTGTATGAATATGCGCTCTCGTTTATTTGAGGGGTTAGGCCACTCTAGAGGCCGAAAAAAAAGGCCTTTTTCGGGATTTTTTTTCAGAAAAACTACAAAATAAATCGAGATTACAAAATAGGATGTTTATCATACATATCCTGACTGTATATGATAACTTTTTTCAAGCGATTAATTTAAAAATGGCGGCTGTGCAGCGTTTTTGCGATGACGTCTCCGTTTTTGTCGGCCGGAAACATAGCTCAGACAATTTTCAACCGACTCACTTGAAATTTTGAATATATCTTTAAAAATACATTGTCTATGGAAGGGCGTAGAGCCTTAGGAAAATTCGCATTATCGTCATGTATCGATAAAAGGCCAATGAGTCCAAGAACGACGCGTGCCATTTATCGATTTGCTTCTCGTGCATGGTGCCATAAGCAGGTTGAACGACCCCCCCAGACGTCGAGAGAGACAAGCCGTCTTGGGAAAACTCTTCTTTTCTTATATATATATAGTTATGCGTTAGTGTGTGTAGTCTCGACATAAGATAATGAACGAGTGTGACGTTAATTGGACGAAGATACGTCCCACAGTAGATTGGATAATCTGTAGCAATCCGGAAGTCTATATATATATTTTTTTATATATAGCGTTCAATTGGGTGGTAAATGAGTGATTGATTGACGAAAAAATTGCGAAAATTTATTTTCTAACTCGCTCATAAATTGACCGGAAGTTGACATTTATTACTAATACTTTTGATCGTAGATCCAGTAGTTATCGGTCAAAGCTGATATTGGCAGGAGGGAGGGGGTAGTGTAAAAACGTTATAATTGCAGTTTCTGTGATTTTGATTTTGAGTTTGAACGATTGTATTGGATTAGTAGCCAATTTCATAATATAATCATTTAGGGATTGAAATTCAATAAACATATTCGGTCCGGGGAGTTTAAATATTAGGATTCGTTATATAAAGAATTTGAATATTAAAAATCAATACATAGTGAATGTGAATTTAAATAATTGTTACATAGGGAATTTGAGTGTGGAAAAATGATGATAGAGAGAATTTTAAGGGTGAACACCACTGTGAACCCCTGTTTTTTTTCACATTTTTCAAGAATTTTTTTTTGTGGGAAAAAAAGAGATATTCGAAAAAATTTTTTGGGTTTTGTTCCTTGTTTATTAATGTATCAAGAAACATTTTTTTCACATTTTTCACGCCGCATAGTGGCGCTGGGGAAGCTCTCGCGTCAGGTGCTGTGATCTCCGCGGCACGCAGCAGAACTCTCTTCAACGGCGATCTGAAAAAAAATACCGAGTGTTTTCGTTAATAATATGATATTTTGAAGAGAAGTACATTTTTAAAACAATATTTTTCCAAATCCCTATGTACTTCTCTTCAAAATATCATATTATTAACGAAAACACTCGGTATTTTTTTTTTCGAATATCTCTTTTTTTTCCCACAAAAAAAAATTCTTGAAAAAGGTGAAAAAAAACAGGGGGTCACAGTGGTGTTCACCCTTAATGTTACAAATGATCACATAGAGAATTTGAGTGTTGAAAATAATTATATAGAGAGATTTAATGTTAAAAATGATCACATAGACAATTGACGGTAAAAAATTGTTATATAGGGAATTTGAGTGTGGAAAAATCATAGTGAACTTTAGTGTTAAAAATTATTAGATAGAAAATTTGAAAGTAAAAAATTGTCACACAGAGAAATTGACTGTTAAAAATCGTTATATAGAGAATTTTACTGTTAAAAATCATAAAATAGTGGATTTGAATGTTAAAAATGATTATGTAGAGAGCTTTAATGTAAAAAATGACTAGATACACAATCAACGGTAAAAAATTATTATATAGAGAATTTTAGTGGTAAAAATCATTAAATAGAGAATTTGAAAGTAAACTATTTTTATACAGAGAAATTGATTATTAAAAATCATCATACGGGGAATTTAAGTGTTTAAATTTTTCATTATACGAGAAACTTTGTGAATTGCATAAGAAATTCAACCACTTTGGTCAGCACCGTGCAACGTCACGTTGCATACAGCAATAAATCATCTGGCATGTTTTTTTTCTCTAACTAAAAGATTAAGAATTAAAATGACCGGAACTAGAGCACATATCCCAGTTCACAGTGAACATGATAATAATAATTATTTCGAACTGACTCATTTGCATTCGATGTCTTTTGTGATAGCGTCCAAGTTCCGCGGTTTCCAGTTTCGATCGTCGACCCCACCCGAGAGAACGAGAATATGTAAGATGCCCGAGCAGCGCACGTACAACGATTATTACGACTAATGGGCAACGACCCTCGGCGATCGGAGTTCCCTATTAAACGCCGGACACTCTCGTACGGCCGGTCACCGGCTAACTATCGTTCCGCCGTTTCTACGAGATACCTTTTTTTTTCCATTTTCTTATTTTCCCATTCGTTTCATCGACCTTGACACATTTTCCGTTAATATCAAATATTTTTTCTGTATTTTTTTAAGACCAAAGGAAAACAATTTTTTAAAGTTTAACAATAAAATGGCAAAAAGAGGAGGTAGAAAATCAAGAAAGAATCAAAATTTATAATACAAATATTGTTAACTTTAGGTATTCCCTCGAAAAAAAATACGATTTTATTTAATGTCAGGATGATTTAGCAATTTTCATTTTAAAAGCATTTTTCGATCTCCGTCAATGTTTCGTTTCTTTTTGTTTTTTTTTTCCCGAAATTTTTCACGTTACAAATTCACTTTTAGCGTTGAAATTCCTCCCTGTCAGGTGGCGAGGAAACGCAATTAACCACGCTACCGTATAAAACCCGAACACCGCGCCGCGCGCGGTCCGACAGACCTAACTGTATGTATAAGCCCAGGCCTAAGGTCGTCGACCCGTGAGTGAGCACACAGAGCTGTGTTGGCCCACACCGAAAAAATAAAATAAAATAAAGAAAAAAATTTAAAAAAATAATCCTTCGAATATATTTCGCTTTCGGATTAGATAATGCTAATAATAATCGTGGCTTATCCACCTTCACCCGAATTGTCAATGACGCGAGAAATCACATCGCTTATCACAGATCGCGATCACCCGATATCAGTTAATTAGTATGCAGATGATTTTTTTTAAATAACTGACGATTCGTTAAAATTACTTTTTTTTTTTCAAGTAACATCTTTTTTTCGTATTATGTATATTATTAATCACAATTGAGGATCTATTTTTTTATGAGGAAAACTATTTTTCAATAGTTTTACTAACAATTTATGAAATTAAAAAAAAATCGATTTTTTGAACCGTCTAACCCTATGTCCCCCCTTAATGGCTCACATACCGCTGCGCGCGCTGAAAACCGAGTAAATTTTAAAAAAATATTATAAAGGTTATATGGTGAAGAAATAAATAAATTGTTGATTTCACATTTTTTTGGTAACTTTTCAACTTTGAGAAAAAAATTTTTTTAATTTTTTTTACAAATATTAACTTCATTTTTTACGAATACAAATGGACTACCGATAAAAACCATGGCGTCTCCTTGCCGACATCATAACTTCACCAAAAATTATCCAATCTCTAAAAATAAAAAAGGATCTAGTAAAATAATGCGGTAGCAATAGTCTGACGGAATTTTTTTTATTTTTTTAATAAAGGAAGTTTTTCAAACTTTAGTCTGCAATTTAAAAAAAGTGGTGTTTAATAGTTTATAAAAAATCGTCGGAGAGAAAAAATTGAAAGAAACCTCTCGTCAGACTATAGAGAAAATAGTGATCGAGATTTGCAAAAAAAAAAAGTTAAAAAATATTAAAAATTGACTGAGTTTTCGTGCCGACACTGTCCTAACAACATAGTTTCGAGAAAAACGCGTTTAAAGTTTCCGGTAGGTAGAACGTGAACTTACGACTAGTCTCCCATTTATTGTCATAACTTTGTAATGGAGTGGAATATTCGTACAAGTTTTTTTTTTTTTTTATTATCAAAAGTATAAAGAATAAAAATGTGTGAAAAAAATCGATTTTTTTTCAATTCCAAGGGTATGTGAGCCCTTAAGTTTCAATTATTGCCTTTCGATTATTATCGCAAATGGAAAAGATTTTTCAATTATTTATTTCCATTATTAATGGTTGGAGTAAATGTTTGGTCGAAGGATGGAATGAACAATAATTTTTGACCATCAGAGAAAAATAAATAAATCTATAAGTGTTTGTGTACGAAAGTAAAAATGGTAATATATGTACTTCTTTTCTTTCCCCCAATTTTTTCTCGATGAGTCAACGTTCCAGCTAACCTGACTTCCGGTACCTTATATTAGCCCCCCTCTTGCGGCCCTGCGCCACCGAAACGTAGAACAAGAGAAATGTTAGAGTGGTTAGTGTATAGCTGTACTAAGAGTTATACGGTTAACGACCTCGTCGTACGAACGCGAGCGACAGTCCCGAAATTTTCAGCTCGCAGCCCGATAAAGCTGACGAGGAAAAAAAAACAAAAAATTCGTGAACACGTGTCTTATCGATTTCCTCTAGGGAAATACTCGCTTAGTTTTTTCGGTCTATTCAACGTTTCACGTATTTTTATTTTTTCCTCAAAAAAAAAAAAAAACTTTTCCTCGTTATTCAATTATTTTTCAACTTTTTATATTGTTGCTGAAAAATTGAAATTATTGCTTCGACATATTGGTAATAATCTCAACTGCATCATTATGCTGTGAATTAAAATTCACACTTCCGGGTTAGTTCGTTTCAGGAAATAAAATGAAATAACGAAAAATACGAATAATTTTTTTTTTAATAATAATTGTCGAAAATTGCATTACCTGGAATATAAACGTATGTACCCGAACTGACTCAAGGTCTTGTTACAACGAGAGCCCGATAATTAGACGATAATTTGCACCCTTACGAATATATCATTGTCGATAACGATCTCTCGCGAGGATGCGCTCGCGATTCTAAAGATATTCGAGTGCCAATAATGAAGGCAATGGGCGATTTCTCGAAAAACGTGACGGGATCGATGATATTTTCTTTTTCTTCCGATTCCGACGAGCGTGAGGGAAAAAAACGTGAATTTCGCGCGTTTCTTCAAACGCCCATTGACACGTTTTACAGGCGACGCGTGAAATTGGCGGGTTTTTTTTTCCTCTTTTCATCGCTAACAGAATTAACAAACGATTTGTTCGGTGATTCACGAAAAAGTTCGTTTTTTCGATTAATTTTTTGATTTAAAAAAAAATTTGTCAACCGATTTTTTCTTGTTACTATACATTTTTTTTCTTTTTCGATGAAGCAATTAAGAACCGGTTTTTTCGGTGAAACATGATTTATAAATTCGTCGTGGGGTAATTTATGCGGAAAAAAAAAGAAACGTTCGATCGAATTCTTAGAATTTGTGACGGATTCACGAGGAGTCGTGAGAAATCGTCACAGAGAAACGAACGGTGAGGTTTTTCGGTCGATTACAGTTATCTACGAGAGAATGATGCGTGTAGTCATAGAGTCCACCGGCCTCACTGTCAATGACCCACCTCTCTCCACGTTCTTTGCACTCCAAGAACGCGATATATATATATATCGAAAGAGAAAGAGAGAGAGAGAGAGAGAGAGAGAAATTTCACACGATTAAAACTACGAAATATTCTGCATTAATTAAAATATTGAATTAAACATAATTTGAAAAGTGAAAAATATTTCTCACGAAATCATAACATTATTTCAATTAACTCGATGGTAATTTTATGATTAATAGCTGAACTAAAAGTTCTTAATGTCGTTAAATTTAGTTTTAAAACAACAAAAACTTTTATCGAAGAACTCATTCTTATTTTGTCCAACTGGAATTTCAATTCTTTTTTCCCCTCCTCAAAGTAAGAATGTAAAATAAATTTTTCTCTTCCTCGCCTCTGGTGCCAGGTGGTGTCGGCTGAATAAACTTGGTCAAAAAATCTATTCCAACTGTCTCGACGCCCAAAAAATAAATAAAATCTCCAGAGTACAATATAAAAAAAAACATGAATAAGCTTCTGGGATCTTCTTCCTCATCGTCGGGCCTCAACACGTTCTCATTCGTCTCCCACGCGTTCGATATTGCACCAGATCGGGGATCGAACGTGAATTAATAATATAAAAGGCGATAACCTAACGGTACGATATCGAGTGACCGTCATTTTTACCGCTGGGTATTGGCCACCAAATGTATCGGGCGTCCCATGGAAAATCGACGAGAATGTCATTCGGAAAATTTTAATTTTTTCCCCGTCCGTTCGGTATGTTGTAGGGCGAATGAAAATAGACGTTGTACACCAATTTTCCGATTTTTAAATAATTATTTTGAACAAAAAATTGCTTCGTTAGTAAAAAATTAGTCAGCTAATTCGATACTTTTGTCAATGACTAGCGAAACAATTAACGGAAAAATCTGAAAATTGGTATAGAAGATGTTTTCGGATCAGGGAACAACATATTGAACGGAGAAACATATACAAGATGGCGATTGTCAAGTTGACTTGTAGCGGAATACCCTATATATACTTCTCGAATTTATAGACTATCGAGAGAACTATGCCTTTCTCTCAATTTTTTTTATCTCTTCCTGTCCCGCACGGTTTTATCCCGTTTTCATCCCCCGCAGACGACGAGAGGCCTACCCCGGTGACGCGTGCATTGTCGAGTCGGGCGGGGCTGCTCATTGTCGACGAGAGAGCAGGAGAGTAAGAGAGTGAGAGAGAGAGAGAGACAGAGACCACTACGGATCGGCATTGTTGAAGAGACTCTTTATATTCCAGTGAGGCAAGCATAGGCCTAGGCAGGTAGAGCTCTTCCTCGGGGCGCTCGTCCACCCCCCGTTCAATATTATCTACCACCACCCTTATATAGTTATACACACACACGTATATCAAAATATAAGCTCCTCTCGTATCGATCACCGTTATTTGTCGATCGACCGCGTACTTCACTAGCAAAAATATTAACAGTAATGATCATTGTTGCTATTATAATCATCACTCACCCTTGTGAAAAAGAGCTCAACGCGCGTAAGAAAATAAAATTTTACATTCTCTTCCATTCAATAATTGAGAATGACTGGAAAAAAAAATTAATGAAACTATCTCGCAAGATCGAACAGAGAAAATTCTCGTAAACGCCATTATCAGAAACAGAAGTGTTGTTCTCAGAGTACTTTTTCAAACTACTTTTCCCAAGTATTCTTTAACTTTACAAAATACTTTGTTAAAAATAATTCTTCGAGTACTTTATCAAATTACTTTTCTCATGGCACTTTGAAAAATTACTCTTCTCGAGGTACTTAAAAAAATTACTGTTCTCGAAGTATTTCCAAAATACTTCACTGGAATAGAAAGATTAAGCATTTTTTATTGCAAAATAATTGCTTAGCTACATTTCGCAGTTGTTACTCCAATAATTATTTCGACCGTTGCAATTTCCCTCCGAACAAATTGAAAATACATTGCGAGTATAATGTTTCTTGAAATGCACGGGACAATAATTTCGTCGCGCGCAGCGGTCGAACAGAGAGAGTAACAATTATAAAAGTGTACATTTATCGTGGATGGGTCGGGGGGCTGGGCACTGCGGGACGAGCGAAATAACGGAGGTAAACACCGAGAGTCGTAAAATCGAGAACCCTTGTGACCGGGGGTTGACCGTATATAAATAAACAATTACGTACACTATAAGTTTGTATAGGCTTATATAGACCTAGAGAGGCAATAAAACAGTTACAGTTTTCCCGTCTGTGGCGAAAAATTTTTCGCCAAAAATGTAGTCCAAAAGCTCGAAGTTCCTGAAAAATTGTCCTCCATCGTCCCGAAACGTTGGAGCATTGAAATCTCCGTGAATTCATAACGATTGCGAAAATTTTTGACAATTTTCATTCTACCAACTGTCGTGATACTTGAACATTCGATTTCAGATTATTTCTAACCTATTTCCGCGATGTCAAGTTGACGTTAAAAATTAATTTACACAGCACATACACACACATTCATAGATGCACACAAACACCTTCGCGTTTCCTGGCTTCGCGTTTCCTGACGCCCGCGCGAGAGGCAAAATTCTCGTGAATGAAGACAAGAGAAGGGGCTTGGCACAGAGAGGAATGAAGAGGGTTGGTCGGGAGTGTTCTGTGTATGCACACGCTGCATATATACATATATCATTTTGACATACGCTTTCAACCCCTCGGTGTGTTATGGTGTCTCTGGGACACCAGACTCCCGAAACACATATATATATGTATGTAGACGAGCCATGCAGGAGGTTCCATTCAAGCACCAATCCTCCCGCCGCCTCCCAAACCTCCCCTCGCCGTTAACCGTACAATTTCACCCCTCCCGCTCCGTTTCCACCCACGCTGCCCCTCTCTCTTGAAAACTATCTGTCGCGTGTTCCGTCTTTATCGAACGCACGGGTGCGGGAGGGGGGATTGAGATGAGGTATGTGCGCGGGAGTTGGCGAGCTCGATGGTGTGAGTAGACCTACCCCAACGCTATATCCTCCATGCAGACCTTTCTTCATCCCCCGAGGCTCCTGCCACCCCCTTTTTGGCTACTCTCCAACTCCTCTGTCCCTGTGTATGTATTTACGCGCATCTGTATATACTTGTACGGGGTATGTATAAAGGTTCGCGCACAAATGGTGAATACGCGAGTTTATAAAAGCGTGTACATAGTTAAAAATGTATTCTCAGAGTATATAGAGGTCTCCGCACGAGGGAAATACGTGTAGGTTGATCCATAAAGGTCCGTACACAACATTTCGTATGTTCAAGTACAAAAAGGTCTGTAAACACGTAGATACATGTATCCGAATATTTTATGTGTACACAAAGGTCTGTGTACACATAAAAACATGTATTTGAATACACAGAGGCCTGTGTACGCATAAATACATGTATTCGAATATATAGAAGTCTTTACGTACATATATCCATTTAATTAAGTACATAAAGGTCTGTACACACATAAATACATGTATTTGAGTACATAAACGTTTTTACACACACATATATCCATTTAATTAAGTACATAAAGGTCTGTACAGACGTAGATTCATGTATTTGAGTACAGAAAGGTCTGTACACACATAAATACATGTATTCGAGTACACAGAGGTCTTTACACACATATATCCATTTAATTAAGTACATAAAGGTCTGTACACACGTAGATTCATGTATTTGAGTACAAAAAGGTCTGTACACACATAAATACATGTATTCGAATACACAGAGTTCTTTACACATATATATCCATTCAATTAAGTACATAAAGGTCTGTACACACGTAGATTCGTGTATTCGAGTACAGAAAGGTCTGTACACACATAAATACATGTATTCGAGTACACAGAGGTCTTTACACACGTATATCCATTTAATTAAGTACGTAAAGGTCTGTACACACGTAGATTCGTGTATTTGAGTACAGAAAGGTCTGTACACACATAAATACATGTATCCGAGTACACAGAGGTCTTTACACACATATATCCATTTAATTAAGTACATAAAGGTCTGTACACATGTAGATACATGCATTTAGGTATATTCAGGTCTGTAGAGATATAAATACATATATTTAGGTACATAAAACTCCGTACACACATAAATACATAGATTTAGGTACAGAAAGTTCTATGCATCTATATCTCGTTCTCTTTACATATTTTCCATCTCTCTTACTCTTGGCCTCACATATACACATACATTTCGATCTCTCTCTCTCACTCTCTCTCTCCCTCTACCTTCGACACTCACTCCTATCGACTCGCTCTCTCGAATTCTCTCACTCTCACTATCCCATCACCGTTGCGCCGTAGTTTCTCTCGCTCCGTACGTATACACACAAACACGCAGGCAACCACACAACCGTACAACGGAGGGAGCGGAGTGTCGGCTATACCGAGGGAAAATGGATGGTGGGGCTTTCTGGTCTTGCGCGGCGCACCAGTCAACCCAGAGCCACGGTCGCGTAAGAACCCCCGCACTGTACACCACGCGCGAGTGTCTCCCCCACAAAACGGAGTAAAAGAAAGAGAGAGAGAGAAAGGGGGAGAGAGAAAGAGAGAGAGAAAAAAGAGAGAAAGAGAAAAGCGATACGGAGGATCGCGGGAGTGTTACACCAGTGGCCCGCCACGAAACGTTTTGTCCTCCTCTCCTTTTTCTCCTCTGTCAGTCACGAACCGGCGTACCCGCCAAAAAGGTGGACGGAGACGATTTTACGATTCTCGCGCGGGGTTTGTTCAACTTTTTCCACCTGTTCGCTTTTTTTCTTGTTATTTTCCAGTCGATCGGGAGTGTAAAAAAAACAAAAACAAAATCAAATCACCAGCCGAGGGGTGGTTTTTTTTTTTTTTTTTTTTCGATCCGTCAGAACGTTTTGCGGCGAACTCGAAATCATTACTGAAATTTAATTCGATCATTCAAGTGGAACGGATTAACGTGAATTCGACGAGAGTTTCAGTGAAAAAAAAAACTTGTGAAATTTTGCCCTTATATATTTGCGTCAATTTCTCGCTCGTGTTGTTGTTTTTTGTTTGTTTTTTTTTTCCTTCTAAATCCCGATCTCCAAATCGTCACGGATAAGTCAACGGATTTAACGCGTCTGTTTTACGCGCTCGTTGCGGAAACAACGAGCAATATCATCGGCTTGGAAACATCGTCGTGTGCCGGCGGCGGCGGGAGGGGATGTGAAAGTAATGTTGTTTTTCTTACCGGGGGAGGGGGGTTGACATTTTTTTTAAGGGTTGAAAAAAGCCCCATATTAGTGAATTAATTCGTTCGTCCGTAAAATTCGATGAAAATTTCTTTCGAAAGGACGAAATCGAGGATGAGTTTCGTCGCGAGTTTTCGGGATATCGACGAGTGATAGTGAAACCGGAGAACGGCTGTGATCTAGGTGCTTGCACACGTTGGATGCAAACGAAAAAAAAATTTTTCCCGTGCGCATCGACGTTTCTGTGATTATTCTTTCGCGATAATTTTTTTTTTGTTTTCCCCCCAAAAGTGCCACGCACGTGGATACGTGAATCACACGCGTGAAATTCCGAAAAGGATCTTTGTGAAAATGGATTAAAAAGAAGGAAAAAAAGAGGAAAAATATTTTCGGTGGGTTTTTCTTCGCGGACTAATCTAAACACTAAAAAAAACATCGTCACGCTCATTTTACGCTCGTCTTTTTTCTCTCGTTCTACTAGGGCAATATTTTCGAACGGGGAAATCTGATCGGAGATGTGCAATGTGAAATTTTTTAATGACATTTGAAAAGTGAATTTTTTTATTTACTCGCTAATTATTCCGTTAACAAAATACGATAAAAATAGATTAAAAAAAAGATATGAATAATTTATTTATTTTTTTCAAAAATTATTAGAAAATAATATTTTGCTCATTTCCGTTCAAATACTCGGTTTCTCGTTATCGTCGTGAACCGCCCCCCCGCCCCTTTTCGCGCAACAAAATTTTCTTCACATCGCGATCTTCCCACTCTTTTTTTTCTTTA
This sequence comes from Oxytorus armatus, assembly GCA_958009045.1. Taxonomy (NCBI): domain Eukaryota; kingdom Metazoa; phylum Arthropoda; class Insecta; order Hymenoptera; family Ichneumonidae; genus Oxytorus; species Oxytorus armatus. Next base: position 17,140,144 of record OY253755.1, read on the forward strand.
TTCACTCGTTATGGATATTATTAAGTAATACAGGGACTGACACACAGTGACGTCTATGAGCGTTTACGTGTGCTGCATAGTACCCCCCCCCCCCCCCCCCCCCCTCGCACCCCGCCGTCACCTCTTGCCGTCGACTACGTAAAACCCACACAAACGTTATGTTATGTGCTCTTATGTATTTAACCCCACTATGAAAAAAAAAAAAAAATACATATCGCGGCACAGTCTCTCTCTTTCTCTCTCTCTCTCTCGTAGCCGCGCACACCACGAACGTGAACGAGAAAATGTGGGTTCTCATTGTGCTCGTGCACAATGAATATTTGTTTTAAAAAAAAAAAAAAAAAATTGATTACTCCCAAGTACAATTAATTAAAGAAAATTAAACGGAAAAATGAGAATTAGTGTTACTAAAATCGAAAAATCTATATTGTTTTTCTTCAACCCAAATAAATTTTGTCATTATAGCTCAGGGTTGATGGCGGGCAGGGGGGGGGGGGGGGGGGGGGTATTGATTTTTTTTCTATTAGGGGTTATACGCAATCAGGATTAAAAAGTGTGTACACAGAAAATTTCATGTTGATCCGACAAATATTTTCGAAGTTACACGCATATTTGTAAAGACGTCGCGGATCGTTTAAAAGTAAATTTTGAAAGTTTGAATGAGCTTTTCTCAAGACTGCGTGTGTGTGTGTGTGTGTGTGTGTTTCAAAGTGGCTGAGCAAGATTCCTCGGAAACGACTGAACCTATCAGTCGAAAATTTTTACACAAGCTTGATAAATATATTTTTTAGTGATTAATCGAAGCAGATAAATATTTTCCATTTTATACACAATTTAAGGCCAAAGTTTTTGTCGAAAATCGAAATTTTTTTTCATTTTTTTGAGAAGCCGCAATTTTGTTAAAAAGCAATATTCTGCTTAATCCTTCGATTAAATACCAGATAATATCTTATATTAACGAAATCTTCTTTGTTTTTTTTTTTTCATTTTAAATGATCGAATCTAGAGATATCGTGCTCACCGGAAAATGCACTTTTTTTAGAGCAGGTCCCGGAGATCGGCAGTAGCAGCTTTTTCAAAATCATTATTTTTACAAATGAAAAATATAAAAATAAAGTTAAAAGTTACCGCGTTATATAAAATTTTTACGTTAATAGATTAAAATATTTTTTCAGGAGAAATTTTTGAAAAAACGCTATTCTTCGATCTTCGCGACTGCATATAAATCCTTTATAGAAATTAACCAGAGACCTTTCGTAACGCTCGACAATATTATTTACGACGAATAATAGAATATTTGCCAATTTGAATGTGAACAAAAAAAATTACAAAGATCGAAAGATCAATAGATTTTCTATTGTGCAGAATTAATTTTGTAACAAAAAATCACAAATAAGTTTGACGATTGTGATTTTCAACGGAGTTAGGAAAATTCACTAACGATCAATGACAATGAATTTAAAAAAAAATCGTTTTTCTAAGTTATTTATTGAAAAAATTCCGAAAAAAAAAATTTGATCGTAAACCCGCGCGCGAAAATTTCGATATTTCGTTATTTGACCCGGCATCGTTTTTCCATCCGGAGCAATTTCGCTTGAGCTAATAATAAAACCAGTCGGAATGGAAATAGCGTGTAGAAAATGTGAATGAAAAAAAAAAAAAAAGAAAACGACAATCGATATGATATACGTGTATGTGTTCATATCAGAATTTTGAAACGACAGCGATCGCGCCCCGCGCGGAACCCTCCAGAAGCGTTCGAATGTTTACACGCGGTAGCGCATCCATTTACACGCTCGACGGAGCGAGAATTCGGCGTGAGAGCACGCGAGTGAGAGAGAGGGAAAGGTGCATCGAGAGAGTTTGGGGATTTTAACGATGCGCTCGTGCGCGAGAATTGCTGGAGAGAGCGAAAAGGGAGGGAGGGGGGAGGGGGGGGCATACATGAACCGTGACGAGTCGGTAGAACAACCCGTCTATACGGGCTTTAATTGGCCCGAGTCAGGCTAAAATCATATTCGTAAAAGTAAAAACGATCGTTTTTTTTCAAACACATCGATATTACTTATTTTTATTTATTTTTGACGTTTTTATTTTATTCTTTCGTATCGCCGAAATTCATGATGAAAGAAAAAAAAACAACAAATTTACGAACGTCCCGTACAAATTTTACGAGTCGGACGAAACAAATAAAAAATAATATGAAAGAAAGGTTCACGGCACATATTTTCGAGTTGCATCGATCGACGCCCGTTCGGTTTTCCAGAGTGGGAAAGTATGACGAGAAAAGCACGCGAGGGTTGAGTACTAAGGGAGGGAGTGTCGTGCAGAGGGATGAAAAGTGATCGAACTCGAAGGAAGGGTGGACGAGCTATAATACCATTATCCGGAATCGTGGAAAAAAAGCACCCGGAAAGCCCCTCCCGAAAAAAAAAACCTCGAAATCGTGAAAATCAACGTGAACAATTTTGTTTTTTTTTTTTGATCGTCTCGTTTGTAAATCGAACATGTCCGCTTTGGACGCACACAATTTTGTTGCGTGTGCGAACGAATAAATATGCGTTATTTGATTCGTTGTTATATTTACGATTTATATAATTCTTTTGAAAATTTAAAAATGAAAATTTGTCGAGGGAGCTTTGAACCCCCTCGCCGCCCCCTTCTCCTGCGTGGGTTACTCCTCTGCACACACACAAACTAAAATGCATGTACATTAATTAATCGATGTATTGAAATCTGGAAAGAAAAATTAAAACCCGGAAAAACTTGAGGTTGTTTTTCACGATTTTCCGGAATTTTCTTTTCAGAGGGATTTTTCCTCCGCGGTTTTTTTTTCTACCTATCCGATGTCGGTTATTTTCGCGGTACGACGAGAACGAGATGTTTTTGAATCCACTAGACAATTCTAGACTCTCACGCGTACAGACATACGAGGTCTGTTCAAAAAGTATCGCGAATTGTGAATTTCCGCGGGCTACGTATATTCGATTTTCGATTTTTTTTGTGGCGTTAGGTTGGTACTCGTGTCCCCCACTTATGCTGAAAAAATCGGCCATTCTGAATGTTTAGTTAATTGTCGGCAGCTGTTTTGGTTAGACGTGTTTTGGCTTGTCTTCGATTTTTGACTTTTCCAAAAAAGCAGCATCCATTGCGATGATTGAGCTTTGGTTTCCACGTCATAACCATAAACCCATGATTCGTCACCAGTTATGACCCTCTGGAGCAAATTTGGGTCGTCGCGGACCGAGTCCAACGGCTCCTTAGCGATGTTAACGCGACACTGTTTTTGTTCGAAATTGAGCAATTTCGGCACGAATTTCGCGGCGACCCGTCTCACGCCCAAATCCTTGGTAAAAATCGAATAGGACGAGCCAATCGATATGTTTAGTTCCTCAGCAACTTCTCTAACGGTGATTCGACGATTGGCCAATATTATTTTCTTTACTTCATCAATGTTTTTGTCCGTTGTTGATGTGCTCGGGCGTCCGGAACGTATTTTATTGTTCGCATCTTCTCGGCCCTCTGAGAACATTTTGTACCACCGATAAACGTTGCTTCGGTCCGAGGTAGCTTCACCATACGCCACAGTCAATATTCGGAATGCGTCCGCGCCCTTAATTTTTTTTTTCACACAAAATTTCATACAGATTCTTTGATCCATTTTTTGGAATAGACAAAAATCGAAGACAAGCCAAAACACGTCTAACCAAAAAAGCTGTCAACGATTAAGGAAACATTCAAAATGGCCGATTTTTTCAGCATAAGTGAGGGACGTGAGTACCAAGCTAACGCCACAAAAAAAAATCGAAAATCGAATATACGTAGCCCGCGGAAATTCAAAATTCGCGATACTTTTTGAACAGACCTCGTATATGTATATATAAATATAGGAAAAAGTACGTATACGTATGTAAAACCATAGTACGTGTACACGACCTAAATAAGATGCGATGCCCCGATGGCGAAAATAATTCATACGCGACAACTGCAAAACGCGACGGGGATAGTCAGAACTCAGCAGCGAGTAAAACGATGCACGAGAATCGTCGTCGTAGCTGCGCTTCCGCGCTGTCGCAATATACATCGTCGTCATCATCATATGTAATACTTTTAGATCGCGACGGAATTTCGACGAGATCGAATATTTCATAACCGAGAAACGAAAAAAGTTAATAATAACGAAACAAAAAATTCCTCTATTTTTAATTTTAATATTACGAAAAAAAAATAGTAGGTAATTGTTTACTTTTTAATGTCGAGCATTTTGTCAAACAGTCAGTTACAATTTGCGAGCAAGCGGGAGTTTAGACCAGGTAAAAAAAATGTTAAATTTTTTTTACAAATCTCGATAGTCCCTTCGTCACTCGCAGCGCGGAAACGCATCTTTTTTTTCCGCATTGCAATTTTGAGGGTCCGCTTCGTCGGAAATTGCGCGCAAATTTCAACGGATCGTAATTCTTTTTGACATTTTCGTACGTTTCGCCAAGATTTTCCATCGCCCAGTTGTGAACATTACGTCGTTATCGTGAACCACATTAAATTTCCGATTGAACGGGCTCCGAGAAAAAAAATGTTGAAATGTTTTTTCTCCTAAATGTCGACAAACCGCGCGCGTCACGATAGAGGGTCGAAAATTTCGGGTACTTTGCACCGTCATTTTGTTTTTCCTTTCCCCGAAAATTCCAAGCTTCGCGACGTTGACGAGGCGATTTAACCGATTTCGGGGATAAAAGTAAATAAATTAAATAAAAGCGTGTCGCGCGGTACACGAGAGAGAGAGAGAGGGTTAATTTCCTTGCGGACGGGGACCGCGTTCGTTGCACCGCGGGGAGGAAAAAGCGACGAGGCTTTGGCGCGATTCCGCTCGACGTCAACTGGGTCACGTACGTGTGCCCCCCCCACGCTATTCAGGGCACGAGGATCCTGGCAGGATTTTTCGTCCGTACACGTATTCCGCAGCGTTCGATAAAGAAAATTTTCATCGCACACACACTCGACGAATCGCGATGAGATGCGAGAAAAAAAAAAGAAAAAGAAAACGTGATTGACGACAGAAAAAAAAAATCGATTTAGAGTCCTAAAAGAAATTGAAATGCGAGAAAAAAAAGCGTGATCAGCGAGAAAAAAAAGTATCGATTTAAAGTCCGAAAGGAAATAGAAATTTTAACGTAGTTCATTTATTATGGGTATTGGAGACGGGCGTGGGAGCGACTTTAAAAACGGTGAACAACGTTTGTGTAGATATGTTGGTAGTAACAGGGCCACGTGGCGAGTGAATCGGCGCCTGACATCGTCGCGCAAGTAGATAGAGCCCGTGTTCGGTCAGCCGGTGCTAGTTTGCGTGTACGCTCTATCGGAACACCGGAAAACACCTCGCACCGAGGAGGGCGTTCGTACTATATACACGTACATTTTATTCTATATAGAATTATTGCTACAGCGAGTTCGGCGGCGGAGTGCGCGACCAGTCCTGAATCCGTTCTTACGCGTCGCGAGCGCGGTACTTTATAGTTTCACTTTCCGCGATAGCGGCGTTACAAACACCGCTCGCGATCGTAAAACCGAAGCAGAAAAAAAATCCCATTTACGACGAGAGACTTCACGATAATTTAAAGAATTTTTTCAGTAATTTTCATTATCTCTTTCGGAGAAAGCTCTCGCGAAAATCGTTTTTTTTTCGCGTTCTATCGTCAGGACGTTGAAAATCTTCCGAGGATTGGGAAATCTTTTTTCTTATCATTCCAAAAATCTTTTTCGTAGAATTTCGATGCTTCAAAGTTGTCGGAAATTTTTGTACTTTTTTACCCCCAAGCGGTGCATCTTCGGACGGCACAAACGTTGTGATAACTTTTTTGTGGTCGATGCTGTCGTTAAAAAAGTTCGAGCCGATTGGGCGAAATTCGCCGACGAGTTTATGGAAAATCTTTAAAGAATTTCACATCGCCGACAGTATTTCGGATAAAAATATGGTAAAAAATTGTAAATAGTCTCGCGATTGGGAGGAATGCGATAAAAAATTAGGAACGAATTTCGCCAAGAGACCCGAGGTGGTTAATCGATTTGACGCGGAATCTCCCGTATATATAGATGCACATTTAGTATTCGTGCATGGGAAGCGAGCTTCGCATAGTCAGGTACACCCATGTTCCAGTGAGAGCTTGCTACTCTCTATAGTCAAATACAGAACGAGAGAGAGACAGCGGCTTCTCTGTCGCATGGTCTGTCTCCGTACGAGCTCTCTCTACTAGCGCGTTTTCCAGCGCCTCGCTCGATAGCAAAGTGCGGTTCCCCTCGACGAGCTTCCGTGCTTGCAACTCTGTCGTAGCGCCCGCTACCGCTGCTCCGGGAGTTAAAGGAGAACCAACGGTTTAACGATATTCTCGTGATACAAGGAATCGCGTTAGTTTATCATCAATTATGTTAAAAATCTAAATTTTTTCGATGCACCTCGAAAAGTCAACAATTTCTAATTTGCTGGTTATGACATTTTTGAGAAATTCGTCCGGTAAAATTCCCAACGCGAATGAGATAGAATTACGATAAAAATAAACAATTAATTATTTCGAAAAAAATTCGTTCTATAGACGTCCTCTTCTGTGATTTATGTAAAATAAAAAAAAAATGTGACTAGAACGATGCGGTAGCGGAAATGATGTTGAAGTTGGAACAATTTTCGAACTGAAAACATTTGAATCAATCTAAATTGAACTGTCATTAAATTGACGATAAATGAAATAAAATCTCTAGTCAATTGGAACGCGTTGGAACATTTTGATTTTTTTCTTACAATCGATCACGAGACATTTAAATTAATTTATGGAAAATGATCGATTGAAAAATGTTGGGGAAAAATGTAATTTTTTTAAACGAGAAAAAAAAACACCGATTAATTACGTAATTATTTGTTATTATTATTTATTTTACGTGCTACCACCCCTTCCCAAGCTAGCTCGTCCCGACTCGCGCGCCGGTACGATGATTTTTCTTATTCCGCCCACTTTTTATTCGTGCCTTTTACAACGAGCGAAACCTCGACCATTATATCGCGAGCCATAGATCACAGACTCCTACAAAACGTTAACTATCGGGAACGGGCTTGTCCTTCCATCACTCTACGTGACGTACCGAGAGATCATGCGTGGATTCTTATAAAATTCTCGGCTCTTAACGCTTCACGATATATACACGAGCGCGATACATGTAATATACATATAGATATGTAGTATGCAAGTATGTATATGAACATACCGCAAGACTCAATTTGCCTTGGGGCTTTCGCTCTTAAAACACTCTCTCGAGAAATCCACTGAAACTAAACGCAAACGCTTCGCGAACATTCATTTCTTACACGTACGAAAAAAAAACAATACACACCTACACACACATTTCATACTTACTCCGCATTATTATTCGTTATTGACGAATAAATAATTTATAAATTGAAATTGAATGACAATATTCTTCCATTCGAGTGCTTATTAGTGTAGAAAAGTAAATAAATTTACGGGATTACCGTACGTAAATACCTGAATTGAAACTTAAGTTCAAACTTAGGCTGGAACGTGAGGTCAAACTTGAATTGAACGTCAAGTTCAAACTTAAGTTCAAATTTAGGTTAGAACGTGAGGTCAAACTTGAATTGAAACTGAAGTTCAAACTTAAGTTGAAATATAATCTCAAACTTAAGTTCCAAATTATGTTCCAACTTAGGTTTGAACTTAAGTTCGTGCTTAAAGTCGAACTTGCTAGTAGCAAGCAGATTTCTGCTCACTCGCTCATAGAGAAAACTTCGCGGATGAGATAAAATAATGAAGAAACAGTGTGCACGTTACTGATTTGTACGACTTTTTTTAATTAAAAATCATAATAAATAATTACATCGTTCAAAATATAAATAACCATCAAAATAAAAGTGTATTGGACATATGCCCGTCCACTTAATTTTGCTGACATGTGATTTTCTTTTTTTTTCGTTTTTTTTTTTTTTTTTTTTTTCATTGAACCTCCGACTCGTGATTTTCGCAATCATTTCGCCAAGGTAAAAAAATCTCGCAAACGTTTTGCTGCCTCACGTCGAGAGAGCCGTACGCGAGAATCTGAAGAGCCTCATACCGATACAGAAACTCGCACACACGTTCGCAGGTATATTTTCGAAACGCCCGAGGGTTGTTGCCGCTCCACTTTTGCCGCTCGCGACACTCTCGGTACGTCGACGTCGTGTAACGCGTAGAGCTCTTTCGCGAAAACGTTAAAATGACAGGATACTACATATTGCGAAGGAGGGGGGGGGGCATACATCGATACGTTTCACGGGGAAAAATGTATTCTGCCGCCTGACGAGTGGGCAAACTTGAAAAATATCGGGAAAATGTAAAAGAAAGGTTTTCAACTTGGTTGGAGATAAAAAAAAATTGTTTACGATGACTTTTCATCATAAACATTTCATTGTGAGGTTCATTGTTTTACCTTTTTATTTAGTTATTCGAACAATCAAAAGAAACTTCAGTTTGAACTTGAGTCAAAACCTAAGTTGAAACCTAAATATCACATTAAGTTTCAATTGAACCTGAGTATTAATTTAAGTTTCAACCGAACCCAACGTTCGACTTAAGTTTGTTAAAAAAATACTATCCCCGAAGTTGATCGGACGGTTTCACAAGTAAGCTTTCCGAGGCTTTCCCAGACAATGAGAAAAGCCCAAAGTAACAACGAGCAGCGAATTAATGACGAGTAGAAAATGAAAGAAAATATCAAATTCGACAATACATTCCGACGAAATTGATTTTCAGAATTGTCTAAAAAATAAATAAAAAAACCCTGAATCCAATGATCGCGTGATCGACGCGTTGATGCACGAACAAACATCGGAATGAGCGTCTATCCGCTGTTCACAAGTTCGCGGAACGAGTAAGAGTATCGCGAGAGGACATAATATGATCGTTGATTAATCGCCGGTGTCCCGGATTAATTCGTTATCGACGAGGAGAGAAAAACGAAGAGGAAAGAAAAAAAATCTTTAAAAAAATCCACCCCTTCGACCCCCAAAATTGGCAAATGTTTTGGTGTCGTTTTTCACGATTATTCGTCAAGTGGAAGAGGCAACGGGTCGCGGCGGGTATATATTTATGTTCAACGAGGGAGGCCGGTGGCTAAGCTGGCTGGAGAGGAAGAGAAGCTATATTAAAGTGTCATCACGGCGTTCAACATGTTCGAGATGTGGAGCGCGGTGAGTTCCAAGCTGGAACACTCCGCGACCTCCTCGGCTTCACCATTACCGCTCACTTCGCACGCACCGCAAACCCCTCATACATCGTCGGGCAGCATAAAAGGTAAAAACAAAAAAACAAAAAGCAAAAAAAAACGAACGAGAAAGAAAATTAAAAACATTTTGTTTACCAAAAGAGCGACTTGGCGTAAGGGAAGGGGGTTAGGGAGTAGGGAGGAGGCATAGAAAAAAACCCTTTCCTGTGTATAGTAAGATGGGAAGGAGGACGACGGTCAGCCGACTCTAGCGACCGCCACTCGGGCAAAACGGAATGCAATTACTAAATTGAGTTAGAATGGGAACTCTGCCAATCGTTGTACCCAAGAAATCGTCGATGCTGCAGAAAATCTATTGGCGGTTCGCGAATCCCGTAAAATTTGATTAACAAATGTAAGAGGAGCGGTGGTGTGGGGGATGGGACTATTTTAAAGGGTGAATACGAGGGATGAAAAAAAAAGATAATAATGGTTAACGACGTGAGATCAGATTGAACTTTTTGTACGTTCCAATTCGTGCGATTAGGGAGGAAAAAAAGTGTGAGCCGTGTCGGATGATCTGTGAATGTGCGAGATGTACGAGAGAGTTGGGCAAAATGGATTATTTTCGTAAAGATAGAATTGCATCGCCGAGCCAATTGGTTAATTGAGATATTTCGATCATCCACATCGGTAATCCGTTATCGACTCTAAGGCGCTAAGAAAAAAAAAACAACGGGGTTCGTGTCTTGTCAAAAGTGCGAACACATTGATCAATGACGGATGAATATGCAGAACGGAATCAAGCAAAATTCGTTTATGACCTATGAACATTTAAACATAAAAAAAACAATGTTCTATGAATATCGTGAATGTGCAAAAAAATCGGTTAAGGGCTTACACCTGCGCGCGCTGAGAACCGAGTAAATCTGAAAAATTATTATAAAGGTTGTAAACCGTGAACAACAATTAAATTGTTGATGCCACATTTTTTATTAACTTTTCAACTATAAGAAATAAATTGTTTGATTTTTTTTTAATATATCATTTCCCACGGGTATAAATGAACTACTGATGAAAATCATGGCGCCTCCTTGTCAACATCAAAACTTCACCAAAAATTATCCAATCTACAAAAATAAAAAAGAATCTAATAAAATAATGTAGTAGCAATAGTCTGACGGAGGGAATTTTTTTTTTTTTTTTTTCAAAAATAAATAAATTACAATATTTCAAACTTTAGTATGCAATTTAAAAAGGAAAAATGAGTGTTTAATAATTTATAAAAAATTGTCCAACCAAAAAATTAAAAAAACCTCTCGTCAGACTATATAGAAAATAATTATCAAGATAAAAAAAAAACAAATTCAATGCCGCACGATCGTAGAAAATCCTATAAAGAAAATGAAAATTTCAGCAAAAAAATGCTCGACTTCCCCCAAAGTCCGCTGTGGATCGTTATTTTCGGTTCGAAATTTTTTCGCAGTGTGTCGCACCGTTATCCCGCATAATCGATCATTCAATGGCCGGAAAAGATTATCGTACGAGAACGAGGTATATACACGGCAGAAAAGCCGCGAGACGGGCTTCGTAGTCGCAGCTGCTCTCTCTCTCTCTCTCTTTTTCTCTCTCTCTCGGAATAATTTCGTAAGAGCCTCACAGCCGAGCCTGTCTCCCTCTCTTTCTGCTCTCGTGGCTATCGGACCGGTCTTACGGGCCAAAATTTACGGTACCAATGAACTCTTCGCGCGTCGTTGTTGCTGCGCGCCGTGCATAATCTGCGCTTTCACCCGGCGTTCGGAAGAGAGAAAAGGTAAAGTTCGAAGGGAGGGAAAAAGTTGGAAAAAAAACAACAATATATACGTCGGGAATGAAAGAAAAATGGCGACGACGATAACGGTAGAAGAGGGAGGATATCTTGAGACTCTTCTTTGCGCTTGACGAAACGAGATACTGGGATATTATTAGAGCGAAAGAGAGGGAAGAAATTTCCTCTCGTCCTCAATCCTGATCTCGAGATATTTATATATATATATATATATATATATATATATATATTTATTTATTTATTTATTTATTTAATCGAGAATATCTTCGTCAGACACAGCAGCAAGGATTACGGACCGCCGACGACAACGACTATACGTGGCTTGTATCGCGTGTGCAACGGGCACTGACAGCTTAATTATTGGCTCCTTGCTGTTCGATATGTTTCTCGCGAAATCGGATCTACGACGAGATCAGCCAACGAGAACGATATAACTTTAGGTATATAGGGAATCCTTTTCGATCTCGCGGCAGCGTCCCTCTGCGACAGAATATGCGCTATAAGGGGGTCGGCTAACCATGCGCGCTCTGAAAATTGCTTAGATTAATATTTCTTGAGATATTGAACTTTAACTTATGAGTAGTATAAAATTTATAAAATATGAAATATTAAATAATAAGAAAAAATAAAAAATAAAAAAAGTTCAATATCTCAAGAAATATTTATCTAAACAATTGGGTCGATAGGACCTTTTTTATAGGAAATTAAATTTTCAACAAATTTTTCGCTTACATTTTTTTCGTAAAGTTAATTGTTTCGGAGATAACAGCAGAAAAACGAGAATTTTGGGTAAAAATCAACTTCAGTGACCCGTACCAACTCACCAGTACAATTTACACTTTCGCCGCAAAAGGCAGTTTTTTAGATCGTTTTATTCCGAGTAAATCGAAACCAAGAACAATATGATAGCATAAAATGCGGCTGAGTTATAGAAATTTGAAAAAAAAAATTCGATTTACGTGTATTTTAGATGGAAAATATTCTCACGCTTTGGGAGAGTACTTAGAATTAATATTAAGGGCTGTAACCTTCAGGGAATTTCTTTTTCGACATATCCAACAAAATTTCGGGTGGGGACTGAAAAAAAAATAGTCGAAAAAAAAATCGCCCTAATATATATATATATATATATATGTATAAGGGAAGAGACAACATCATCAAGGTGGAAAGTAGGTCTCGATTCGGAAAATTCTCTGCGGTACATTATCTGATAACACGGAACGACGTGTTGCTCTCTAAGAAACGATCCATAAAGCTTTCGTGGTTTCTCCAACTGTTATATATCGCGGTCTATGTCTTCGGGCAACGGAGAAATGGAAAATTGAAAAGGAGAGATGAGATTTTAGGAAAAAAATTAATGTAAAAGGAAAATAGTGCCTCGGAAAAGAATATAAGAAAAAGTGAACGCGAAATGGGAGAGAAGTGAAATGAAAAAAAGCAAGAGGATTTTCAAAAAAAAGAAAAAAGAAGAAAAAAATGGGAAAGAGAATCTCAAGGGAGGGAAGTTGCACACGAACTCACATTTTGCAACTTCAGCTCTTTTCAAACGGACGAAAATCAGCTAAGAGAACGAGGGAGAGAGAGAGAATAGAGAGAGGGGACACAAAATATCGTTTTCTCGATTTCTTTCCATCTCGACGTCGTAAATCCACAAAAATTCATCCTAATCCAGACCTCACGTTGTTTTTTATTTTTTCCTCTCGTATCTTCGAAACCCGCGTACAAAAGCTTTTTGGTGACAAAAATGTCATAAAAAGGGTGTCCAAGATCGAAGAAGCTCGTGCCGAAAAGTTCTCTAAGGGTATTAACGTCGAGGATACATGGCAATTCGCGGTGAAAGCTCGAATCTAACGATAAAACATCGAAACTAAAGATCCGACGAAGATAACTATTTGTACACGTGTACGTCTGTCACAGGGTGAGAAAGCTCGTGAAACGTGAAGTTAATTTTTCAAAAAAACCACTAAAGAAATTAAGAAAAAGATTTGCTTGTCGATATAAATCGGCCTAACAGGACGAAACTTATAGGCGATTGAAATTCAGAAATTTTAGTTTACCGAAAAATAAAAAATGAGAAAAAAGCCGTCAAACATTGCTTTTCCATCTCCCAATATCATTCAAGATTTTGTCTAATGGGAATTTTATCGCTAATTAGAAAAAATTTAATCTTTTTACCGTAAATTCGAACGTTCTAACCGAAACTCGTAATATATTGAAAAAGTCATTTTTGTTTCTCCGTTACCCGAAAATAACCTACCGTGATATGACACAATTGTGTAGGGGCTCAAAGGGACGAGGGCACTCTCTCATAGGTCTCGTCCTACACATGCATATCCATCATTTTGTATTTTATTTTTCGTCGAAAGTGAGAAACGGAAGAGAGAAGAGGGGGCGCGGCATTTTTCGAGATATTTTTCATTCGCGCGTGATATTTCGACGAAAGCATGGGCAGGAGCGAGAGAGAGAGAGAGAGAGAGAGGGTGAGGGTATGGTCCCGTGGGGGTTGGGGTGGTTCGGAGTGAGGGCGCGAGAGAGGATTGAGGATTGAGAGAAGTCTTTCAAGAGTGAGAGAAGAGAGCGAGGCGACAAAGAGGAGGTAGCTATGCCAGAAGGGTAGAAAGTGGTGGGGGATGAAGCTTCGAAGCTTCAGCAACGGGGAAGAGGGCGGAGGATGGTCGCAGTCACTACACCGCGAGAATGGTGGGCAGAAGCGAGAAGTTCCATCTCTCTCTTTCTCTCCATCCATCTTTGTCTCTCTCGTGCGGGGGTGGGAAGGGTGGATCGTTGAATGTAGATGTGGAATGGGTCAGGAGGGTTGGGCGACGTGGGAAGCGCGTGCGAGGCATAGAAGCGTGGCTTTCTCTCTCTCTCTGCTCCGCTCTCTAGATCGATAGACCGTGCAACTGGCGAAGCAAACCCTCGTGTCTCGTCGTCGTCGTCGAGACATCAATACATCCGCACGTGCATCGGCAGCAGCAACGGCGGAACCCTTTGTGCATCATTCTCTCAAACGCATACACACCAGAGCTGCAGAGGCGCAATAACACGAGTGTGTTTGTATGTACGGCCCTGGAAAGGAGGGAAAAAGAAGCTTCGCGTCGAGCATGAGCGAGTAGCCCGATTGGCCGACAAGGATACCAGAGCTTTTCTTCTTTACTCTCGCTTATGGATATTACGCGAATATATATATATATATATTTTTATGGATAGGGTGCAAAGCCTTTCTTCGACATAGAGTAAAAAATATGTAATAACATTTACGACGTTGGGAATAAAAAAAAAAAAAATATGCTCGGTAATGAAGAAATTTCATCCCTTAAAAGTACCTGGTCATTTCATCGCTGTTTTTTTTAAGGGATGTTTTTTTTTAAATCGTTTTCAATTCGTGTCATGTGCTATTGTGCGATAGGTGATTTTTCGTGATGCATTATATTTTTAGCACTCGCAACCCCTCCCGAGTCTCGGACATTTTGTTGGTACGCGAAAAGCTCGGACTATGATCGACGGCGAGTGGAAAATTATTCGGTGCGTTCGCTTCGAACGCGAGTCAAGAAAACCACATACGTAAATCTACATCGACTCCTGACAAACAAAATGGCGTGAGGAACCTCAATTTACCGGTTAAATCGTTAAAACGTCAAATTGTGCTTTAAGGTGGTAAATTGTGTCTTACGGGGCTGTTTCTCAAAATTCTACAAATCTGTAGAAAGCTCACACGCCTTTGTAGCACGTAAGCGATTCCTCGTGCTCTCGGTTATCACGAAGGATAGCCCCGGTCGGTGAATCCTACGAAGCTCCGAAATCGATTTCATCCCTCTCCGCACCCCTTACGCGCCCAACCCAAACTAAAGTCGACGTTTTGTGGCTAAACGGTGGCGGGGACGGGGGAGTTTGACCGTGGAACGCGTCCGCGTGTTACGGGGGACGCGAGAGTTAGCCGCGAAATTGAATTAAAGAGGAACTCGGCATAAACGTGCTTTTCCCGTGAATTCTCACGGTGATACGGTGTGTATTTACACATATATATGTGAATACTACAGACGCTGATTCCGTAAGGTCACGGGCGACCGGAGACCGGAAACCATTCACGGATTTACGTTCATTCACGAAACGACAAACGGGCCGAGGTTTCAGCTTTATCGAGCAACCATTAATAATTGTTCGAAAATAATTCGCCAGTTTTTAATGACACAATAGCCGAGAAAAACAAAAATTAATCTACCGTTAATAGTCGATGAAAATAATTGGGCAATTATTGATAGTAGTTAAAAATGATTTATTTCAGCTGTTAACAGTTTCCCCAATAACGTTTTCCTAATAATTATTATTATTTTTGTAGCAATTTCATTGCCACGAAATTTTTATTATAAAAAAAAAACAAATTTCATATCGCGGAGAAAAAAATGTCAATTGCATTTCGCGACGTGAGACTATTTTTCTTTTTTTTCTTTTTTTTTTCATACCATGCAAAAATGCCAAACGGTGAGAAAGAAATGAAGGAAGTAAAATATGTATACGTATTAAAGAACGGATAAAAAAATAATAATAAAAATAAGAATAAAATAGAAATATGAAAGGAAGAGGAAAATAGAGCCGCTGGCATTTCCACGAGACGCTTCATAGCCCCCTTCCCCCAAGAATTCCATATTTGAGTCCCGCTATCCTTTACCACCCTATCTCTCGCGTTCTCTCGTACATATTTCTATTTGACGAGACTATATATATATATATATATATATATATATATATATATATATATATATATATATATTTATTTATGTGAGAGTCGTTCGTGTGAAGAGACCAGAAGTGAGGGTGTGTGTCAGTGTGCAAAGTACATGTCGCTCTCATAGCTCCGCTATGTGTTCTATAGAGCCAAGAGTAAAGATCGATGCCAGCAAAAGCCTTTACCATATATATATATGTATAACTACGGTTTGTCTAGCGAGCGAGAACTTGGTGGGTGAGCTGATAGGCTCGTTTCTGAAATTGCGAAGATATATAGAAGGAGGAAGATCTCAGGAGCGCGGGGAGAGCCACGGCCCTTTCCGCCTGGACTCGCTATATAACTCAGCTCTCCTTTGGACGTGTATATATTTCTATGTACATCGAGCGCTCTAAAGGAGATAGCCTCTGCTCTTAAAGCGAGATATGTCGATATCTTCACGGCTCGTATAACTCTCGCTCGGGCTTCCGGTCTGCCCCGCTAACCGCTACGACAGGAGAAACGTCTATGACGCTTATGTTAATGACAAATATCTCGTTACTGACCAAATGATTTATCGAAAAAACCGAGCGAAACTGTGTTTTAATGGAAATTAGACATTTTTTTTTCATCCGAAACACCGTTTACCAATTTACGCTCAAATCGAATGACTTTTTCCCCTCTTTGCGGGCATGCATCTTGATTCTATCATTTTTATATTGAACATTTTTAACCTCGAAAATTTCGAAATCACCAAACACAATAACGTTCCGGCTACTAATTTTCGTGTAATTCGAGGTCGCAATTGATTTTTTCGTTACGTCGGCAATTTTGAATTTTAAAATTCGAACGTTTTATTCCGGATCGAGCGACCTCGAAAAAAACGCAGATACCAATTTCCGTTAAAAGATCGAATAATTTGTGGGTTTGTTTTTTTTTATTTATTTTTTATCGTTATCAATGATCGACGCCATTTTTAATTACGAAATTTTCACTCTAAATACGAGACTCGTGGAATCTGAAAACTCTCGAAATACCGGTTTTCAACGAAAATCGGATGAGTCTTTGATTTTTCGCTCAGGTTTATCGAAAAATTATGAAAAATTTCCCGCCTGTGCTTTGTATACGTCACTCGGATACCAAAAAGTCTAATGGAATACCGATACGTAATCTCGATGTACATGCGTACATTCGTATTTGTAAATAATAGGTTACACGATCGAGAGAATTGAGAAATCTTTCCGAGGATCGTGTCTTAGCACGCGGACAAGGCTTTGATAAGAATCTTCTCGCGAGGCTTAATAATAATCGACTTTCGATCAACACCGTTGCGTGTGACGTCGATTGTATCGACACTTTCTATTGTGTATTTATACAACCCCCCCCCCCCCCCCCCCCCAGGTTATGTATGACGATGGCTTTCTCATTGGAAATTTGCAATGAATGACGAATGACGAATATTTAACAAAAAAAATTCTCGAAATGTGCCAACAAATGATTCAGACCGCCAATCACCGTCGAGGGATCGTTTAATCTACCCTAATAAATACGTGGGCGGAAGAAAAAGCGAAACGACAGTGAGGAAGAAAGAGAGATTGCTTGATGAAAATTTCGAGCCTATCATTGCCCGCGTGACATTGTCATGCGTCATCGTTCGTTTTAAGGAGAACAACTGGTGTGACTGCCCGAAAAAAGGTGATATTCGGGAATTTATTGAATGAAAAGTATTGCACCGAATGTTTTGAAATTTTTCGGAGATATTTTTGTATAAATTATGCATATACGGTAATTTTTTTGTATGAAAATATTCAATTTTCAGCGACTTATGCGCGATCTCCCGAGTCTCGGAAAAAAAAGTACTCCCACTGCCGCAGTGATCGCGGCCTTCGGAGTGCCGGAAATGAATTGAAAAAAGAGTCCGTTAAACTAGGAGATATTGCCTGTACAATGATGTGGGAGTGTGAAAAAAAAATTGAAATTCAACGAAATGGCGATGTTTTGAAGAAAAAGTTCCAAATTACGCTTAAAAATTTGATAGTTTATTGCATGGCAAATTGACATTTTTTATCCAATCGAAGAACTGGAGGGTCGTTGTACGAAGCAACGAATACTAAATACGCTAAAATAAAATTCAAGTCGATCGGATGATTTCTATTCGAGTTAGAATTGAATTTTGAAAAATGTCGTTTTGAGCAAAACGCGTTGAAAGTTCGTGAACCTTTCGGTTCTTAAAGGTACGCAAACTCTTCGGAAGGCTGGAGTTCAAAAATTATTTGAGATTCGCACTTGAAATTTTAGTATGTTATTCCTGTAAAGACTATCGAGACATGCAAAAAAAATCGATTCTTCGAAAGTGTCACATCAGTGATCTGCTTTAATATATTTTTTGTTTCCTTTTTAATTGCGCTCCCGACGTCCGTCATCGGTCACTCGGTGCAAATTCTCCCTCGGGTCGAAGGAGTCTCTTTTTCTCTGCGGTCGGCAATGTGCGAAACACGCGCTTCGAAGACCTATCGATCGAATATGTAGGCCACCGGGTTTAGAGACCCCCCCCGCGAGAGAACACAATCGGCACGACACGCGGCCCAGCAGAAAAAAAAAAGAACTACGGTGTATATTTTATGCGCGTGTGTGTGCGTTATGTCCGTGTGACGTTCGAGAGTCTTGGCTCATTACCACCGGTCGTTAATTTAGACGTGTCCATTTAGATGTATTTGCGTCATGTCGTTAGTTTCATTAGGCCTCTGCTAGCTTCGTTCATCCCCCGGCGAGAATGAGAGCGTACGAACTCTTCGGAACGCGATAGGCCCCGAGAAGCTTCGATATCCGTAAAAATAAAAGAAACTACGATCTAATCGACTTTGGTGAGTGAAAAATATTCATCAATCCACTGATTCGATGTAGAAAGTCATAATTAAATTTGCCCAACGCCATTATTTTGTCGGAAACGAAATTGCGGTGATTTTTTTTTTAATTCAGAGTGCTTATGGCCACGGGGAAAGGTATCTCTTCGGGAAAATCATAGAACCTAGGCGGTATAATGGGAGAACAAAATAATGGGTACTACGATAGGCACGAGTAGGATACCTGAAAAATGTCCATTAATCCACCGATTACGCGTTAAATACTGTAATTAGATTTAGTGATAATAAAAACCTTTTTCGTAAAGCTGATTTCACAGCGCGGTCTTTTTTTAATAATTTAAAGAATGCGCGTCTCCCCGGTGAAAGGGCGCTCCTCGAATCGTGAGATACGTCAGACGTCTATCCAATTTGTCTGACTCTTTGTCATCATCATCATCATCGACGATTTCTCGAGTCTTGATATTTCGATATCACGCAGGGTGAAATAAATCCCTAGAAACTATTAGTCCTTTCAAGGTACGACCCATTACCGCTTGCCTTTATACGTACTCGGCCATTAAACGGGAAGAGACACGAGAGACACGATCGAAGTCAGAGTGAAAACTATAGACGAAGGCCATTTTGTATCCGTACGCAACGCGGCATATCGCATTCGTGGATTGTATTTGACATCTAACATCGGACACACGTCGAACGGTACGTGATGTTTTCTACTTGGAAAAACGAAAATCGTTACTCACAAGTCGGACCACTTGTACTACTGGCAGAGGAATAAACGCTAGAATTCAACGGACAGTAGTAACGGATACTTGGGCGGACGATATTTTTCCCCGCTCGATTCGGAAAACAAAGTTTCTACCAATCGATCTCTCCTTGATCCGATCTCAAGCTTTACATAATAAACGCGGGTTCGTCAATCGTACAGATACGAATAACAAATTAGTTGTTGGGAGAGCGATAGCTCTCTAGAAATAATTTCCATTCGTTTCACCGTTTATTAGAGACTCAAACTCGCCGCGTTTACTACGCTCTCGCCGTATCGTTGCAGCAAGTTACGGTAATTTGAAATTTCGACATTTTAAGGCTTCCGAAGAAGTAGGCAAAAAATGGGAAACATATTTTTTTCTTTTTTTTTTCAATGTTTAGATACCCTATTCGATCGGAAATTTTCCGCTGATTATGATTAACACCGACTTTTTGCCGAAAACTCAAAAAATCAATGTGAAAAACGCGAAAATTGAAAAAAATCACTTTTTGGACGGTTTTCGACGCAATTTTGAGTTTCTCAAGGAAACGGCTACTAAATTAGTAATTAGCGAGTCAAAATATATCGATATAGCGTCCTAAAATGAAATTTAAACATTCAAAATTTTTTTGCATTTTGGCCAAACCGAAGTGACATCACTAAAATCGCTGTAACGTTGCTTCCCGATGGGGTTGGAAACCCGGTCTATGCTCATTCTTTTCGTGACCGTTCAACCTTTAAAATGCCGCTTTGTTTATTGGGCTACGATTTTTTTTCGATTTTTCATAGATTTTTAGAGTTGGACCATCGATTTTTGCGAATTTTTCCATACATACCCCTTCTCTTTTTCGCCGATTTTCAACCTGCTCTCCCGGCTACAATAATTGAGATATCGGGATAATCCAAAATGCATTCTCTAAGTCTAATCGAGACGTTTTTAAAACGCTCGTCCAAACCCAAAATCGATTAAACGGGAGCCAAGTTATGACCATTTGAAATTGCGAGATTTTTAGGTTTTCGAAAAGGTGAGCAAAAAATTACAAAAAACTATTTTTTTCTTTTTTCAATGTTTCGATACCCTATTCAATCGGAAATTTGCCGCTGATTACGAATAACACCGAGTTTTAGTCGAAATCTCAAAATATCAATGTGAAAAAGGCGAAAAACGAAAAAAATCACTTTTTGGACGATTTTCAATGAAATTTCGAGTTTCTCAAGGAAACGGGTAGTGAATTAGTAATCAGCGAACTAAAATACATCGATATAGCGTCCTAAAAGAAAATTTAAAGGATTTAACATTTTTTGGCATTTCGGCGAAAAAGAAGTGGCTTCGCTAAAATCGCTGTAACGTTGATTCCCGAAGGAGTTGAAACCCCACTCTGTGCTCATTCCTTTCGTGATCGAAAACCCTTCAAAATGGCGCTTGAATCATTGTGCTATCGTCATTTTTCGATTTTTCACAGATTTTTTAAGTCGGACCATCGATTTTTGCGAATTTCTTCGTTCATACCCCTTCTTATTTTTTTCGCCGATTTTCAACCCGCTCTTACGGCTACAATAATTGAGATATCGGGATGATCCAAAATGCATTCTCTGAGTCTAGTCGAGACGTTTACAAACCTACCCCTAAAAATGCAAAATCGATCAAACGGGAGCGGTACGTCGATTAAATGGTACCGCGCGCAAACGGTAAATCGTCGGTGACGGGGTGACATCTATCCGTCAATGATGACCATTTTTATCCGTACAAAGCGTCGAAGAATTATCGAACACGAATGAATAACAAAAATCCGATCCATCGCCGACGCAGTCCCTCCGTCTGACTCACGACACACAGCACATGGCCTTTGCAAAGGCTACGGATGCGCGTTACTACGGGCACTCGCAGTGTGTTTAAACTCTTCGGCAAACACAATAAAGCCTATAACCCACATTGTTCAATCGTTGAATTCCACGCGCCCAAGAGAAAGATGTACTTTCGATCTTCCACGAGAGTCGCGTTATTTTCACCCGTCGTAGTTCGGAGCCATTTTTTTTTCCCCCGTTCGAGGAACCGTCGGCCAACGGGTACGCGAGTTTTTTTCGGTGGCCCGCAAGTTCTCTCGCGCACAGACACGTACGATCCGCGGGCGAAAGTGTCGGAACGCGTGAGCGGCGGAAAAAAAGAAAGTTTGGTGGAGAAACGAGCCGCGAGACGTCTGTGGAGAGGTACGGACGCTACGGGCGAATATCCGCTTGAAAAATATTCGAGACGATGACCGTTACGGGTTTGGGAGGCCAAAAATATTCATCAATCCGTCGTTGTAGCGACGAATCTCGGTATAAAAGTTCGAATTAGCGAGCCGTTCGGGCTGCACAGAAGAATTGTGACGTTGATCGGGCTAGCTGGCTCATTCGCGCACGCCGGACTCGGGATAACCGTTGCGCAATAATTGAACGGTGCGCGCTGGCCACGGGTCGACACGAGGTGCATGCACGGCATTTTCAAGCACTCCCAACGAACCACCTATCTAACGCTCGTTCGACCGCAAGTTTTTCCAGGATTTTTTAACGCGCGACCAAAATAACAACGAGCATCTCTCGCGCTCGCTCTCTCCCTCTTTCTGCACGAAGACGTTGTAATAGTTACGTTGCGTAGACCACGACAACTAGTGTTGTGGGTGTGTATAATGACGATCGAAGGCGAGAGCGGGGAACGAGCCGAGCCCTTGAGAAGTGAAAATCGCACGTTACAGTCGCTGTTTTGTTTTGTTTTTTTTTTTTTCACGACACACATAGCTGCGCCGATCAAGGTGGCCACATCATCAAAGCGTAAAAACAAACGAAATGTGACGAACGATATTGTTATTAAATCAACGTATCGCGAATCCTTCGATGGTCAATTCGTCGAAAATTCTTGACGCGCCCTGTCAATGACACTCGTACATTTTTTTTTCTGTCCTCGTTAAGTTGCCGTAACTTTTGACCGCGGGGACGCAATGAAAAAGTTACGAAATTCGAATGGCAGAAGGTTATTGTTCTCGGTCGAGAATTCTTTGCACGATAATGCATAGTTTCTCGCATTGAAAAGACGCTCTGTTGTTGACGAAACAATCAGGCTCCAAAGGAACTAAATGTTTTCAATATGCTAAAGCCGAAGAAAAACCCAAGAGTGATAACAGTTTTTCACTGGACATTCTCTCGATCCGTAGCCCACAGCCGAGACTCGTACATTGTGAGTATGAAAGAAAGAAAAAAACATCTCTCAAGAGAAGCATATAATAGTACCGCGAGGGAATCATTAGTTTTACTGCCGGCGCTGCCTTAGCCCCGTTCTTTTTTTCCCTTCGTTCTCTCTCTCTCCTCTCTTCTCTTCGTCGAAGATCTAAACTGTCCGGTATATTCCAGAGAGCTTCGAGAAGCGGAGGAATGTTCGAAGCCGAGTCCAGCTATCCACCGTGCACGTTCCTATGCGACTTTACCCCCTCCACCCCCCCCCCCCCCCTGCCCCAGGCTATAATCAAACGAATTTTAATCGTTACGGCACATATACACATTAATCCCCGATCACTTTTGCAATATGCAATCATCTCGTCCATATCGATTTGCCTTTCCAGAGATTCCAACGAATTTTTCGATTCTCGAGGTGGCGCGTTTCATTTATTTTATTTCATTTTTTTTTTTTTTTTTTTTCGCACCGACCGACGAGCGTTCGACTAACGCTACGGTGCGCATATTCGCTAGGAGGACTTTGATGGATCACCCGGGTACGGTCATGAGAGGAGAGGGATTCTCTCTCTGTCTCTCTCTCGCGGTTCGAAAGTCCAGGATTCTCGTAG
Organism: Oxytorus armatus; assembly: GCA_958009045.1. NCBI lineage: Eukaryota > Metazoa > Arthropoda > Insecta > Hymenoptera > Ichneumonidae > Oxytorus > Oxytorus armatus. The sequence continues at coordinate 17,163,344 of OY253755.1, forward strand.
GCTCTCGACGTTGCAAGACTCGACTCGGTTACGACCGTCTTGTAATTTACGCGTGACTGTGTTTTTAAGGTACTCCGGTAAAGAGTGTGTCGAATGACACGCACAAACAAACACACACTGAGAGACAGAAGCATGAGATGGGGGGTTGCGTAAGATCCTGACTGAGAAGAATCGCCGGTTCTCCGGTATACACCACATATCGTTCCGCGGTCGTTCGTTGTATCGCACCGACATTGTCGATTCCGAACCTTATCGTCTATCGAGCATCGTCATCCGTGATGGCTCTCTTGTTCTCGTCTCTGCACCGAACCCCCCCCCCCCCCCCCCCTCCCCCGGCGAAATCGATACTCTCGTTTCCCCATTTGTAATATCGAACGCCGCTAACACACATCTCATCGGAGGCTTCGTAACGCAAGCACGAAGCCGTCGTGTCTCATGAATGAACCATTCTCCCACTAATATTATGACAATTTAATAATCAATGCGTTGCCCCATTAAGGTTGCTCAATACTTGACGATTTGCGGTTGAATATTATTTATTATTATTTCACGCGCGCTATCCGAATTTTTATAAATTTTACATTTTTTCGTCATTGCGCAGGGGTAGCACGTCCAAACATCACGTCGCAATTACTTTACTGATTATAACATCGCAGGCGAAAAATACGTCAGCGCATATTTACACATTCGGTTTAGTGGGTTTTGTTCGGTTTTGTTGGGTTTTCGGTTTTGGGTTGGGGTTTGAGGTTTGAGTTTTAAGTTAGGGTTTGGGTTTGGGTGCCCCCCCCCCTCCCCACTAAACCCACTTAACCCACATCCGGTTTAGTGGGTTTTGTTCGGTTTAGAGTTCAGGTTTGGGGTTTGGGTTTTGGGTTGTGTTGTGGCGTTCAAAGGCCAATAAACAAAACCCATTAAACCGGATGTTTAAATATGCGCCGTGTAGTTTTCGCCTGCGATACTATTATCCGTAAAGTAATTGCAACGTGATGTTTAGACACGGAACCCGAGCGCGCCGCGCGATAAATAACTTCGACAATTTTTACCCGATTGACTTCAAATTTTTTAATTATCTTTCTAATTGAATCTCGCGGAGAAGTAAGTACGGAATTTCTGATTAATTAAAAACTTTCCATTTTATGAGCGGTTTTGTACGAAATTTTTCACTGGAAATTCACCTTTTAAGTTCAAATGCCTACGATATTCGAATAAAACGATATTTTTCAAATTCCGTACGTACTTCACTAGGTATTCCGATGTAGATTAACGAGAATTATTATTTTTAGCTCTGGGTCAAAAATTGTTGATGCCAAAGATCACGCCCGAAAAAAAAAGATACCAAAAGCAAATAGCGGTAGCCGGCCATTTTGTATAACGAAAAGAACCAAAAAAAAAATATTTTTGACTAGCTCGACATTTATACCGAATGGATGTGTAATTAGTTTTATAAATAAATCACTTTTTCATAGACAAAAAAATTGTTGAATGTGCGCATGATTTTATACCCGCTACCATGGACCATAGCCCTCGACGAACAAAATCGCCGGAATAATCGTAGGCGCGGACCCGATCCCGTCTGTAAATGCGTTTTGTTACGAGACGTTGAAGAACGTCGACTCGTTTTTATTTTTTCGAGCAACGAACCGATCACGTTTACAAATGCGCTACAACGGCGTTTTGCAAAAAAGGATATTTTTACGATTGCAAATTTTATTTTCTTAACTTTTGCCCGAAGAAAGAAACGTACAAAATGTCCGTTTCTTTTAATTGTTTATCGAGTCGTTCGTCATATTTTCGGAAAGAACAATGTCAATTTCATTTATTTTTTAGCGACACGTTTTTTTATCCTTCGATCTTTGTCGTCGATATCGAAAATATTGTTCGTCGTCGGAACGACGAGAGAAATAAAATCTCGTGGAACACGGAGACGATGTTTTCTAGGGTCTTTCCCCGACGCCTCTCTATCTCGACGACACGCTGAGCCTACGTAACACAAACGAACTCTCTTTCCCGTACAGCAAAGGCAGACGCGTATGAACACGCGCGCGTTTCACACACGAGCTCGTTGAAATATAGATAGATGCAGCGGAGGCACGCCGATGTTATGATAACGCTCGACTCAGTGGTTCTCCGGATGCTTGTCTAGGATTTTCTTCACTCTTATCCCAATCTCAAACGATAAACGATCGGAAGAAGAGGAAAAAAAATTAAATGCCGAGAACGAGGGAAAAAAAAACGGGGTCTGACCATTTCGTCCGTATCTACTTGCCCGCGTTATTACCGTGTATCTCTTTGCTTCTGTCAAAGTCAGCCTTCTAATTTTTTGTTATTTCTCTCTTTTTGCTTGTTACAGGTAAGACGAACTTCCGATTCTTACGCGGCCTCGATCTATCAACTCTCGGACGAGAGAGACAGAGAGAGAGAATAATTTCGCAATAGTTGGTACAGAACGCTGTGAAGCGGTGAGTACGAGGTAACGAACGTTGAAATAAAAACATTAACCGAAGCAGCGTCGCGCTCGGATTTTTTAACGGCACGAACGATTGACATTTTAGAATTCTTTCATTAACAAAGCGAATGAGAGAAAAAAAGGAAAAAACATTGTTTTCCTTGCACCAAGAAAATTGGTTTTATTTTCGTAAAATCGATCGTTCGGTACTTCGATTAAAAAAAAAAACATCGTTTGATTTTCGATAAACGGAAAAAAATCATTTATTCGCCGTTTAATCGAAACGAAAAATAGACCGAGAATTTCCGCGTCACCGGCTCTGCGAATAACCGAGACGATAATTTTTTTTTCTTTCTAATCTATGAATTATTCGGTGCCGAGAGATCTAAAACGAGGCAGGAGGAACGAGAAGTGAAAAAGAAAAAACAATGTTAAAAAAAACATGAACAAAAATGCAATGTTCTTGGCGTAAAAAGCTGTTACATAGCCACCGGTGTGGCACACGCGACTTGATACAAAAGTTTATAAACGAACGAACGGAGAGCCACTGGCTGTGGCAGCCTTGGCTGAAGTTGTCGAACCCGCGACCCAGTTACACGCTCGCGCCAACACACGTAAACGCAACGGAGCGCGCTAGTCACCCACACAAGCTCGCTCGTGCGCGGTTGTATGCACTATGCGCTGCCGATGCACACACCCGGAGTACCAACGTACTCCGGGTAACACCGACATCCACACGCGCACGGATACCGAGAGACCGGCAGAGCGGGCAAAACTCGCCCGCCGGCCGGTTGCTGCTGAGATCGCTCGCGCGCGCGCTAGCCTGCAGTGTGCCAGAGAGCGAAAGAGCGAGACAGCATGGACGCGGAGCGAAATGAGCGAGCGAACAAATTTTATATACGTATATAGTCCTCAATGAACATATATAATCTATGTATGTATGTATATATATATATATATATATATATATATATCGAGGCAGCTCGACAAACGCATGGGATATATACGCAAAAGTCTAACGGTGAATATGTTACAGTGATCGGCACACCTAACGGAATTAATATACAGTGATCGGCAGGGTTCGGAGTAAAGATCGTCAACGTGAGAACGGGTGCGACTCTGCCGATCAGCGATCTTTCAACGGTTCGAGTGTGCCAATCACGGAAATTGCTCTGAATATCAAAAAATCGTACAGTTCAGATTGTAGAGTACATTGTACAGCTTTTTATACCGATCGATCTATAACCGAGTAGGAAGAAGCGACGAAAGGGAAAGAAAAAAGTTTAACCATGTCGAAGGGATCGGCACACCTAGCGGAATGAAAAAACAGTGATCGGCAGGGTTCGGAGTAAAGATTGTCAACGCGAGAACGGGTACAAGTCGGCCGATCAGTGATCTTTCAACGGTTTGAGTGTGCCAATCATGGAAATTCTTCTGAATATCAAAAAATTGTACAGTTCAGATTGTAGAGTACGTTGTACAGTTCAATACTGATCAATCTATGACCGAATAGGAGGAAGTGACGAAAGGGAAAGGAAAAAGTTTAAAGGGAGTATGTCGAAGGGATCGGCGCACCTGGCGGAATGAAAAAACCGTGATCGGCAGGGTTCGGAGTAAAGATCGTGAACGCGAGAACGGATACGAGCTTTTAACGGTTCGAGTGTGCCAATCACGGAAATTGGTCAAAATATCAAAAAATTCTACAGTTGAGATTGTAGAGTACAGTTTGTACCGATCAATCTGTAATTGGACAGGAAGAATTGACGAAGGGGAAAGGTCAAAGTTTAAGGAGACTACGTTACGGTGATTGGCAGATCCGAGCGAATGAAAAAAAACAAAAACAAATACGCCGAACAGTGTTTTCTCTTTCGACAGCTCGAGCGTGCCAATCACTAAAATCGTTTGTGAATGCCCGTCAAATTCCGTTCGGTTGTCCGTATTACCGTTTGTACGAGTGAATGTAATTTTGACCGATCGAAATTCAACGTCTTCTCGAAGCTTTGACATTGCCCGCACTTGGAATTCAATGATTCAATCGTAAATCACTGAATTACAATAAATCATCGTTATCACCTCTGTGACGAGAGTGTCGCGGATGAATATCAGAGCGATGAGAAGATCACAGGTGGCTGGAGATTGTGAGAGTAAAAGAGAGAGAGAGACTTTGCAACGCGGTGAGTGTTTATCCATCGGCGTCATCGCCTATTACAACGAGCAACAGCGGATGCTAATGATCCTCCACGCTAATAGTACGTAACGCACACTCGCAAACACGTAATACTCGACATAATATCATTTATTAAATATTACGCTACATATATATGCGCGATTAACGTCTAGATTAGGGCGATTTTTTTTTTCGACTATTTTTTTTTCTCAGTCCCCACCTGATATTTTGTTGGATATGTCGAAAAACAAATTCCCTGAAAGTTACAGCCCTTAATATTAATTCTAAGTACTTTCCCTTAGCGTGAAAAGATTTTCCATCTAAAATACACGTAAATCGAATTTTTTTTTTTTTTTTTTCAAAATTCAATAACTCAGTCGCATTTTATGCTATCATATTGTTCTTGGTTTCGATTTACTCGGAATAAAACAATCTAGAAAAGTGCCTATTGCGGCGAAAGTGTAAATTGTACTGGTGAGTTGGTACGGGTCACTGAAATTGATTTTTACCCAAAATTCTCGTTTTTTTTGCTGTTATCTCCGAAACAATTAACTTTACGAAAAAAATGTAAATGAAAAATTTGTTGGAAATTTAATTTCCTACAAAAAAGGTCCTATCGACCCAATTGTTTACATTAATATTTCTTGAGATATTGAACTTTTTTTATTATTTAATATTTCATATTTTATAAATTTTATACTACTCATAAGTTAAAGTTCAATTGGGTCGATAAGACCTTTTTTTTGTAGGAAATTTAATTTCCAACAAATTTTTCATTTACATTTTTTTCGTAAAGTTAATTGTTTCGGAGATAACAGCAAAAAAACGAGCATTTTGGGTAAAAATCAACTTCAGTGACCGGTACCAACTCACCAGTACAATTTACACTTTCGCCGCAATAGGCACTTTTCTAGATTGTTTTCTTCCGAGTAAATCGAAACCAAGAACAATATGATAGCATAAAATGCGGCTGTTATAAAATTTTGAAAAAAAAATAAAAAATTCGATTTACGTGTATTTTAGATGGAAAATCTTTTCACGCTAAGGGAAATAACTTAGAATTAATATTAAGGGCTGTAACTTTCAGGGAATTTGTTTTTCGACATATAGAATAAAATTTCAAGTGGGGACTGAGAAAAAAAAATAGACGAAAAAAAAAATCGCCCTAGTCTAAATATATGTTTAGAAATGTGATTGTAGGTAGAGAGACAAAAAGAGTGTGGTAGAGCAGGGAAGCTCGGCCTTAAACGTTTGCGATATTGGCTCGTGTGTTTGCCCGTAACCAGCGGCAACCAGTAACGTGTGGCCCGACGCGACGAGCACACTCGCGTACATACACGGACCGTACCGAGCGGTTTATATGCAATAAGCGCATCGTGGTATCGGCACCCCCTCCCGCGATATATGTAATTGGTCGTTATCGCGCGCCGCCTCGAGCCGGAGATAGCGGGACGGGACCTCACTTTTCTTTCTTCTTTTTCTTCTTCTCGCATCTTCTTCGTCGCGCGTACGCACCCTCGGTGCATTTCACACCTACAGTAATCGCACGGGACCTTTTCTTTTTTTCACGAAATTATTCGAATTTTTGTGATTTCACGAAAGCTTCGGCCGTCGGACAGACGCGACGTGAGAAATATTTAAGGGCGCGATTGGCAACCTTGAGAAGATGAAAAAAAAACGTGATCGGCGGGGGTCAGAGTAAAGGGATTTTCATGGATGTGGGTGTGCCAATCACTGAACTTTGAGGGCGTGCGCCGAAAAAATTCGAGATTTTCCGTCGCGCACTTTCATCGGAAAGTTTGACAATCGACGATCCGAAATCAAGACCGAATTATCGAAGCAGACGCGTGAGGAACAAAAACGGTTAGGGGAAAATATGTTATCGAATGAAATAACGGTGATCGGCGGGTCTCATAGTCGAAGAGTTCTCCCATGAGAAACGATGCGATCGTGTGAATCACAAAAATCATTGAAGCTGTCCGAAAAATTGCACAATTTACGGTACAACCGTTTTCCGACGCGTTTTCTAAGCCGTACTCGACAAAGATTCGGCCGAAAAATCGTTTTTTATTTCAAAGACAAACATAGTTTCTTTTAAGCGACGTTAACTAAATTTTTTTTCTCAATCGTATTCCTCCGACCGCTTCGCCTCCCCATCTCGTAAAATATACCGCGGTGACTTTTCTCTATTCTCAATTTGGCACTGCTGCCAGATAGAAGAGTCGGGACGACTCTTCTATCTCTCCTAGCGACGGAAAAAGAGAGAGTATCGGAGAGAGAGAGAGAGAGACATCGCTTTGCCCGATGCGTTGGTGCGCTCGTACCAACTCGTAGTAACGATCGTATTCGGTATGCAGCAAGCTCGACGATGACCGAGTGACGACGAGTTTGCTACTGCATACCACTTTTATTCTCTGTCCTACTATAATACTCTACGGTACGTATACTCGATCTTTATATATGTATGAAAAAAAAAAAAAAAAAGTATCCATATATATATGTATATAAACGCGAAACACGTCGCGAATGCGTAATGGCCGCGAAGGCTATACGCGAGACGATTACGCGGCGAGTTATAGGCGACAAGATCGCGGGAGAGAGAGAAAAAAAATACGCACACACACAAGAGAAAAAGAGAGTGAATAAAAAGAAATAAAGCCTAACTCCGTAAAGGCTGCACTTGGAGCTCTGTAGGACGCCAAGTATTTCGATAAAAGGCCCGAAACGTTTTGCAACTTTTCCCCCCGGTGATTCCGACGAGACGACACACGATTCCACAAGGACGAGAATAAAAGAGATGAAAAGAAGTAAATAAAACAATTAATATAAATAAGGACTTGGAAAGATGTAAAAAAAATAAAAATATATAAATCAGATAATAAAATTGCAAATAAATAGAAACAAACATTTTTGACTTCTTCGTACCTACTTCTTACGATTAAACAATTAATTCCGCGCGTACGTTACGCGTACAAAGTTTGAAAAATAAAAAAGCCTAAATACAAATGAACGTAAGTGAAAACGAAAAAAATTGATATTAAACGTTTTCGACACTCCCCCCCTGCCCCTGAGGCGTGTCGCGTAATAAAAAGCTATACACACGTATAGAAGATTGGGTCGGGTTTGTGTATACCCACGAAATGTGAAAGTTGGGTTCGAACGTGTGCGCACGTCACTGAAAACCCTCTTCAAGGGACACGCACGAGACGAGATCGTGTTGCGATTTTATTTTACTCGTCAAGAGAATTGGAAAGAGGGGGCGCAGAGGGAGATGCCATAAACAAATTGATAAATTAACCGAGGCCAAACGCGAATCCGACCAAGATACAACTTTTAAAGCGCACAAAGAGACGGGGATAGAGAGAAAGAGTATGAAACGCGAGATGTAAATTTTTCGGCGTAGAGGTGGGGGGATCGACTCTCTCGCGTTTCCCCCCGAGGCGCGTTTTCGTTACTTCGCCGCTGCGCTTGCTATTTCGGTATTTCTCTTCGAACGATTTTTCGCGCGCGCCTTGCGGAGAAAAAAAAAATTCCCGTTTATTAAAGTAACATTCGATATTTTTATCCCGCGAGTGCACGACATTTTTTTTGTTTCCCCTCTATTTTGTTCGTTTTTTTTCTCGCGAGGTCGTCGCTCGATGAGACAAATTTACGGATACGATTTTTCACTTTCTATTTGCTCGGTGAAAATTCAGTTTTGTCGGAGGGTTATTTTTTCTTAATTTTCGAATCGGTCAACATTTATTATGATTTATTGTGCAATCGGGTTTTTAAGAATTCGTAATGAATTTTCGTCGATTTGATTGTTCGTGTTGAATTGTTTTTTTTAAACCGCGATCAATAAATTTGTGCATATTCAACATTTGACATCAAAGATCTCCATTTTTTATGGGACATTTAGGAAAGAGCCTTCGGGAGAATCGAGAGCGATGAACAAAATTCGAGTAAGAGCTTTGGAAGATTTGTTACGAATTTATTAAAATTAATTTCAATTAATTTCAATTAATTTCAATTAATTTGTTGTTAGTTATTTCACTTCTAAATTGGCTCTTATTGTTTGTTTAAGATCGATTCTCTTCGATTTCGTTAAATGATCGTAAATAATTATTTTGTTTAATCGCTAATCACTGGATCTATCGAAGTTTAATTGTTGGAATGAAAATTATATGGAGATTGGTTAAATTATTATTAGTTATTTTGTTCGAATGACATTTCGTCCGATTATATTGAATTTTATTGAAGATCGATTATTTAGTTATTTGTCATTTACACCATGTGTTTAAATAAAATTTGTTTTTTTTTCGCACGATGAGATCGAGAGAGTTGGAGAAATCACGGCGATATGAGTTTTTCGTGATTTCTTCGAGTCTTCACCCAGGTAATAAAACATAGTATCAACGGAAAAAAATCGTGATAAGGATATGACCGAGATAAGAAAAGGGATACATTGATAAGATTCGACTGATGACAAATCGATATCAATTTGGCACAAAGCGAATGATTCAGAGTTACGCTCATTTTTTTAATTATTGACACTGGAGTGAAAGTAATTTTTGTTTTTGTATCTGGAAGAAGAAGAAGAATAGAAACTCGAGATCGCGTTGTTGAAATTAAATTGGCAATGGAATTGACGGTTCGATGACCCGCGAAATAAAAAAAAATAAAAATTGTCCTTCGAGATCGCACGTGGCGTGTGCGTATGTGTAAAATTGCGAAATTCGACGACGACGACCATATTTATATTTCGCAATTATCGTTATGATCGCTCGCTCGCTCGCTGTTTGCCCAGCGGTGTTATAAGGCGACTGGACAAACTAGTTTTTCCCAACAGCAATCGATAATTGAATCATAAATTTGTATCGCCGGGCTGTGAACGATCGGTTCACGTGTCAGTGCCGACATTATACGAGACGAGTCGCGAAATCATCCCCTAAATTTTGAGGTGTATACTGCCGTAAATTTAAAGATTCTAGGATAGAAATTCAAGTGCCAGCAATTTTCCGAAATGTTATTGAAACGTTATTGAAAAAAAAATGAAAATATTTTCGAAACGACGCGATAACACCGAGTGAAATTTGAAGGGTGGTCATCGTTGAACCTAACTCAACAATCCCTGAGAACGTTAGTGACGTAAGAAAAAATTCAAAGCCCCCCCCCCCCTCCCGCCGCAAAACAAAAAAGAAAACAAAGAATTGCTTTTCGCATTCCAAAATTGACCGAATCAACGACAATCAAAATGCAATTCTCGTCGATTTTCTTTATCGTCCATTGCGAAAGATCGTGTACGTCTCTAGTCGCGGATTAACATTCAGCACGCGCGTTTGTGTTTCTCGCGTCGCTTTTGTTTACCGGTTTTATTTGCTCTCCCTCTGGACGTTGACCAGTAAAAAAGAAAAAAGAAGAAAAAAAAAACTTAAGGAAAACACAGCAGAAGCAAAGAAGGACTCCTCACTCTAGCTCTCTCGAGACTTTCGTAACACAACTCGGGAATCGTACGAGAGCATTATTTACCCAACTTTGCTGCCGCTGGAAGAGAGAGAAACTTTTTGCTCTCTCGTGAATTTTTTTGTTCACTTTTTCGCTAGAGTATAATTGTTTAACGAGTTGTGAGAAATAATCAAAACAGTAGATAAAGAGGCTCGTTATAGCGGTGATTTAAAAAAAAATTAATATATTTTTATAATTCAAGCTCGCAATTCTTGAGGATGCTTCGCTCATCCATTACCGGCTAAAAGTGAGTTTCGATGAGAAATTTCCGAATTTCGGTGTACGATAAAAAAAAAGGAAAAAATTAACGACATTGAAGATACTAACCTAGAGTCGTTAGAGTTAAAACTTAAATTCCAACCTAAGTTCAAACTTAAGTTCAAAGTTATTTGAAACTTAAGTTCAAGCTTATGTTTGAACCTAGGTCAGAACTTAACCTCAATGTTATTATGTCGTAAAAAAAAATCACAAAAAATAATAATAAATAATTGAAACCCACCACGATAACCAATACTTTGCGTATGATTATTAAAAGCCAATTAACCGTTTGGCGTTCCCCAATGAGCTCTAATATCGCGTGAAAAAAAATAGCCAAGTAGAAAGTCCCGGTGAATGGTCAGACTTGGAAATAACCGCAAAATATTGCTCCTCATTTTTTTTTTTTATACTCGTACCTAATGAAAAAATATCGCAATCTCGAAGGTTCTCAAAGCTGCTAAAGGATGTTTCACGGTATGAACGATCTTTGAATATGAACAGGATACCGGTACAAGAGGCCGGCTCACTCGTTTTAATCCAGCACGTGGCCGGTGAATATTCGTGATCGTCGAAGCGCTTTACTGTTATATCTATCTATATATATATATATATATATATACCTATATATGCTCTCGAAGTTGACGCGGGTGGCGAGACACTCAACGGGGAGCCATAACATGGTGTGCTTTCTAAAATTTCACCACGCGCGATTTGGCATTCGGATAACGAGTTACGACGGATGACTTCTCGTCATCGGTTCTCTGTTTTTAACAAAATATTTTTTCTCTCTCTCTCTCTCTTTCTCGTTACTCTTCCTCGGTCTCGATAAATCTGTATATCGTTGCGAATCGCGACGAGACTACGCAAACAAGTCGTATCTTAGTAGAAATATAAATTTTACCAAAATAAACTCGATTCAATTCCGAGGCATTTTTTTTTTAAGTCGCGCTTAACTTTACACAAGTGAAACGAAATATTCTCAAATTGAAAAAAAATGCATATTACCGCGTCTACGTCGGGTATAAAAATATTTGTTAATTCCCCTCGGAATGTCTTTCTTCTTGGGAAACCAACAGCCGGTCAGCGATGGGTCAGACGACAACCCCCACAATCGCAACCCCAAAACGCTGTCCTCCCACCCCTCCCGATGTTTAGTTCCGCATAGGAGGGTGCTCGATGCTTTTAAGGGCAAACAACGAGGGTTGGGAAATGACGAAAAACCAGGCAACGCGATACTTTTTTTTTCTCCCTCATACACATTCATACATATACGTGCGCGTGCATGTGTGCGTAGGTGGGTTTTTTTCGCCGATCAAATATAAATTGTTTCAAATAGTTTTTTTCTTTGCTGCGAGAGGAATGGCAAAAAGTGAAATATAGAAAATTTCTGTAATGAGGGGAAAAAAATATTTGCGGGATTTTGCATGTCGCGCGGCAAGCGTGCGGACTCGGAAAGGGTGGTTGTGTGTGGCCCGTCGCGTCAGCAGGCTCGCCGCAAGTGGTGAGCGCCGATGTGGGTCAGCCGCGAGGCGCCCGTCTCGCGAGTCTTCTCGGTTCTCTCGTTGCACATGCACACACAGGACGCACATAACATACATATATATAAATCTATATATATATATATATATATATATATATATATATATATATATATATATATATATATATATATAAAAGTCTAGTGTACACGTTTGTGGATTGAGAGAGCGGGCAAGCCGAGCCTCCACGGAAACGTCCGAGTTGCAATCACGTTGGTGCATCTGGGTCAGCTGCGTCCCGACGCATGCGCAAAAATTCTCCCGGTCGTTCACCGTCGTGTTTAGCGGCTCTCGCGCCGGAGTTACTAACCTTCCGGCGCGCGCGACGCGCCAAACACCGGCTCACTACGTATTGACCGCCGGAAAAACGTTGGCTTTTTTTTTTTTTTTTTTTTCGCAATATCCTAACGCATATATACATGTATATACCGACGGATATAGCTGCTTGGTACATCGGGCATTGTTTGCCGGGGACTATGGACACGGGAAGAGGGTTTTTTTTTTAAACCGTAAATTCCCACCGTAGACGCGATTTGTTGCTGGTCGCGACGATAAAACGAATTTAATATAGCATTATTGCGTTGAAATTCTCGCGGGGAATCTGAAATATTCTCCGCCAAGTCAATTGCGACGCTCGAAGTCCGTGTACAATGAATTTTCAGCCGACGGTGTCAGCATGGATCATGAATTTTTATAATCACATTTTTATAATTAATATTTATACTGGAATTCCCTGTACGATGAATTTTTATACATAAACGCCCCATACAGTGATTATCAACACTCGAATTACCCACATAGGGAATTATTTACCGTGAAATTTTCCATACCGAGAATATTTACACTCAAAGGCTCGCATAACGTTGCGCTCGCTGAAAACCGAGTAAATTTGAAAAATTATTATAAAGGTTATACGGTGAAGAAATAATTACGAGAAAAATTGTAATTTGTAAATTGTTGATTTCACATTTTTTATTAACTTTTCAACTGTGAGAAAAAAAATGTAAAAAATTTTTTTTAGATATATTAACATTATTTTTTAGGCGCCTCCTTGTCGACGTCGTAACTTCACCGAAAATTATCGAACCTGCAAAAATAAAAAAGAATCTAGTAGAGTAATGTAGTGGTAATAGTCTGACGGAGGGAATTTTTTTGTTTTTCAAAAAATAAAGAAATCACGGTATTTCGAAACTTTAGTATGCAATCTAAACAAACAAAAAAATTAGCGTTTAATAATTTATAAAAAATTGTCCAACGAAAAAATTAATAGAACCTCTCGTCAGACTATAGAGAAAATAATTGCTGAGATTAAAAAACGAAAAAAGTTAGAAAACATTTAAATTTGACCGAGTTATCGTGCTGACACTGTCTGAAAACAAAGTTTCGAGAAAAACGCGTTTAACAATGTTAATATAACAATGTTAAGTGAAAAAAGAAATGTTTTCAATTTTTTTCTTACAGTTGAAGAGTCAATAAAAAGTGTGAAGTCAACAATTTAATTTTTTTTTCACCACATAACCTTCATAATAATATTTCAAATTTACTCGGTATTCAACGCGCACAGGGGTATGTCCGCCCTTAAATTACCCATAGAGAGAAATTTTTACCCTGAAATTCTCCATACCGAGAGGATTACCACTTAAATTTTCCCAAATAGGGAATTTTTAGACTTTAATTCCCTATACAATAAATTCCCTATGCATAAGAAAAAGCTCGTTCCATATTTCGTTAAGCCTCTCCACGAGAAAGAAGTACTTACAGAATCCGCGAGAGAGAGGGGGGAGGGGGGGGAGAGATAGCGTGAACGTTTGCTGTAAATTTGCTTTACGCCGGAACTAGTACGGGCTTTAACTACTTGCCGAATCGTCGACGTGAGCGATGGAGCTATAAGGGAAGACCAAAACTTGGGCCAGCGAGGGGGAATGGTTGGCGGGGAAGGGGAGGGGGCGAGTAGAGCATGCCGAAGAATTGCGGAAGTTGTGGCAACTCTCGTATTTTAGGCCAGTTCACATTCTCTCTCTCCCTCTCGTCGACCCACAAGAAATTGGCACAAAAGGGTGTTGGGACAGAATGATGGATAAAAAAAAAACGACAACACAAATTTGGTGGTGAAAGTTGTCCTTGAGGGTGGGGAAAAGAAAAAAAAACGAGAAAGACCCTTAGCTCGCGTAACTTTGTGTCTGTCGAGTTACGACCTTTTGTATATCAGCAATCTCTATATCCGTACAATAGAGTGCCGAGCGGTGGATGGTTTTGGTAGTAAACAATAAAAAAAAAAGACGAAGAAAGCTGTCGAAGTTGTCATTTCACGGAACACGTGCGATGAGCAATCTTGGAGAATCTCCTTGGGATATCCCCCTAGTTGCGTCCTCGCTCTTAGCGGCTTTCACCCCCGTTCTTCATTTGCCGTTTATATTAGTACAAAAAGAGAGAACGCTCTCTCGTTACCCACGAAAATTTACGAGGCCGATAATACGCTTCTATTGTGTAGAAGACATCTCGTGTTTTGACAGATTTTTTTTTTTTTAAGTTTCATACTCTCATAGTTAATAATAACAATTATTATTATTATTATTATTATATTTAATAAAAAATATTAAAGTAAATCATAATAATTATAATTGAATTTAATAATTTTTATTAACGTTATTATAGTTAATTCAGGGATAAACGATGGGATTTCGTGAAATTTGGGAGATATATAAATGTATAATATATCATAGTGTATTACTTTCGTGGCCGGAAGCGACGAGAGGAAAAACAAATCTGGTGAAGGATCGCCGAGAGATCGTGAAACACGAAGGTGTCTATTCGCGTCTCTCGCGGAGTCCGACCCAAATTCGAACGTTCATCCTCTCTCACTCTCACTCGCGGGGTTTTTTTTTTTTTTTTTTTTTTTTTTTTCGTTCCTGCCTCACCGTCTCGTCACGACAAATGCCTGACGATCTTGGCATCGACCGGTCGCGATCGCGAAGCTGTAACGTTCTCTAATTCGCTATTGCAAAACTCTGTGTTACAACATCGGATTCTCGCTTAAGGAAACTGTAACGTTCATTCTTGTCTGAATGGCGTGGTATATAGTTGTTTTTTTTCTCTATCTTCTTCTATATCGACACGCTCCACGAACCGAGTACTCGCGCGATCTTCATTGTCGATGCAGAAAAAAAAACATTGCAACGACTTCCGAAATGATTTTTTTTTTTTTTTTTTTCGTAATTTGTTCGTCAAAGGGTTATCGAGGGTTTTTTCAGAGATCACGAGACGACTTTAATGTTGCGACATAAGTCGGTAAAGGAAAATGTTCGAAATTTAATATTATTTTTTGTTTACGCCGGCCAAAAATTAAATGATTTATTGAAATTTTCGTCCACGAATGGAACCAAAAATTCCCGCTGTGCTCGTTACTTTGGTAAATATTCAAACTTCAGAATATCACTTCGTTCGTCGAGCTACCATTTTTTTGTGGATCTTTCGCACATTTTCGAAGTTCGATCATCAATTTTTGTCATTTTCGGCATACAACTTTCGGGTGTATTTCGGCGATTTCAAAGTGCTCTGGCGTACACAAAAATTGCGATATCGTGACGAATCAAATGACATTCTCTGAGTCTACTCGTGAGCTTTTCAAAACTCATCGATTGACCAAAAAACGGTCAAACCAGAGGAGACTTATGGTCGCTTTGTATACTTTCGCGGAAATTTGTATACTTTCTAACTTCCGACGGAATGGCAATAAAATTGCCAAAATTTGTTTCCGTCTTGGATTGTGCGTTCGAAAATGTTTAGAAACATAAAAATTCACGCTTATGACAAATATCCCGAACATAAAAAAAAAAACAATTTTTAATTTTTCTTACCTTCAGTCTAGTTTTTTTTTCGTTTGAATCGCCAAAGCTCCACAAGATCTGTGAGCGTAGGGTGAACGTTTAATCGGACCAAGATAATTTTGTTCGATTTTTCTTCGATGCAATTTATCTCGAAGTATTTCTATCTATTTCTTTGTAAATTCAAACGAACTTCTGTTTATTCTTAAAGGAGGCAATATCATTTGTTACGACGCGGGGGAATGATTGCCGATGTCTCTCAAAGCGATTCCCGCGCGATCTCAAAAGAATACCGAAGAACGGTTAACGAGACCCGAACGACGAGAGCGGGATTTTCTATAGAACATACATACAAATACACACACACACAACACTGGTTGTTATATATCGATTGACTTACCTACTTGGATCGAAGACTTGGGGGGGATCAGGAGGGATGACCCACATTCGCCAAACGAACGCGTTTAAACATCGTCGTCGTTGTCATCGTCGTACATACGCGAACGTCCAACACGCGTCTGTTTACATCTTGCCATATCCACTTATCCGACGTGCGATTAATGTCGGATTTGAAATTATTCGTTTATGTTTACCCGTGAGCGTAAAACTTAAACCACAAAGGGAAACTATTCAAAAGCGGCCGATAAATCGACGAGAGTGAAAAAAAAATTAATTTAACAATTGAAAATTATTGGTTCATTCATTTTTTTTTCTTTTCACATACAAATAATGGCTCGTAATTATGCCAATCGTATTACAATGACGTAAATAATTCATAATTTATTCAGTCCCATCCGTGACTCAAAATAATAATAATAATAATAGTAATAATAATAATAATAACGAATCTTTATTATTATTATTGTTATTATTGTTATGAAAATTGTAAAAAAAAACGGGTTTTTCCTTTACGTTCAAATAATTGGTATCGGGACAACTTTTTCTGTGACGATCCATAAACCCACCCCCCTCCATAAACATATGTACTAATAACGATAAAAAAATGCCATTAAACGATCGAGGGTTAAGGGGGGTGGCCACAGTAGCGGGTATAAAATCATGTGCATTTTAACAATTTTTTTTGTATAAAAAATTGATTTATTTATAAAACTAAATACCCATCTATTTAGTAAAAATATCAAGCAAATAAAAAATATTCTTCTTTTCTATATAAAATGACCAACTACTGCTATTTGCTTTTGGTATTTTTTGCTAATCGGCATGATAAATAACTTCGACAATTTTTGGACCTCGAACAAAAAAAAAAAAATTCTAATTAATGTACATGAATACCTAGAGAAGTTCGTACGGAATTTGAAAAATATTGTTTTATTCGAATATCGTAGGCATTTGAGCTTTAAAAGGTGAATTTCCAGTGAAAAATTTCGTATAAAACTGCTCATAAAACGGAAAGTTTTTAATTGATCAAAAATTCCGCACGTACTTCTCTGCGAAATGCAATTGAAAAGATAATTTTTCAAATTCGAAGTACAATCAGGTAAAAATTGTCGAAATTATTTGTCACGGCAATTAGAAAAAGATACCAAAAGCGTATAGCAATGGTCGGCCATTTTGTATAACAAAAAAATAAACAAAAAAATATTTTTTATTAGCTTGATATTCATACGAAATAGATGTGTAATTAGTTTTATAAATAAATCACTTTTCAGACAAAAAAAAATTGTTAAACGTGCACGTAACTTTATACCCGCTACCGTCGCCATACTGTCCTCAGCGAGGAAAAAAATTAAAAATTTCGCAAAAATCTTTAATTTCACAGTTTGTGGGAAATCGATCGAGACAACGATCGATCGACTTCTGTTACGACCAATGTCAAACGAACATGAGCGGCCACCGTCGGGACGATGACTTTCCCCCGCGTGTGTTCGCGGTAACGGGCCGAGACAGAAGTAGGGGGGGCGAGAACCCCGTTTGTTCGATCGGTTCGAGCGTGATCGAGTTGCCGCAGTGAACACAGCCTCGAGTTCGCTCGCGTTGCCCCGAGAAATCTGCACAATTATTTATTTGTCGCGCAATATATTTATAGAGTATTACGCGAACGCAGGTTGGCAACCTCGTCGAAGACGAAAGAAAGAGAGAGAGAGAAAGAGAAAGAGAGGGTTATGCAACAAATGAGAGGGAAACAACGATCGAGATCGTTACGAGTTTATGACTGAGACGGAAAATTGCGAAGGGATGTGGAACATAATAAATTAATACATTTTTTTTTTAACAATTCGGTGACACCAAAGATTGATGAAAAAAAAGTAGTTTATTTTATTTTTATTTTATTTTTATCCCAAGCAAACAAGACACCTAGTTAGAATTTCAAATATTTTCGATTGAACGATTAAATCCGTTTGCCATTTTGAATTAAATAATAAAAATTGATAGCGCGACCATATCGGGATTCGTCTCATTTAATTCTTCCAACCAACCGGGCGAGCACGTGGTTGCGATCTCACGTTTTCGGACGCTGCCGGTTTTGTGTCGAATGAGCAAAGAGGAGAAACTGGGGTGGTCCGACCGGTGTCGCCGTTTCTACTTCGCGAGTTCGCGCGTGCGCGCGCTCGTTCGCAACGAATTTCGCGGAGAAGGCGTGTTACCCGAACGTCATAGAGAAATCGCAGAAGCGTCACTGGGGGGTCCAGCAACGTTTCTTATCCACGGGCTCTACAACGTTTGCGCGCCAAACTCCGCCACCAAACAACTTTCGATATCTCTCTCTCTCTCTCTCTCTCTCTCTCTCTCTATCGATAAAGAAAATTTCTCTCTCACGACATTTCCCTTTTAATATTCGATTTTTTTTTTCCGACCAGATGAATTCTCATACTTAACCGATGTTGAATGATCGAAATTAATTCGTTCCAACGTTGAAATTATTCCTTCCACGTTAATTTATAAATGTCAGATCTGGACGAGGAAAACAAAATGGTATCTATTTTTGATAAATTGTAATTCACGGAAATTTGAATTGATTTGAATTTTTCACCAAATGTGACACGCTGGTCCGTCGCATGAATTTCGGGAGTTAAATTATATTCGATGCAAATTTCTTTTTTTTTCCGAGACCGATAAGCAAATTAAAAAAAATGAAATATGAATGTCCGACGATATTAGGCGATACGAGAAAGTCAAGTCTGAACAGTGATAGTTATGGAAAAAATAAAAATATCGATAAAGAAGGATAAAAAATGTTTGTCAACGAGCGTTAATTTTCTTTAAGGGGTATGGCCGCGGGAAAATTTCAAAAAAAAAAGACGTTCTTTTTTTTTTGCTTAAACGATGCTTTATCATAAAAATAAAAATAGAAGATAACGAAAAATTTGTTTCCACCGACTTTAAGCGTAAAACCGTGTGCCTAACTCTGTCACGGCCAACAGCTTTTTTCCAATTGGCGCGTCGAATAATTTCGACAATTTTTGCCCGATTGACTTCAAAATTTAGAAAAAAACTATATTTCTAATTGCATCTCGCAGAGAAGTACGTACGGAATTTCCGATTAATTAAAAACTTTACATTTTATGCAGCAGTTTCGTACAAAATTTTTCGCCGGAAATTCACCTTTCAAATTCGAACGCCTACAATATTCGAATGAAACGATATTTTTCAAATTGCGTACGTACTCCTCTAGGTATTCCGATGTAGATTAACGAGAATCTTTTTTTTTGTTCCAAGTCAAAAATTCTGAATGCCAAATGTCACGCCGCGGAGCGCCTAAAAAAAAACAAACAGCAGAAATCGGCCATTTTGTATAACAAAAAAAGAAGAAATATTTTTTAACAATAGCTCGTTATTTATACTAAATAGATGTGTAATTAGTTTTATAAATAAATCACTTTTTTATAGAAAAAAAAATTGTTAAATGTGTACATGATTTTCTATCCGCTACCGTGGGCCATACCCCTCAATACCATCCCCCAAATACGGAAATAATTGCTCGATAAAACACAATAAATAAATATGATAAAAGCGAGTTGTTAAATTTTCATTTTTTCTTTCTCTCTTTCGTCATCAATTCGTAAACTAATGATTTTCATAAACGATACGGGAATTTAATCGTAAACGAAGATTGTAAAACCCGCGTCCGATAGTTCGGTGAGTTTCGCGACTACTCGTGGATTATCGTGGGTGTACATAAATATATATAAGCGTGCATATATACATATATACATAAACGCACATTGGTGTCGCCTGGAAGGGGAACAAATCGTGTGGGTAAAGAGAAAGAGAGACGCAGCGAGTTGTCGGCGAACGGGGGGAGTTTCGGGGGTAGGGGAAAGGGGTTTCGAGGCACTCGGCCATCATCGACGGTGGCGCACAGTTCAGTGACCTGCCACAGAGCGTCGTGGCGCGAGAGAGAGAGAGAGAGGAAGAGTGGTGGGGGTTTTTTTTCACTCTGACATATTGTGAGATGCCAGGCGGCGAGCTCGTGCGCGCTCCTCTCTGGTGTACTGCCGGTTCCTCCGAAAAAAAAATCGAAAAAAAAACAAAAAAAAAGTATTTTGTAAATATTCTCTGCTCTCACGTTGTGCAGCATTTACCGGAGGATAATGCTCTCTCCAGAGAGAATTCAAAAATTCCAACAAAAATAATAATTACAAAAATCATCGCAAAATTGTCGCGTTGTGTTTACTTTATTTCTCAAATCAGCGACAACGTACGCGAGAGGAATTTCGAAAGAGTCGTCCGGGTGAGGGAGGGGGCGTCGGATTATTTCCGAAAATCAAGCAGTCGCGATTTCTCGTTAAAGACAAAAGGAGTGAAAAGAAAAAAATGTGTGTGACGGATATAATTTTTTTGAAAACCCAACAAAATCCTGTGACGACCGATTAGAAAAGAAAAAATTGACATAAAAGTGTTCGGGAGTGGAACAGTTTGTGTGTTGTTTTTTTTTTCTCGCCTTCGTGTCCAGGAGAGTCGCAGGGATTAATTTTCTTATTACTCTCTCATCTCAAAACTTTCGTATTATCGATTTCTTTTTTTGTTTTTTTTTTTTTTTCTTTATTTTCGTTCGATCCATTTTGGTTATCAGCAACTTTCGACAAATTTCCGTATTCATCATAGAGAACTCTTTTTTTCATCCTCGCAGCCGTGCATTTTTTTTTTCGTTTAGTATTTCGAAATTTTTTTTTTTTATCAGGTCGTTCGCTCATCAGCGGCATTGTTTTTATCATTGCTCTTTGGGGTATCGATACATTTTTCGTCAGCCATCTCTTTTTTAGTATTCAATAAAACTTTTGCGAGTATTTTTTTTTTTTATTACTATTTAGCAGTTTTTTCTTACGTAAGAAATTATCAGCGATAACATTGTTTCTACCAATTTTGTTATTGTCGAAAAATGTTTTCATCGGTCTCTTTATCGTCAATAATTTTGTCCCTGTGAGCTTTTTACTGGCCAAAAATTATCTCATCAATCTCCTTCGTTTCTCGTCACTTTTTACTATTCAAAAATCGTTTTTTTTTTACCTAACGAGTTATTTAGCGACAACTTTGTTTCTATCAATTTTTTTACTGTCGGAAGATATTATAATCGTTCTCTTAATCGTTAATAATTTTGTCCCCGTGAGCTTTTCATTAACCAAAAATTATTTCATCAATCTCCGCGTTTTCGGTCACATTTTACTATTAAAAAGTCAGTTTTTTTTTCATCGATTTTTCAGCGAAAAATTTATTTCAATCCATTGTAGTTATTATTTGTCGTTCCTCCGTTACTCCATTGTCTCAATTTCCCTTTCTTCGTCGGTCAAAGCTGCTTTCTCCGAGCGGTCATACTTTTCTTCACCCCTCTCTCTCTCTCTCTCTCCCACCCCCCACCCCCTCCCATTTATACATCCTTCTCTTTCTTCAACTTGTATGCTTCTATTACGTCGCGTCATATAGCCGGCGTGACTCTCCGTACGTCCGATAGACAGTGTGAGTGATCGTTCCTGGTAATCGTGCACATAAAATAAAATAAAATTATATATATATATATATATATATTGACCCTCTCGATATTCGCCGTTTCGTTTGTACAAAGATAGAAGAGGAAGCCCGCGAGATTATCGAGCGGGGGAGGGCTAAAAGCGACGAGTGTTTTCTAGTTCGAGTTCTAGCTTCGTCATGAACGCGGCTACAAACGTCGAAAAATATTTAAAAACACGTATTAACATACGCCGGTGTTGGTGCTAATTTATTTATTTATTTTTTTCTTGTCTTGTAGAGTGATAAACACAATAAAACGAGGTTTTACGTGGCGAGACAAAAAGGGCCTGCGAGTATTTAAACAAGTTTTCCGAGTGAATAGGGGGAAAAAAAAGCACTCGAGGAATTCGAAAAGTATTTTGAGGGTGAAACTTCGTCGATCAAAGGACCGAAATGGTGTTTTTTTTTAGCGTTGTTAAAAAAATAAATAAAATCGCGTCGACAATTTCGGACGTGAGGTTGATCGAAATTTTTTGATTTCGCGTAAAATCAATTTCGAAAAAAATTATATGTTCATTTTGTTTTTCTATTTCAATGAAAAATCCTGTTATTCTTCGTTCAAAAACATTTTCGCAAGGAAGCGCCAACGTGGAAAATTGAAATAGGGCTTTTTGATAAAAATAAATAAATAAATAACGAATGAAAATATGATTTTTTTCCCGAAATTGATTTTATACGAAATTTTCGTAAAACTAATGTAAATCTTCAACGGCACACGTTTAAACGCGTATCATTGGTGTTTGACGACGGTGCGGGAGTTCAAAACTGCCGCCCCTACGGGAATCTCGTGCATATGGCCACGTTCATCGCCGGGACACCCCACGAGTTAAACAGTTTCTTTTTTCGTTCTTTTATTCGGGTTTTTTTTTGTTTTTTTTTGGTTCGTTTTTGTCTTTTTCCGTCGGTTCTCTCGCGAACCGTGAACGAACGGAATCGTGGCGTTTCCGGCAGCGTCACGTTGTGATTATTGAAAGCTCGCAAGCTCGAAACAAGAGGTCTTTCTATTAGTGTGGATTTTTTATTTTATTTTTATTTTTTTTCATCTGACATACCACGTGCTTCCGTCCAATTGAGGATTTGTGTGGGATATATCAACTGGCTTCGCGAGAAACGACACAAGTGACAAATAAATAACGTGGAGCTGCTTCTGGAAATTTGTATTATGTACTGTTTGTGGATGTACCGCGTACGCGTAGAGATTGAGAAGTGACCAATGTATTCATTATGCGCGATCGCGAGAAAGCGACCAATGAAGATTATCCCGATTGGATATTTAAATTAAAAATACAAGTGTTTTCACTCTTTTCATTTATCTCTTTCTCTTACCGAATTCTATTCGGCATGAATATTATCGCTTGTGTTACGTCGCGAATTAAAAAATTAAATGTCTCAACGACTTAAATTTTACAATAATCAATTCATAATTATTAATTGAAATGTAAATGAAAAATTATTCAGTAGAGCGAGAGTGAGTAAAATTTGGCACTGTGTAATAAATCCAAATAATTCAATGCGACCGAATATTTAACGTGAAATTTTCGTTGAGAATAATTAAAATTTGTTTTATTGGAATAAAAAATGAATTTACTAAATTTACTCTAACCGTAAATTTTACTCCAATTTTATATAAAAAAAAATTAATCAGCAGGACGAGAGTGAGTAAAATTTAAGATTGTGTAATAAATTGAAATAATTCAATGGGACAAAATATCTAACGTAAAATTTTCGTTGAGAATAATTGAAATTTGTTTTATTGAAATAAATAAAAATTTATAAAATTTACTCCAACCGTAAATTTTACTCCAATTTCTATTTCGGTCCTTAGTTTTTCGATTTCCACTTTTTTTTAATCATAACCGCAAAAAATGTCATAATCGAACAAAATTATTGGCATGAATCTTTTTGTCACTTAAACTTTACTCCAATTTTATTCAAGACTAAATTTTTCCGTTTACTCGACTCTTTATCACGTGTAAAAATAATAAATATACGGTATGTTTGATATGAAATTTATGAATAAAATTTCATCGTTGACAACGAAAATTTGTTTAAACGAATATTCTTTCTTCTCTACAATCAGTGTCACTAGTATTTTTTTTTTTTTTTCATTATCTTTTCTTCGGTGTACACGCTATCGTACGTAAAAAAAAACCAGTAAACACGACATCTTTCTCCTTTTGCCAATTGTCGTCGTGTAATCTCAAGATTCTTCATCCTCGAAAGAGTCACATTGTGTTTTGTGACTGGGCGTATTATACGAGATCGTTGAGAAACTACGGTTCGTCGATCGTGGAACGAGACAACGCTCGCGTAATTCCGGGTTTTATATCGCACGAGCGAAGCCCGCGAATACGGTACAGTTATTGGCCACTTCCGACGATGAAAAAAAAACAATCTCGCTAAATACTAACCATCATTTAATTATATTCTATTTATCCTCAAAGTTTTAATGCGATCCGTAAAAATTTGTAAAATCAAAAAAACCACGGATTTTTGGAAAAAAATTCCAAACTTTATAAAACACCAACCCTACAACCGATTCTCCCGTAAATTCACTATCGAACGTTCTTCAATCGTACTCTATCCGTGTAAAAAAAATTACGCTGCTATTTGTAAAATTTTCAAAAGTTACAGGGACCAACAAAATTTCACGAAAAATTCCAAATATCATAAAGTCGGAATCGTTTCACGCGATTATCGTCAAATTCATTATCAACCGTTCTTTAATAATCGTCTATTTGTACAAAAAAAAATTAGCCCGATATCTCAAAAAATGATTTATTGACCTGAATAAATTTTGAAAAATTATTTATCCCTAACGTTACGAAATAAATACAATAAAATTACTTTTAAACGAGTTGAATTAATAAAAATGTCAAAACTTTTTTTAATTTTAAACAATTTTTATTAATGAAAATAATCAACGGGTGGCCAATAACTGTGCTGGCGCGACGGAATAGACTCTGGCGAGGCCCTTGCCGATCGTAATTAATGTCCGGATCGCGAAAGAGAAAAACGCGAAACAAATTTGTCGCTATCCCCCTGTCGCGCCCTAGTTGCCCAAGAGACTGAGACTCCGGATTTCACGACGCGATATATCGATCGTCGGATTTCCGCGCGCGGTTCGCAACGAGACCTCGAGGCAACACGAAAAAGTCTCTCGTACGATCGATGGACAAAAAAAAACAAAAACGTCCTTCTTCCCGTTAATTCCAACGACATTGAGACCATTGGAGAATTGTTAATTGAACAAAAAATCAAAGATACGATTAACGAACGAAACTTTTTTTAATTTAAATTTTTTTTTTTTTTTTTTCTTCCTATTTTAGTTGCCCGTGCAGCTGCACCAAGTATTGGACTCGTGTTTATAACGCGATCGCGGCCGATAACGTTGAGCGGTGCGCGAAGCTCAAAAGATGTGCCACCGGCTCTCTCTCTCTCTCTTTCTCTCATTCTCTCACGTTCTTTCGTCCGTGTATACGCCTCTGTGTGTGTTATGCGTTGGGTGACTGTACTCTGGGTTCATCGTTCGCGGGTTATGTAATGTTTGACTATACGGTGCAAGCGCCTCCTCTTCGGTGGCTATCCTAACAGACAAACCGTGTGGCGGCAACCAGAAGCGCCGCTTTTAGGAGTGAGAACATCGCGATCGCGCGAACCCGAAAAATTTTATTATGCCAAGTTGTTTTTTTTTCCCCCTCGTCTCGGTCGTACTTTTTTTTTTTTTTTAATAAAATTCATCGTAAAATGAGAAATTTTAAATCGCTAATCAACGTGCGGATTGTTTTTAGTGGGAAATTTTTTTTTGTAATTTCTTTAAATCAAGGTAAATATGTAGGTGATGGTGAAAATTGAAAAATTGAATTTTAGCTCGACGGCGAAGGGTCCTTCCGGCAACCCTCGTCATTATTCTCTAAAACATTATGTTAAAAATATAAAAATTGATCGAAGCACGAATTGAAATTTATTTATTTTTCACTCTTTCCATAATATATATATATATTCTTGTTTGTCGACTTTTCGAGAAAAAAAATGAGATTAAAGTGAAGTAATTTTTTGTTTGTTTTTTATTTCTTTTTTTTCCTCAAAATTCATTCGTCTTATAAATAAATCGCACGTAGATATGATCGATCGGCTAATCAAATAACCGGTGTTAAAATTTGTTTGAACTGTCTGGCGAATCTGTTGCGCAATAATTGCCCACCTTAAGAATCGAGATAGACCGAGGAAATATTTATACGTGCATATAGAGGGGATTATCGAAAATTACGCGTCAGATGTAACGGCGAGAAAAGGCGAGACAGACGGGCTAAGTAAAAAAATTCACCTGTGACGACGATTCTACCACCTGGAGAATTGAAATGAAATGTAGAAAGAAAAAAAAGAAAAAAAATCAGTGTACGGCAAAATAATTCGGAATGGACTTTGTGTTTTCTTCGCCTAAAAACTCACGAGGCAATTGATCGATAGGAAAAAAAATTGATGTTAGTTAAAAAAAAGTAGATAATCGTTAGAAATGTGTTTGAAAATGATTTCGAATTATTATTATTTTTTTCCGAATGGCAAACATTGTTAAGGGGTATGGGCCACGCTAACGGACATAAAATCATGTGCATATTTAACAATTTCTTTTTCTATCAAAAGGATGATTTATTTATCAAATTAATTACACATCTATTTAGTATAAATATCAAGCTAATAAAAAATATTTTTTTGTGTGTTTTTTCTTACACTCAATGGCCGACTACTGCTATGTGCGTTTCGTATCTGTTTTTACGCGGCGTGACATTTGGCATCGACAATTTTTGACTTACAAGAAAAAGAAAACGTCTCGTTGATCTACGTCAGAATGCCCGGTGAAGTACGTGCGCGGAATTTCGAAAAATATTGTTTTATTCGAATATCATCGGCGTTTGAACTTAAGGGGAGAAATAGGGTTAAGACAGTGTTTTCTCAATGATTTTCATGAATTTGTTTATAGTATAAAAAATGAATATAATTTATTGAAACTTTGAGAATATTTTATACGTATATGTAAGTATATACTACAAAATTTTTGAAGAATTTCCTTGAAAAACACCGAAGATATTAGCAACCCCATATTGCAGGTCACAATCAGACTCAGCATTTTACGTACATTCTGGAAGCCACAATTTTCATCTGAAATCAAACGAGGTTGGAATTTATTTTTATTATATGTCTCTCTTCTATATGAACCTAAATGCTATCAAAAAAATAGAAAATTGAATGTTTTACAGGGGTCAAAACAAAAAACAAAATCAAAACAAAAGTGGTTTTTTACCACTTTATTTGCAAAAAAAAATATTTTAAATAATGATAATATTCCGATTTTAGGTTCATATAAGTAACTGCCAATTTTCAAAACGATTGGTTGAAAACTTTTTAAACTAGCGTGTACGCAAGTTAAAAAAAAGTCGTTTTCAGAAAAACGCGTTTGAAAAAATAGGAAAAAGCTGAGTCTGATTGTGACCTGCAATATGGGGTCGCTAATATCTTCGGTGTTTTTCAAGGAAATTCTTCAAAAATTTTATAGTGTATACTTAAATATATGTATAAAATATTCTCAAAGTTTCAATAAATTATATTCATTTTTTATACTACAAAAAAATTCATGAAAATCATTGAGAAAACGCTGTCCTAACCCTATTTCCCCCCTTAATGGCTTATAACAATAGAACGAGTCGGAATTTTCATTTAAAATTTTGTGAACATATTTCCAATAGTTTTACAATTTATGAAATTTAAAAAAATCGATTTTTTGAACCGTCTAACCCTATTTCCCCTCTTAAAAGGTGAATTTCCAGTGAAATATTTTCGTACAAAACTGCTACATAAAATGTAAAGTTTCTAATTGATCAGAAATTCCGTACGTAATTATCGGCGAAATGCAATTCGAAATGTAATTTAAAACATTTGCTGTCAAGTAACTTACTTAATAGTTATTAACGATCGGTAACTTATTTTTATGATATAAACCATCGTTTAAGCGAAAAAAAAAAACACGATTTTTTGAAAATCCTAACGTGGCCATATCCCTTAAACGGCGAATTGTCGAATTTTACAAACGCGATTCAACGAATTTTGACAAATTCCCGTTGTCGCGAATTTTTCACAATCGAACAAACATGAATTTCGGAAATTGTTTCGTCGAATTTTTTTGAAAATAGAATTTATCGACTCGGAACAATGTGATGCTGCGCGATGAAAATTTCGTAAATCGATT
The DNA here is from genome assembly GCA_958009045.1 of Oxytorus armatus. Classification (NCBI taxonomy): domain Eukaryota; kingdom Metazoa; phylum Arthropoda; class Insecta; order Hymenoptera; family Ichneumonidae; genus Oxytorus; species Oxytorus armatus. Next base: position 17,191,275 of record OY253755.1, read on the forward strand.
TATTGAATTTGGAAAAAAATTCGAATTATCGAATGTGAAAAAAAAAAAAATTCGATTTACCGATCGAACAAATTCAATCTCCTCTCTATTTCCATCGTTATTATTCTCTTATATCTCGTTATTGCAACCGAAGATAATCAATAATGTGCGGTGAAAAAAGTGTTTAAAAAATGAAGTTTCACAACGAGATTTTTAATATCGGGTCAAAGGTGAGTGAAACCAAGATGAGAAATTGACGAAGAACCTCGCGACTCGTCGCCTCACTCAACGAACAGTCGGATGGTCGGGAGTGTAAAAAAATATTAAAAAATAAATCATCGCGCGAGAAATGTAAAAAAAAAAAAAACAAATCGTAAATAACGAGGAAAACAGAGAAAAACTTTCGATTGAAAAAATTAAAAAAAAACAAACAAACAAAGAAAAAACAAATTATAAATCGTGTAACACTGTAATATGCTGTATGCCACGTGTGACGATTCGGGACGAGAAGAAGAAGAAGAAGAACGCGAACGATCGCTGATGATAAATCAGCGTAAATGGAGGGAAATCTGTCGGTATTCGACGGGCCTACATGGGGAGCTGACAGTACGAGCCCGCAAAGAAACGAGCCGAGAGCGCGCGTCTCGTTGCAGTCGGAAACTGCGGGTAACGCGGTCCTCGACGACCGAAGAATTCAGGCAAATTCCATACGAGGTATCGATCACATTTGATCAAGGGCGGGCAATTATTGTCATTTGTTTTTCAATTCCCAAAATTAAATAATTCAACCGAAAATTAATTAAGATAGTCGTTGAGTTGGTATTCGATTAAAAAAAAAAAAAGAAAGTTTTCTAATTAAATTTAACGTTTTTTTTTTTCGTAATTTGAAAAAATGTATCGTAATTGGAGAAAAAAAAAGTTTTGTAAATTTATCAATTGATAAGTGTACAAAAAAAAAAGAGCGAATATTTCTTCGTCAGAATGGACGCGAAATTGACGCACGACCGGTCGAGTCGATGTTGCGTAATCGAAAACTCATTATCACGGGGGGCGGAGAGGGCGGGGATGGGGGGTAGACTTCGCGATTTTTTTGTGATAATTTTTTTTATTTTTTCTCGACCGCTTATCGTACTTAAATTTTTTTCTTCTTTTGTCGTATCGCCACGTTTCATCTGTCACAGAGACGGCGATAAGAGGCGCGCATTTTCGTTAATAGCCCGCGAGAGAGAGAGAGAGATAATGACGAAGGAGTAACGATACAAATGCTCGTTTTCATCTATCTCGCTCTCGATCGCCCGTGTTTCTTCGTTTCTTTTTCTCTCTCTCTTCTGGCAATTTTTCCACAAACGAGCCGATGAATTTTCCGAAATTTCACAAATATCATCGTGAATCAGGCGAACAAATAAGAAACAAGACAGGGATTTTGAAGTTGAAACTACCGGTTGACGTTATCAATGAAAACAAAATGGACGAATGTTCATAATGGAAAATTAATTTAACAGAAGCAAATTATTTTTTGGTATTTTCGTTGAAAGAAAAAAAATGTCGTTTCACCAAAATGCCTGTAATTTTTCTTCCCGATGAATTTTTCACGTGATTCTCGCGCTTAGTTCTCTTCGCAATCGTTCAAACTACAAAATGCCGCTCGATCGAATGTTTTACGATTTTTTTTTAATTTCACAGACATTTTTGAAGTCCGATCCACGAATTTTTACCATTTATTGCCTTCGTTCGTTCGTTTTTTTTTTCCGTATCTTTCAAAGTACTCCGACAGCCCGAAAAAATGAGATATCAGCGACGAATGAAACGTCATTTTCCGAGTGCACTAGCGAGCTTTCGAAAACCCTCGTTATAAACCAAAATCGATCCGACGGATGCAAAGTTATGGCTGTTCGAAAGTGCGTCTATGTATTTTCAAAGATTCTGCGAAAAATTTGCGGAAAATTGTTTTCTCCGACTTTTTCCGAACGTTTCCAACAATTCCGTTCGATCGAACGACGAATCGTTCGCCCCGATTAAAAATGCCAAAAAACGAAAAAGTCCATGTACAATGGCCAATTGCTTTTCTAATTTCAAACAAAATTTGGAATTTTTATCCACCGTTCTTTGTTTTTTTTGTCCTTATTTGCAGCCCAGATCGAGATAATACCGTGTAAGGTTTGCGGTGACAAGAGCAGCGGCGTACATTATGGGGTTATCACGTGCGAGGGATGCAAGGGTTTCTTCAGGAGGTCACAGTCCGCGGTCGTGAATTATCAATGCCCGAGGAACAAGAATTGCGTCGTCGATCGTGTCAACAGGAATCGGTGTCAGTACTGCCGGCTACAAAAGTGCCTACGGCTTGGCATGTCCAGAGATGGTGAGTTATTCTCAATTGAATCTTCGATTGATAATTACAAAAAAGATAAAAAATTTAAAAAACCAGAAAAATCGACAGGGCAACAGTTTTTCGGTGAATTAGCTCGAAACAATTTTTGTCCAACTTCATTTTTTGTTCTTCTCAATCACGAAAATCAAATTATTTTACGGTATTATTCCTGAAAAATGACGCTCGCAATGAAAGAAAAAAAAACAAAAGAAAAGCAACCCGCAAATTTATGACTTTTCATCGAGTCATTCGTAACTTGAGCATTCGCGCGTGTGTGTATATTTTTATTCCGGAAACTGAAAGCATCAAACGGGAAGTGCGGTTAAGTCTCTTTCTCTCTCTCTCTCGGCCGGTTAGTTTATCGAATGGCCAAACTTAACGGGAGGGCGGAGCGAGGGGTTGCGAAGAGGAGGGCCGGGGCGGGGGGGATCGAACAGAGCCGGTTTTCGTGATTCTATACCGTGTCCCAGCGACAGGGACGACGACGTCGACTACCATTAAAAGCGCGAGGGGATATCGCGCGCTGATGCAGCCGCCGCGCGCCAGGCAACGAGCCAGAGAGCTCCGCCACCGCCGGGAGAGAGAGTCTTTCGAGAGACATTGGCCACCGTGTATGCACAGTGAGAACTGTCTATGGAGAATTTCACGTTAAATTCAAGTTAAAGTCGTGGAAGTTTTTTTTTTTTCTTTCTATATTTATATAATCGACCAAATTGAAATTAATTTTAGACAATGAAATTTTATTGTTCGTTCCGTTTTTTTAATTGTCGATGCAGAGTCATGATATTGAAATGTGGAAAAAAATTTGCGATAACAGTGCGATTTTTCAATGACAGCCCAAATAAAATCATATCGAAATTCGATAAAGATGAAAAAAATTGTGCGGATCGCAGTTTGGATCGATTTGTCATGAAATGGCATTGTACGTGAAATACGCGCGAGGAGGCATGTACTCTCTTCGGGAGAAACGGCACGCGCTCTCCTTGGGGTACACGACCCCTTATCAGCCGAGTCCCTTTTCCACTCGTCCCCCGGACCCATTCTTATCAAAAGCAAGCTCCAATGTTTCTCTCGCGCGCCACGTACATCTCGTACGTATAAATGTGTACGGGGCGAGGACAAGTCGCGAAAGAAAAAGTGAGAGAGTGAGAAAGAGAGAGAGAGAGAGAGAGAGAGAGAGAGAGAGAGAACAAGGAAAGAGAAACGAGAAACGTGTAGAGTAGCAATAATAAACGCAGCCTCTCTATCTCGCGAGCTACACGAGAAGATTAACTTCCTCAACCTATAACGAGCCTTATCACATAATTGCACCTGTCTCGCGCTTTAATCAATTTTATTTTTATTTCGCGGTTTACGTACTTTTAAGGGGGATGCACTGGTGTAACTGCCCCAAAAAAAAAGGATGATTTTCGGGAATTTATCGAAAGAAAAGTATTGCATCGAACGTTCTGAAATGTTTAGGAGATATTTGTGTATAAATTATGTTTATAAAGTATTTTTGTTGTATGAAAATATTCAATTTTCAGCGACTTATGCGCCATCTCCCGAGTGTCAGAAAGAAAGAATAAAATAAATAAAATCGTTCCAGATCACGCTTGAGGGGGGAAATAGGGTTAGGACAGCGTTTTCTCAATGATTTTCATGAATTTTTTTATGGTATAAAAAATGAATATAATTTATTGAAACTTTGAGAATATTTTATACATATATTTAAGTATATACTATAAAATTTATGAAGAATTGTCTTGAAAAACACCGGGGATATTAGCGACCCCATATCGCAGGTCACAATCAGACTCAGCATTTTGCGTACATTCAGGAAGCCGCAATTTTCATCTGCAATCAAACGAGGTTGGAATTTACTTTTATTATATGTCTCTCTTCCATATGAACCTAAATGCTATCAAAAAAATAGAAAATTGAATTTTTTACAGGGGTCAAAACAAAAAAGCATGATTTTTTGCCACTTTTTACAACTTTATTTGCAAAAAAACAATTATTTTAAATAATGATAATATTCCGATTTTAGGTTCGTATAGAGCGCAATACTATGAAGAAAGTAACTGACAATTTTCAAAACGATTGGTCGAAAACTTTTCAAACTAGCGTGTACGCAAGTTCAAAAAAAGTAATTTTCAGAAAAACGCGTTTGAAAAAATAGTACCAAGAAAAACAAGCAATATGGGGTCGCTAATATTTTATAGTATATACTTAAATATATGTATAAAATATTCTCAAAGTTTCAATAAATTATATTCATTTTTATACTATAAAAAAATTTAATTTATACATGAAAATCATTGAAAAAACGCTGTCCTAACTCTACTTCCCGCCTTAATGGCTCATAACAATAGAACGAGTCGGAATTTTCATTTAAAATTTTGGGAACATATTTTTCAATAGTTTTACTAACAATGTATCAAATGAAAAAAAAATCGATTTTTCGAACCCCTCTTAAGGGATTAGGGATTAGGGCGATTAACTTGAAATTTTGAATATATCTTTAAAAATACATTGTCTCTGAAAATGCGTAGGATTTTTTTTTTATATCGCATAGTTCGTTCGTTATTAACAATTTTCTGACGATTTTTTCAAGCAAATTTTTCACTCTTCACTTTAGAAGCGCGCCATTTGGCCAAAAATCAATATATCGACAAAAACTGCTAAGCCCTTCCATAGACAATGTATTTCCAAAGATATATTCAAAATATCAAGCGAGTCGCTTGAAAATTGTCTGAGTTATGTTTCCGGCCAACAAAAAACGGAAACGTCATCGGAAAAACGCTGCACAGTCGCCATTTTTAAATTAATCACTTCGAAAAAAATTATTCTATACAGTCACTGATATGGTATGACAAACAACCTATTTTGTAATATCAATTTATTTTCTAGTCTTTCGGTGAAATACATTCCCCAAAAAAGACAATTTTTTTGGCCTTTAGAGAGGGGCCTAAACCGTTAAAAGTCTGATGGTTTTTCGGATGGCAAATTGACATTTTTTAAAATCCTTATCGGAAAAGGGTCGTTGTAGGAAGAAACAAATACTAAATCCGGTGAAAAAAAAATCCAAGCCGATCGGGATGATTTCTGTACGTTCGAGAGCGTAAAAATATTGATTTCATTGAACGAGCAGCGCTACTCCTCGAAAGGCTGTAGTCTCAAAAATTATTTGAGATCCGCAATTGAAATTTTAATATGTTATTCTCGAAGGTACGGACTAGCGAAAAATGGATATGAAAAAAAATCGATTTTTCGAAAGTGTCACACCGGCTGGTCTCCCTTAATTTCTTTTCGCGCAACCACATGTACGAACGCACGAAAATTCTCAACGTATAATTTCGTTTTTTACGACCACTTCCGGTTTCCGCCAAGTATTTAAGACGACGCAGAGCCGGGATAACGTGAAATGTTCGTGACGCCCCGCGCGAGTATGTATTTCTTTTTCTCCTTCGAGCAATTTAAAAAAAATCATCAAAAGTTCATTCGACGGGGAATGCGTGTGAAATTTCGGTAAATTTTCCGTTCCGGGGAAGCGCCAGAATTCGAGAAGAACGGTTTTGAGACGGTCGGAAAAAAAAATAAATAAACAAAAATAAAAAAATAAATGAGCAACTCCCACGCGTGGCTCTTTAATTTTTCCTACGTGTTCGTGTCTCACCGCTCGGTATTACAATCTCTTTCGTCCCGTTCTGACCGCCGCGAACGTTTCGACGCCCCGCCTCGTGCATTCACACCGTAGCCACAAAAAACCGTTCGTACAACGGTAATATTTCTTGCTACATATAAATATATAGATAAAGACCGGCGCGTTACTCATCCCCGATAGAGTTTGTGGGACTACAAAACCACCGAAAAACCGAAAATACAGTTTTTATGATTTTGTCGCATTATCGAAATGATTTCGCTCGAATTGTTTTTTTCTTCACCGCCATGGTAGTGAAATTGCCTGTACGAAGATGATTGAGCGTTAAAATGCATTAGATAATGGAATTTAATGTGCGAAAGTTCGTTATGTAGGGAATTTAAGGGCGTTATACAAGTATTTTAAGTGTGTAAATTCATCGTTTAAGGAATTTAAATGTTCGAAATTAGTTATAATAAGGAATTCGAGTGTTGAAATTCATTATTCAGGAGGTTTTAACGTTAAAACTTGCTACGTCGGGGAATTTGCCGGTTAAAATTGATAATCCGGCGAATTTGCGTGTTGACATTCGGGGAAATTTTTCATTGCTTAATCACAAACGACAAAGGACTTTCCGTAATATCGATTATTGAAAATGGTATTTCACGTTTTTTACGCGATGTTCCCCGATTCTAAAACACTTCTTCCCAGCGTCTAGCAGAAAAAATTCCCTAGAGAAAAAATTTGTACACACTTCCAATGCGAATTTTATGGGACAAAGTCAAGGGAAAAATTGTTAATGGCAACAAGCCGAATGAGAAAATTAATGGACAAACTCGAGAGGAAATTTCTTTCCATTACAAACCGAATGGGAAAGCGAATGGCAAACTTTTCCATAGAAAGATTTTGAAAAACATGCCACAAAGCCGCGAAAGGACCTAATATACGTGCGTATATCCAGTGTTATTTACATCACTATATATACATTGAATTGCATACATTGAATCGTCCTTTTTCATAGAAAAAGATAAGAAAAACCAAAACCCCCGAAATGCTCAGCTGCAGAAAATGTTCATGGTATAACGGTAAACGAAATGCCACACGGTTTTGCGAGAGGCCCCCGGACACGATCATCTCTCTTTTGGCCACATCGCGGGCCCGGAGCGCTTCCTCGCACGGCTCTCTCGCGCACCCTCTCGCCTGTTTCTCGGTCGTCGACCGAGTAACGGGTTCTTGTTCGCAGAGCAAAATTCCTATACAGCGAGCGGCGTACGAAAATGAAATTTTTCGTTGAAAAAAAAAAACAAAAACAAATATTGATATTCGACAACAGGACGCGTACGAGTCCTTAGCTATTGTAATAATCGTCGCGAGTGAGGCGTGTAAAAAGGTGGAAGATAGACACGTTGACATTTTGCACTCGCTCGGCGCGCGACTGCTATATGACACAATGCGAATTGTCCCGAGAGAGAGAGTATAGAGATAGCTAGAGGTACTCGGGGTTTGTACTCGAGAGGTGGAAGGGGATGATCACGAACCATCGCCGTATCTCACCCTCCTCCTTAAATGGCATCTGAATGGCGCGCTCGGAAACCGGAAATGTGAGAGAAACACGTCCTAAATCCGTCTCAGCAGTTCTGAGAACGAAGCTCGAGTTCGCGAACACGTATACGGTACACGACGATATTCCTATACAGCGTTATACTCGTGCATTCCGGAAAAACTACGAAAATCTAAGCGTGTCCAGATTTTTTTTTCTTCGTTCATTTTTACGAGGAATTTTCTTAATTTTCAAAAAAAATTCAACGTGCGTTCGTTATTGGCAGAACATTTTCTCGATTCTACACGCGTTGTCGAAATTCGTTGAAGGAAATAAAACGTCTCATTGTTGGTTAGCTCATCTTTCTTTTTTTTATTTCACGTAGGCATAAATTCGCCTCTCTTTGTCGAATTCACGATCATACGGGGATGTTTTCAAAGGCTCTCGAGTAGACTCGGCAAATGTAATTTTTCTAGCCACCGAGAGAGCACTTTGAAAATCACACGATAAAACAATGGAGAGGGTTACGGTGAGGCCAAAAGTAGCCTGATATCGACGATGCGATTTGGAAAAATCGGGAAAAAAATTGCGAAAAAATCGGATTGAAGCGAATCGAGTTTTTCGTTCGAGAGGTCGAACGATTGGGAAGAGCACGAGCGCACCTAACAAAGTGCCAAGTACCATGGGAAACACGAATTGACATCGATTTCACCGGACCCACTGATTTCCGGGCCAAAATTGCAAAATAATTTTTATTTCTTTAATAACATTTTATAAAACGAATCTCCGCGACTTTCGATAATGACAAATGACGTAACGAACGAGATTCAATTTCAATAAAGGGTCGTTCATACCCGCGGAGGATACCCGCGGAGGCCCGCGCGCGGTACGCACGACAAATCTCTCGCGCTTCGCCATTTATAAATAGTGGCCGTGCGCGGGAGCGTCCCACATGATTTCTCGCTCGTAGTACGTTCTATTTTCGTTAACTAAACGTTCGGCTCATTCTAAAATTCAGAAAGAGGCCGTTATACACACATATTGGTCTCTGTCACAGTGAGGGACGATGAGCATATAAAAGAATATATATTATAGAATATAGAGAGGGTGTCGTTGCTCGACGCCTCGCATCACGAAAGACCTCTCTATTTCTGTGGTACGAGCGCGCGCTTGTGTTTTTCTCGATGTTGCGGGGCGCTTGCAGCAAGCACACACAACGAGCTGGCGAGAACGCAACGCGTTTACTGATAAGGGGACACGTATTCCCCGCGAGTTATATATAGCAACGAGAAAATGCATCACGGAAGGGTGGAGGAGTGAGGCAACTTTTGCCTAGAGTTCTCTCTCTCTCTTTCTCTCTCTGTGGCTTGGCCCGATCGTAGTAAGTACACCAGTTCTCTTCCTGGTCTTCTCTCTCTTCTTCTTCTTCTTCTTCTTCTTCTCTCTCGTACCACTAGTACATTATGTTTCTACACGTGTGTAATTCATGTACGTATGAATACACTCGGGTATTGAGCTCTCGTCTCTCCTCGTTTCTCTTTCTCTCGACTCTCGCGGTCGATCACCCTTTGCATCGCTCTCGCCTTCGTCTTTTCCCTCTCTCCTCGCCTTTATTTTCTCCTTTTTTTACTCATTGTATTTCGATGCTTTATTCTACTCTTCCCTCGCCGCCCTCATTACATTTTTTTCCCCGTCATTTCTATTTCACCTATTGTACGAATATATCGGCGGTTCGGGTGGGACTTTAGAAATTGGACGAGCTTGAAAATGGACTGTTCAAATTTTGTTGCCGGCGCAATATTTGCTACTTCAAAATTTTCGTTCTTCCCTCGTCTGGGAAGTATTTTTTTTTCCTACAATTCACAAAATCAAAAAGGAGGCAACAAAAATGGCACCGGAAAATTGACCAATAATCGTGCAAGATCCGCAACTTCTCCTCTATGCTCCGTATCGTCAAACGGTCACGCGACAAAAAAGCCCAACTCTTCAGCTGGTCTGACGTCACGTGGCCAAAGCTCCCTCCCCCTCGACTTTTCTAACCCCCCCTCATCTCGCACGGTCTTTCTCGGTACGAGCGCTGCTTACGATTTATATATAGATATATATATATATATAAATGTATTTAGAGCGAGTATACAGTCGCGAGTCTACTAGCGGTTTGTACTTTTGTGACGTATGTGCGCCTGACGTCACGCGTACCAACCCAACGCTTCCGCGTTCCCCGTGCCTGCGCATGCGCCCCTTTCTCTTTCTCGCTCTCTCTCTCTCTCTCTCTCTCTCGCCCCCCATTGCTCTCGTAATATACTCCGCAACGCAATCCTCGATCTGAGACGCCGGGAAGACCCCTCTGTCTTCCCTTCTCTCGCTTGGACAACGAGACTGACAATCGCTCAACTAAAAGGGCCCTTTTTTTCTATTCCTATCCGCATATACCCGTATAATGGAGGAGAAAAAACCGGGATCATGTACGAATCGACGAAACTGGACGAAGAAACGACTTTGACGCAGGAAGAGAAGTGGGATTCGTAAATCATTCCCACGCATTTCAATCATTCATCATTATTATTGTCATTCTTTTTTTCTTCATTCGCACAATTGAAAAATGAATCTATTGAATTTAAATGATGTTTTTTTTTAATTTTACTTGATGCGTATTTGGTGTGGTTAATTTTTATTTGATTCGAGTAATGGTTATTTATTTATAAAAAAAATAAAATAAGGGCGGAATCGAATGAGATTCACTTTTCATTTCAATTTAAAGAATACCGGTGAACTTTCAAGCACTCTTTCGAATTAACAATTTCGTTATTATTCATAATAATTTTTTTCCTTTTTTTACTATAAAATCTTTCGAGCCATTTTTGAACTACCGCGTCGGGATTTAAATTTTCCCGTAATTACGAAGGTAATTGTCGGAAATTATTTTTTTTTTAAATTGTGCCGAGTCAATAGTCTCGAAAAAATTGAATTACTCCCTTAATTGATGATTTTTTTTGGTTAGTTTTCAATCTATCCGTTCAATACACATTTTTTATGAAATTTTCCCAATACGCGTAAAGTCTTCGTTAAAGTGGATGAGTGTTCTCCCTTCATTACCATATCGTTGGTCCAACGAACGTATGATTAACACCAAAAAAAAAAAAAAAAGGAAACTGATGAAAAAAAATAATAATAATTCACCGCATCGATCAATTAAACGGGCAAAAGAGAACTGGGCGAGGAAAAAGAAAACATTTTTTTTCTTCAATATATTCATCACGAATTTGCAGGGGAGTCGCAAGCGCGATTATTCATTTCATTAATGAGTACTGAAAAAGCTCGACTAGACGTCGAGAGACGGGAAAAGAGAAGAAGAAAAAAAGAAAAATCTACCAAGAGCGAGAAGGATGAAAAAAAAAAAAGAAAAGAGTTTCGGAGGGTGTCGCCCCATCTTCGGGGGAAGACAAACGACCTCGGCCTGAAATTGAATAAATTAATTAAAATGGACGAATCCATCTTTTGTACTCCTCGAAGATTCTGCGAGAGTGAAAATCCCGATGACATTACGTTATGCGGCGGGCGGCGGCGGACGGTAAAGAGCGCCCGCGAACACGAGAGATTTTATAAAGGAGACGGTGGAAAAAAAAGGAGAAAAGAAAAGAGGGCAGAAAGGGATGGGATATGAGCAATTAGTGGAAACAATTACGAGAGTCGCCACCGTGTTGGGTCGACTCAATCGCCGAAGACGCCGCGGCGAACACTCCGCGCCGCCCTCGTTCGTGTGTTTCTCGCTTCGCGAACGAAAGTTCGTTGCCCGTTGAAGCCGCAAAACAATTAAACAACTTAATTGCTATTTATCGATATACAAACGACAACAATGAAATATTTAAATCCTCGAAATGCTGGTTATCATTGTTATCGAAGTAGATTATCCAAAGGTAAAAGTGAGAATGTTAAGATATTTCGAGTTTTGTTTTTTTTTTTTCAGCCGTTAAATTTGGACGTATGTCGAAGAAGCAAAGGGAGAAGGTGGAGGACGAGGTGAGATTTCACAGGGCGCAAATGAGAGCGGCGTCGGAAACGGCACCGGACAGCAGTGTTTTCGAGCATCAAACGCCGAGCAGCTCGGATCAGCATCACTCTTACAACGGCGGGTGAGCATTCGCGAAAGAAAAAGAAAAAGAAAAACAATTTTTTTTTTCCTCAGAAATGTAAAAAAAAAATTATGAAACTATTAAGAAAACTTCTTCGGGACTGTTGATTTTTTTATCAGAATTTTCTATCGAACCATCATTGTGATTATTCAGGTACACGTACGGCGGAAGCGAGTACTCGTCACCGGGACCGGGTACAGGTGGCTCGGGTTATTACAGTCATCAAGCAATGACGAATTACGAGCTAAGCGCCGATTACGTTGACAGCACGACGGCTTACGATCCGCGTCCGAATCAGACGCAGGTCGATCCCGTTACGCCCGACACACCGTCCGTAACAGCCGCCGGTGTATTACCGAGCGTCGTCACCACAGGTAAATCTAATCGTTACGTTTTTATTTTATTTTATTTTATTTTTTTCGCACTCGTGTGAATATTCTTAAGTAGTACAACAAAATTGGACGTCTGACGATGAGAAACATTGATTTATATTCACTTGGTTATATTGACGTCAATGATAATGCACTGGGTTTAAACGGAATTTTATTTGAGTCAGAGAAAACGTTCCTGGTTCTAATGAATTTTCATTTGGCTCAAAGAAAATGTACTCGGTTTGAACGGTAATTTTTGTTAAGTCGAAGAAAATGTATTTCGTTTGAACGGAATTTTTCCCAAGTCATGAAAAATATATTTGATTCATGGAGAATTTGATTTAAGTCAAAGGAAAATGTATTTACATATGAATAAAATGTTATTCGAGTCAAAGGGAATGTACATGGTTTGAACGGAATTACATTTGAGTTAGAGGAAATGTACTTGGTTCGAGTCGGTATTCAATTGAGTCAGAGAAAATGTACTTGATTGAAACGGCATTTCGTTTGACTCAAAGATAATAATGCTTGATTTAAACGAAATTTTGATTGAGTCAAAGGAAAATGTACTGGGCTTTAAAGGAAATTTGAATTGGGTCAAAGAAAACTGTACCCGGTCGAGATGGAATTTTACTTGAGCAAGGGGCAGCACATTTGGTTCAAGTAAATTTTTATTTAAGTCCAAAAAAATAAATTTGGTTTGAATGGATTTTTATTTCAGTCAAAGAAAATGCACTTGCTTTACATTCATTTTATCTGAGTCAAAAAAAATTCACTGGTTCTAAATCAATTTCATTTGTCGCAAAAAAACATTTAACGGGCCAAAATGAAGTGCATAATTGTGCAATTTCCAACTGTGCCAAATACATGTAATTAAAACCAAGTTATTCAATATCAATTTTACTGAAATCAAATATTTTTCAATCATTTTGTTAAATCAAATAAATCAATTTTTCTCGTACAACATCGGTCCCAGTTTCCCTTGCATGACGCGAACGTAGCAACGAAAACGCGCATTAGAGGATTTTCAACAACAGCAACAACAACAGCAACAAGTAAAAAAAAAATCATCGTCACGATTCGCGATCACGTGCGAAAGTTTCGTGTGAATATTGGCGTCGATCGAGTTCTCTATAAATCACGAGATACGATATAACTCTACGCGTGGGATACATTTTTTTTCCAATCGTGAGAATCCCCGTTCTGGTTCCTGCCTAGATTATCATTATTATTATTATTATTATTATTATTATTATTATTATTCATATATTATCTATACCGAATCCTTTGGTGTTTCATCCCGAGTCACGTTTGCACGATATCGTACATTATGTACCATAGAGATGCAATAAAAGTGATATAGAGCATTTAAACGGAATTGAATCGGTTAATTATTGTTTATAGATCGTACTTTTCTTTTTCATATTCTTTTTCTTCGTACAACGTTTGGATCACACTTGTGCTTTAACATCATCACTGTCCAATTGCAATCCTTGGATAATCCCGAAATTATTGATCCCCGTAGAGTCTAGTGAATACTTATTTTTTTCAACGATAATAAAAAATTAAATATCCGAGAAAAAGCTTTTGTTTACTGAAATAATCGACAGCTGATACAAAAATGATTTGTGTCAAACCAATTTTTTCCGGAAACGAAACAACATTCATATAATTGAAATAAAATTGTTGTTTAATTAGAACGGAAAAAATGCAATTTAATGATAAAATCAAAATTATATAAATTAATCAAACGTTCGTTCGATGCAAAATGATCATTATTTCGTAACGACAAGCCCCGAGAGTTTGATTTCTTTTTTTCTTTTTAATTCCCCTGTGAGCTGTGACTAGTGATAATTACATGATAATTCTGTTGCCCCAACGACGAAATTAGGAAAATCGCTGTCCGCCACGACAACCGGAAGCGGCACGGGCGGAGGAAGTAGCGCGAGTGGCGGAGTGGGTAACGGGGGTAGTGGCGGAGGCGGTGGTGGAGGTGGTGGTGGTGGTGGTGGTGGTGGTGGGGGCGGTGGCGGGAGTAATGGCGGGAATAACGGTGGTGGAAATAACGGAAATGGTAGCGGTACGAGCGGTGGTAACGTCGGTGGTACCGGAAGTGGCTCGAGTACCGTTAATCCGGGCGGTGGTGGCTCGTTAAGCGGCGGCGGAATTGTCGCGGTTAAACAAGAGACCACGGTCGAGCTTGCGAGCCTCGGTCATGGTTCCTACACGATGGTCGACTCTACGACATTTCTAAGCGGTCAACAACAGAGGGTCAACAATCCAACCGAGGACGACGAAGTCCCTAGTCTGCCCAGTATGTCCCATGCGAGATGTGAGATTACGTTTGTGTCCCCCTCTGCATACGCATGGCTCTATTTATTTAGTCCCAATTTTTGTTTTTTTTTTTTTTTCACCTAATTCGTTCGTTTGTCGGAAAAAAAAATATATATATTGAAACAATATCCAATTAATTGCAAATATTAATATATCGTTATATCAATATATTGTTTTTTTTCTATGTTCAATCTTTATCGATCAAAACCCAAAATAAACGTTGCGAGTCTTTTGTTAATCGAATTTTTTTAACAAATTTCCACTTTTATCGTCCAATTATAATTTTCTCATTACCACGATCTTAACTAACCGTGTTTGTTTGTCACCATTTGTGTTTGCTAGTCCTGTTGCACGATAATTTTCATAATTCGCGAATGAGACGAGCAAAATTTACAATTACACTTCGAGAAATTGTAATTGTACGATTTTTATCGTTTAATTCGAATTAAAAAAATCACAACTTCACTAAACACCGTTTTTTATTTGTTGTCCCGTTGAACGTACTAATTCTATACTCTCATTCTCTTTGTCTAACACTAATAATAATTTCAAATCATCCGCAAGCTCTTGCTGGTGTGCTGTAAAAACAAAATAATAATAACAATAACACGAAATAAAAACTTTTGCACGTTTCTCGAGATAATTGTCGTGTTGGACTTGCAAAAAATCTTGTTGACGTTAAAAAACGTTCGAATGAAAGAAAAAAAAACGTTTTCTCTTCCGGCTGTCGTCGCGGTGTTAGCGCATTAGAATCGATTAGCTAGATTTATTGTGATTTTTTTTTTTAAACGACAATTTCGATTGAACGAGAATAAATACATAAAATTCTTGTTTTTTTTTTTTCGCCCCGTACAGATCCGGCAGAACTCAACGAATTACTGTCGAAGACGATAGAGGACGCCCATTTGAGAACGTGCCTCCTAAAAACTGACGTTATACAAGAATCGTTTCGCCGACCTCACGATCTCACGAAATTGATTTATTACAAAAACATGGCTCACGAGCAATTGTGGCTCGAGTGCGCCCAAAAATTGACGACCGTTATACAGCAGATAATCGAATTTGCTAAAATGGTACCGGGCTTTCTAAAGCTCACGCAGGACGATCAAATCGTTCTACTCAAGGCCGGTAAGTACATAAAAAAAAATTACAAACAAACAACAGAATTGACAATTTTTGTCTAATTTGCTAAATTAAAGAAAAAATGTCATGAATAAAAATTGAAATTTCAAAAGAAAATTTGCAATCAACAAAAATGCAATTTAAATATGTTCAATTAGTAAATTAATAAGTTATTGAGTAACGAAATTTTTTTTTTTCGAAATATTTTTGAATACCCTATAAAATTTGAAATAAAAAATTCCACAAATTTTTCGTAATAATTTAAACGTATTTTTTTGTTTGTTTCGTTTAAATCTCAGGTTCCTTCGAGTTGGCTGTGCTACGTATGAGCAGGTACCTCGATCTCCAACAGAATTGCGTTCTTTACGGTGACACGATGTTACCGCAGGACGCATTTTACACGACCGACATCGCCGAGATGAAGCTCGTCTCGTGTGTTTTTGAGCTCGCGAGAAATATCGCCGAGCTCAAGCTCACCGAGACCGAACTTTCGTTATACAGCGCGGCTGTACTCCTGAGTCCCGGTTAGTGACATTTTTTCAACTTTTAATTAATTACTCTCGATTTCGTTAATTACGCTTTATACCGTTTTTTCACACCACTACTTCGTGCCTATTTAAGGGCTCACATACCGCTGCGCGCGCTGAAAACCGAGTAAATTTGAAAAATCATTATAAAGGTTATATGGTGAAAAAAAGTAAATTATTGATTTCGCATGTTTTACTAACTTTCCAACTGTGAGAATAAAAATTAATAATTTTTTTTATTTCAATATTAACATTATTTTTTACTGGTATAAATGGACTTGTGATGAAAACCATGGCGGCTCCTTGTCGACACCGTAACTTAACGAAAAAATTATCCAATGTGCAAAAATAAAAAAGAATCTAGTAAAATAATGTAGTAGTAATGGTCTGACGGAGGAAATTATTGTTTTTTTTTTCTTAATACACAAATTACAGTATTTCAAACTTTAGTGTGCAATTAAAGGAGAAATTACTGTATAATAATTTATTAAAAATTGTTCAACCAAAAAATTAAAAAAACCTCTCGTCAGACTGTAGAGAAAATAATTATGAAGATTTAAAAAAAAAAGTTAAAAAACATTAAACATCGACTGAGTTATCGTGCTGACATTGTCTAAAAACGTACTTTCGAGAAAAACGCGTTTAAAGTTTCCGGTAGGTACCAACGGGAACTTACGATATCCGATCGCATTCGTCGCTATAACTTTGTAACCGAGTGGAATTTTCCTAAAAGCTTTTGTTTTTTGAATAATTCATAAAAGTATAAAGAATAAAAATCTGTAAAAAAAAACGATTCATCGAAAATTTCAGGGGGTACATGAGCCCTCAATCGAGTTACGACCGATTCTTCAATGTTTCAAGAATTTTCGAAGTCGCAACGTCGATATTCGTCCTCTATCGGTCAAACTTTTTCGTTCGATTTTTCTTCTTTTTCTTCGCCACCTTTTAAGTCACTCATACGTTCGAAAAAAAAAATTCGAGATAACGCAACGAAACAAACGGCATTCTCCGAGTCTAATCGCTTTTCAAAACTCTCCCATTAGCTCAAACTCGGTCAAACGTGAAAAAATGGCCAAATAATGACGACACTCCGTTACCATACAATAGAATGTTTCCACGCCATTTAGGAACGGAAATATCTTCGTTGATTCCAATGCGCATAATAATTTTTCGAAAAAGCTCGAAATTTGATTTTTCGAAAATAATGGAAAATGTAATATCGTCGTGAATAATTAAAAATTTTGGATTTTACGAACACAGATCGACCGGGACTGAAGGGCCTGGCCGACATAACGAGGCTCTCGCAAGCGGTTATAAAGGCGCTGAGGTGGGAGCTCGATCGTAATCACGTTGCGCCGATAAAGGGTGACGTTACCGTTTGCGACGCGATGCTCGCTAAAATACCACAATTACGTGAGATCTCGCTTTTACACATGGACGCACTGGCCAAGTTCAAACGTTCGCAGCCGCATCTTGAATTTCCGGCCCTGCACAAAGAGCTGTTTAGCGTCGATAGCTGAACTACCGACGAGGCGCAGGGCGACCCGACGCTGGCAGACGACGAGGAACGCGAGTGATGCGGGGGGGCCTTGCTCTGTCAAGGTACAATTAATTCATTTGTCTTTTTTCTTTCTCTTCGCCCTTCTCGTAGAGACATCTTTCGATTCGCGAAAAATAAATTAAAAAAATTTTTTTTTAAATTTCATATATCTAAAAAAATACAGAATCGATTTTGTTGAAATTTCACACGAAATATCCTTCGATAGTACTCAATCGATGTGCAAAGTTTGTCGGGCGAGCGCAAAAATATTACACGAGCCAGAGCACCAACGAAAGGCTATAGTGATTTTCGAAAAAAAAAAAAAAAAAAAAAATCAAAATACCACAAGTGTTCGAACGCCTCTAACGATTTTTCTCAAATTCAATGGCGAACTGTATTTTATGGTAGTCTATTGGAGCAGAAACTTTTCGTTCGATTGCTTGGAAAATTTCACGATTTACAGACAGCGTCTGAAAATCGTGAACATTTTTTTCGAAAATCTTCAAAATCTCATGAGATCCAAAAAAATGTTTCGATTGTCACGAAAATTGCGGTGAGCAAAGAGCCTTTACCGATTCACTTGTGCACCAAATTTCAGCCCGAAAGCTCGAATCAATTCCAAGTTACAGCGGTTTAAATTTTTCATCCCCTGGTACACACACGCACACGCACACATACACATCCGGACATTTTTTTAAATATAATTTTTATTTTTCGACGCTTCGGAACATCTGAAAGGCATCGAGGTTAAAAGGACACTTTTGTGAAAAATGGAAATGAAGGTACCTCGGTGTATTCCTATTAAGGGCTGTGGCCACGGTAGCTAGTAGAAAAACACGTGGACATTTAACAATTTTTTTCCTATGAAAAAGTAAATTATTGATAAAACTAATTACACCACCAGTTGGTATAAATATCAAGCTAATAAAAAAAAATGTTCCTATTTTTGTTATACAAAATGGCCGACTACTGCTATTCGTTTTTGATAACTTTTTTTTTGTTCGAGGCGCTCCGTGGCGTGACATTTGGCATCCACAATTTTTCACCCAGAATAAAACAAAAAAAAATCTCGTTAATCTGCATGAGAATACCTGGAGAAGAACTTACGGAATTTGCGAAATATCGTTTTATAAGAATATCGTAGGCTTCGAACTTTAAAAGGTGAATTTTCAGCGAAAATACTCGGATACTCCATGGCGTTGTGCTCCAGAGATGAGGCTTACGTTATAGGCTCCAAGTCGGTTAAAAAATAGGAATTACTACCCCTAACTTAACTTAACTTTTTTCTACGATGCATAAAGCATCGTTTGAGCGAACGAAAAACAAAAAACATCGATTTTTTTTTAAATTCTACCGTGGCCTGACCTCTTAATCCCGATCGTCATTTTTACGTATCTTCCCCGTAATCGTTCCATCGGCTCTATTCCCCCCCCCAAATATCGACGCCATACACCATTTTACATTTGGCTACGAAGAGATTAAGGGGGAGAAATAGGGTTAGGACAGCGTTTTCTCAATGATTTTCATGAATTTTTTATAGTATAAAAAATGAATATAATTTATTGAAACTTTGAGAATATTCTATACGTATATTTAAGTATATACTATAAAATTTTTGAAGAATTTCCTTGAAAAACACCGAAGATATTAGCGACCCCATATCGTAGGTCACAATCAGACTCAGCATTTTGCGTACATTCTGGTAGCCGCAATTTTCATCTGAAATCAAACGAGATTGGAATTTACTTTTATCATATGTCTCTCTTCTATATGAACCTAAATGCTATAAAAAAAATAGAAAATTTAATTTTTTACAGGAGTCAAAACAAAAAAGCATGATTTTTTGCCATTTTTTACAACTTTATTTGCAAAAAAAAATTATTTTAAATAATGATAATATTCCGATTTTAGGTTCATATAGAGCGCAATACTATGAAGAAAGTAACTGCCAATTTTCAAAATAATTGGTTGAAAACTTTTCAAACTAGCGTGTACGCAAGTTAAAAAAAAGTCGTTGTCAGAAAAACGCGTTTGACCAAATAGTACCAAGAAAAACAAAGTCAAGGCAGTCATAAATTTTCTTCGGTTTTTCAAGGAAATTCTTCAAAAATTTTATAGTATATACTTAAATATATACTATATTTTATACTATATTCGTAAATATATGTATAAAATATTCTCAAAGTTTCAATAAATTATATTCATTTTTTTACTATAAAAAAATTCATGAAAATCAATGAGAAAACTATCCTAACCCTATTTCCCCCCCTTGTTGGCTTATAACAATAGAACGAGTCGGAATTTTCATTTAAAATTTTGGGAACATATATTTCAATATTTTTACTAACAACTTATGAAATAAAAAAAAATCGATTTTTTGAACCGTCTAACCCTATTTCCCCCCTTAACCCAAACGGTAAAAAAAAAACAAAAATAAACTAATATCTCTTTTTCTTTCTCTGTTTCAGATTATTTCCTTCGTATTGAACATATTGGGCCTTAAATAAACATAACATTGTTACATATAAAGTATACATAAAAGCAACATAAAGTATATATGAAAGATATATAGAAATATATATATATATATATATATATATATATAAACTTATGCATATATATATATATATATATATATATAAATATTAATTTAAGATAAATATATCTATATATATACACAAAAAAAACATTACGTATATATAGATAGATATATATATAGATAAGCTATCGGTTGTTATGATACATACACAAAGTATATTATTGACTAATTATGGTTGAAAAGAAGAAAAAAAAATGAAACAACGTAACAAGGTGAAGAAAAAAAAAAATCTCTCGCCCAGGCCAGGATGTTCGGGGACGAAATCGAAGAAATCTCGTGATACGCGACTTTTTTTTTTCCTTTCGTGTTATGTGCGTGTGCGCATGTGTGTGTGTATGTGTGTGTGTGTGCGCGCGTGCGTTGTTTTTTTCCAAAACAAAAAGATTCGAGATTTTTTCGGCCCTATTTGCGTGTGACCCTTGAAAAGGGCTTCTATCGTGGGTTAAAAATTCCTTACGTGAAAAAAAAGCGTTTTTTTTATCATGGGAACGTGAAACGCTTCTCTCTTGTCCCCGCGCCATCCTGGCTGAGGCGAGGAAACGGACACGCAAACAAAACACGAAAACGCAAACACCAGCAGGTAGATATTAATTTGAGATAAATTAAGCCGGATTAACGTTTTCGTTAACGCACTTTCTATTGACGCGCTTCTCAAATACGTAAATATCACTTCCGGTGCAAGTATTTTTTTCCCCCTTTTTTTTCGCTAAAAATATAATCGTATAGTTCGTTTTTTTTTTCTGTGGCTTACCGCGACTCGGGGTATAATGGGGTTGGGCAAGGGAAAAAAAAAATTGATTTCGTCCGCGTTTTAATTTTTCGAAACGTCGTTTCAATGAAAAATTTCGTGTTATTGAAATGAATTTTTGTTTTCGACTCGATTAAAAGAAGAAAAAAAAATAGATAAATTCACTCGAGCTAAGAAAAACATTTTTTTTTCTCTCTCTTCGATGCAAAAATGTTAACGTTTCCCCGTGATAAAAGCATATAGCCACAAAGATACGGTAATTTAATGTGGCAAAACAAAAAAAAAAGAGTCGCGAATTTTCGTCATTTAATTTTCGACATAACCGGAAGAGTAACCGTTTGCACTTACGTACAAAAAGGAAATCACAAACAAACCGAAACAAAACAAAGTGGAGTAGTTGCAGAAAAAAAAAACAAAAAGAAAAAAATAACAACGCGGATTAGAAAGAAAATTGCGGTGAAGGATAGTGATATGCAGAGAGATAGAGAGAGAGAAAAAGCCACGTTGCGCCAACTGATACGTTAATATGATTAAAAGTACATGTGTAGCAACAAAAAAATCGTTGACAAAAAAAAAAAGAATTGACAGAGAGGAGAAAAAAAACGCTTGAACATTATTCATCAACGGAATAAATAAATAGAATTCATTTACACTGTAGTAAGAATACACACAGAAAAAAACAAAAAAACACGCTCCCATTCGCGGAAACGGCGAAATAAAAAGAGGGGGAAAATGAAAAACGCGAAGAAGAAACCAAGAGCTCTCCGACACGGGCCGCTGAGATTTAACGAGGGAAAGAATGAAAAAACAAAAAAAAATCCATAACACCCACACACGTTGCAAATAGGAGTTATTATCGCAATTTGGAGTTAAATTTTATAATAATATATAATAATAATAAACGAGAATGAAAAAGAAATGAAAAATACGTTGACCGATAATATAAAGTTATATATTTAAATGATTCGATGGTCGTCGAACGTACGGGAAAGGAATTTTTTCCTTTCCGTTTTCCTTTTTTCTCCGCCAAAACTGTTGTTTCGCCCCAAACATACTTTTGTTTTTACGCGTTGCTCTTTTCGGTTCTTCTCGCTCTTTTTTTTTCGACTAACACATAAAATCGTATCGATGATATGGAGGAAAAAAAATTAATAAATCATCGATTTTTCCGGAGAGTCCAGTTTCCGATTTTTGTTTTTTTTTCAGCAAATTTTCGCCGTTAACTTTTCATTTATTTGTCACGGCACAATTGTGAAATTTAAACGAATACGTACGTTTGGAAATTTTTTGGATTTTTTCTCTCGAGACATTTATAAATAATTGTTAAATTATTGAATGAAAATAGATTTTTATTGACTCAATTGAATTAAGAGAAATCAAATGGGATGTCGGAATTTTCGTTTTTTAACGTTTTTCATTAAGGACCTTTTATTAGGATCATTGAATGGTTCGGCAAAAAAAAAACAACAATGAAATTCACGAAAATATGAGTTTGATCGATTAAATTTGAGTAAACGAAATGTTACGTCGGTAAATGTCGAAGGTCCTTCGACTTTGAAACCCGAAATTTCGTCGGCAAATATTTTTTAGACCCGAAAAGAATTTTTTTTTATTTTTTTTTTCATCATAATTGCACAATTTTTACAAAATTAATTCGACAAATTTGTGGAAATTTTTGATAAATTAATGGAAAAATTTGCAAAAATTGCAGATTTTCCTTGCAAGGTGATTATTTTTCGCGAAATTCTCGGATCGAATAACATTTTTTTTTACGTCTGGAATTTCTCTCTGGCGAAAAAAAAAAAACACCATCGCTCAAGAAACTGTACTCTTTGATCAGCCCTCGACTCCACGTCTGACGTTCATTTTTCGCTCATAAACAAAAAAAACACGCGGTCCCTCTCGTTCGACGACCGTCGTCGAGAAAAAAAAACATCTCCCCCGCCCCACCCCCCGCCCCTTCTCGCAGGATCTTAGAAGTTGACGAGATCTCTAGCTTTAAGAAAATATATATACGGTATTCGTAGACGTTAAAGAGAACTAATGAAGGAAAAGCGGAGAAAAAAAATACTACGAGAGATTGTCCAAGCGATCACCGCCGATGGTCCCCGCGAGAGCGTGTCGAGTGCAAATTGTAAAAAAAGAAATACAAGGGGGAGAAGACGGTATATTATATTTTCCAGTGCTTGCGGGTCGAGGAATCGTGCAAAAGACAAAAGAGAAAAGCGATAGAACGAAAAATGATTGCCGGGACGGCTTTGAGAAGCGTGAGAAGCAAAATGGCGTCGCATGACAACAAAATGGCGTTGTAGGACAACGGAATGGCGGAGAATTAAAAAGTAATAAAAAAAAAAAACACCAAAAATGTGTTCTCTTTGCGGGCTCAGGTACGGAGAGTACCACGCAATTTGTGATGATTAACAGCGCGACGAAGAAAAAAAAAAAATTTATAAATATAATAAATGTCGTCGGGGATAAAAAAAAATAAAATTTTTTAATACGAATTACAAATGGTACCTGTCGAGGTTTGTTAGAGGCGAACGAGGGGATGAAGTGAGAATGAACGAAAATTGATCGAGTGGATGCAGAGATTATATTGAAGAAAAAAAAAAAAAAAAATGAAAAAAAAACAATACAAATAAAAATGAAGCACGTGGACCATCGTGAGTGAGCGTTCGGACGATCGAGCCGGGAGGAAGAAAAAAAAGAAGCAAAAACAGAGTACACAGCGAGAAACACACGAGACACGAAAAAGAAAAGAAAAAACAAAAATCCACCCTAGAATTAACCAAAATTCCCACCCGCCCCTCCGTTGCATAATAATAATAATAATAATAATAATAATAATAATAATAATAATAATAATAATAATAATAATAATAATAATAATAATAATAATAATAACAACAACAACAAGTGCGTATTTAAGACAGATAATACAGAGAAAACGAGAGATGCGTAAATAAATTGTAACGAGAAAAAAAAAGCGTAGCGATCTATTAATTTAAAGTTGAAAAGAAAAAAGAAAGCAGCAATGTGAGAATCGTTATTTCTTGCATACATAAGATATTATATTGCGCAATAGGTTATATAACTATTATCGAAAGAAAAAGAAAAAAAAACCCTAGAGGTTAAAATTACACGAGTGAGAGTGCGAATGGGACGAGAAAAAAAAGAAGAAAGTAAAAATGTGTATAGTAATTAAAGGATCGCGGAAAAAGTGTAATTGTGCATATAAAACAAAGGAACGACTTTATTAATTCGCGAAATGACGGGTGAGGAGACGAAGAAAAAAACGAAATTCAAAAAACATTTTCGAACGATTGCAAAAATGGTTTTTTTGGAAAAAAAAAGAATAAAAATTAATAATCCGAAGAGTTACCGGGAAATTGACGAACGCATTGAGAGAAATTTGAGAATGAAAAGAAAAATTGTGCTGTAAAACGAGCGCGAGCATGGTCTTTTGTACTAAAATTCGAAATTTCGCTTTATATTTTTCGAAAACAATGGAATTAAACGCGTGTTTGAGGATACAAGGCATACACACACACATACACACACAAACACACACGTGCATGCGCGTGCCGAGAGAGTGAGATTTATAAAAGCGAGAGAGGGAAAATGGAAAAGAAAAAAAACGATTTTAGAAGAAAATTACGAGAATGAGTAAGATGTGATTTTTTTGTTCGATTAATAAGAAGGAAAAAAATTGTTGTTATTTATCGGAAAAATTCGGGAAAACAATGAGATCGTTAAATTGTTCAATTCGTGATAAAATAATTATTATATTGTAACAGTTTTATCGACGAATAAAACCGAAAACTTCAAATCGTCACTTGTGGTTTTGTTAATTCGTGAAAAATAGATAAAAATAACAACTAAAATTTTTACTATTTTTGTCAATCAACGGTAAAATTTTTCATTTATCTTCTGAAAAGATAATTTTATTCAAAAATCGTGTTTTAGCCATTCTTGAATTTAAAGCACACTCGAAAGAGGCAAACGCTTCGAAGGGACTTCGGTGACTGAAATTTGGACTATTGTCCAGTACCATAAAAAAAAAACAAAAAAATAGTAAAGATCACGCTAAAAAGGCTGTCTCACCGCCGCGTATGACATTCGGCCGAGCTCCTCGGGTCTTCGAAAAAAAAAAAGAAGAAAAGGCTAAAAATTGGTGAGAAATAAAAGTAATTTAAATTAAATGAGAACGAAAAACGAAAAGAAAGAGAATAATTAAAATTTGTCTTGCTTCTCGATAGTCGATTTTTTTTTCTCGTACGTAATTAAGGATATTATAATCGAGCCACGCGTTATCTCGAAGAAAAAAGACCTCAAAATCCAATTTTTTTGAGCGTCTGAAATTTCAAAGAAAACTCAAAATTCGAGATTAAACGCGAGAGCGACTTTTGACGGAAAACTTTTTCACGGCCTCGTAGCCAACTCTCGGACTGATTACGTAATGAACAAACAGAATAGAATTAAAACAAACAAAAAAACTGTTTCGTCTAATTATACGTATATTCGAAATAAAACGAAAAAAAAAAAAAAAACAAGAATTAGAATTTAATGTTAGCAACTTTTCGTCTGTCGCCTTAGAAGATTTCTGTCTTATATATGCCTGTATCTATAAATATATAATATTATATTTATAGATACACGTATAATTTTATATAAATAAAATAAATAAATGAATAATACGTAACAGCGAGAATATTAGATTTTTTAGTCAAATCCCCCGCCTTTTTTTTTACTCGCGGAACTTATTATACGACACGAAATTTCGTCGGTTTCCAAAAAACAAAAACGAAAAAAAATAGAAAAAAAATTCAACAATTTGCAAAAGGTTCGTTTCGGTTGTGATCGCGCGGAGAAAAAAAATCGCGACGTTCTAACACCACTTTTTCGAGCAATAAATAAATTTGAAAAAAACACCGCTATCGATGTACTGTCCGTTAGATATCGGCTTGTAAAATTGTATAATTAGAGGGGGAGAAAAAATAAATAAAATAATTAGTCGCTTTTAAAAGTGCTTGGAAGTGGTCAGACTCTCGATAACGATTTTTCTTTTCTATTCCAATATTCGAATTTTACAATTCCAAAACGTTAATAAAAAATTCATAACAAACAATTTGTTGCCAAAACGATAATCAAGCTCCGTTTGCGGTGCAAATTACTTGTTCGATTTTTTTCCGGAATTAACGATAAGAAAAAAAAAACGAAAAAGCTCTAAAAGCAATTGGAAAAAAAAAAAATTCTCGATATTACGAAAAATCTTTGCCTTCTAGTTCAAAGTCCGGAAAAAAAACGATTGCCTCGTTAACCGAGAAGAGACGCAAAAAATCGCCGACCACTATCCAAATCTCTCATTGTCGATACCAAGAACTGATGCTACACCTCGTGAGACTGCCGTGGGAGCCTTAATATATATTGACGAAAAAGAAGAAAAAAAAAACAGAATGAAATG
Source organism: Oxytorus armatus (assembly GCA_958009045.1). Taxonomy (NCBI): domain Eukaryota; kingdom Metazoa; phylum Arthropoda; class Insecta; order Hymenoptera; family Ichneumonidae; genus Oxytorus; species Oxytorus armatus. The sequence continues at coordinate 17,217,622 of OY253755.1, forward strand.
ATGAAAAAAAAAGAGCAAAAAAACATTAATTAAAATCAAACACACGAAAACACGTACACGAGACACAAGAATGAACGAAAGAAAAAAAAAAAAACGAGTGAACTACGAATGAATGGAAAATGAATAAAAATAAAAAGTCGCGAAAGATAAAAAAAACCTGTAATTGCGAATAATTAACGTAAATAATTGCTCGACGATATATATACATATATATAGCACAATATATTAATTATAAAAATGAGAGTGTATTTCTGGATTAGCGAATGGTGAGGGGAGGGGGCCGCGGATACGAGGCCACTGGTATTTTGAGACTCATTGTGATATTATTAAGAATGAAAAAAAAAGTAAAAACAAAAACGACAACAACCGCAACAACAACAACAACAACAGCAACAACAAATTAAACGATTTATTGACGGAGGGCGAAAGTGGATTAAAGAAAAAAAAAACGTGTGTATACACACATATATATATTAGTATAAGAGATATTAGGGGTGCGAGAATGTTTAGAACGAGGAATGAAAGGAAATTTGAAGAAAAAAAAAAATTCGATACGAAAATTTCGTTTGGCGGCGACTGGATTATTTACATTGAAACGTTACAGAATTACAAATGACACTACATCCCGAAATTTTATCCTTAAAAAAAAATACTAAAATTACGCCAATATCAACGAGGCTGTACTGTGCGCGTGTGCGTCGATGTGTGTGTGTGTGTGGAGCGTTTTCCTCAATAATGAAAAACTTTTTGTTCTAAAAGAAAAAAAAATGACATAACATTATAGGAAATTAGAATAAAAAGAAAAAAAAACACACAACCTCGATTCCCGAGACGTCTGCGTCTCGTAAATTAAGAATGCCGAGAAAGTCAGAAGAAAAGATAAAAGGAACAAAAAATGGAGCCTGCTAACTCGCCGGTTAAAGTTTGTACGTTCTCGTTTAGCTTGTTCAGCGTGAAATCGTCGATCGACTAATCAATATTATTATTATTATTATTATTGTTATTATTATTATTATTATTAATTTATTAATATTAATTAATTATTAATTATTATCATGATTATTCGATTAATTTTGTTCGTTGTAAATAGGCCAAGGTGCAGCTACACACGTAGTGAAAAAAAAAAAAACATCATAATAATAATAATTACAACAAAAAAAAATAAAGTTTACACTGTAAGTACCTTTAGAAAAAACGAAGCTCTCGTGACGTGCTGCGCGTGTGAGAATATCACGACGAGTTCGATGCGGTATATATATAAATAAATAAATAAATATATTTATATATATATATATATATATATATATATATATATATGTATATATATAAGTAATTAAAGAAATAATCTGAAGTTTAAATAGATAACCACATGTAACGTCGACACTTGGAAAAAAAAAAAAAAACGATTAAATACAGTTTTTTAAATGCAAGTAAGCTTTTTTGCGCTTTTGTTTTCTCAATCTCTTTGTAGAATTAGTGTAGATTGTTTTTTTTACTGCGCGTGTTTATTGCGCGATTATGGTGCAGCGAGATTGTTTAATTTTATTTAAAAAAAAATGTAATTATTTTTCAATTTAAACATTTGTTCGTTTTTTCAAGTAAATTATTTAACTAATTTTTAATGAAATATACGAAGATTGAAATAATGTGTATGTTCGAGGAATTGATTGAACTGTTAATAGTAGTTCGGAGATCGGTAGACCTCGGGTTCGGTAAAACGATTAAATTTTTTTTGCTTTTTCGGCTAAACGTTTCGTTTCCGCCATCTTCAATCGAGTAATTTTCCCTTTGGATCGAACGTTCGGGACTTTGCAAACTGTCAGGTTTTAATTTTTATAAAAATCGTATCGTTTGTCAGTCTTCGAGACAGCCGTTTTGACTCGGTCATCTTGAAATTTGAAAATTTCACTTCAAATTTGATATACGAGGTCTCAAGAACCTTCAGGTACTGATTTTCATAAAAATTTCATAATCATATGTTTTTCGTCAACCATTTTCACCCCGCCATCTTGAATTTTCAACTTTTTACTTTACATCTGACGTCTACAACCACAACGACACCTACGAAAAACGCAAAAATCGGAAAAAAATCACTTTTTGAACGATTTGCAACGGAATTGTGAGTTTCTCAAAGAAATGGCTATTGAATTAGCAATCGGCGAGTCAAAATACATCGATATAGCGTCCTAAAAGAAAATTTAAGAATTCAAAATTTGTTTGCACGTCGGCCAAACAGAAGTGGCTTCACTAAAATCACTGTAACGTTGCTTCCCAATGAACTTGGAAGCCCACTCTGTGCTCATTCTTTTCGTAACCGTTCAACCTTCAAAATGCCGCTTCGTTTATTGAGCTACGATTTTTTTTCGATTTTTCATAGTTTTTCGAAGTTGGACCATCGAATTTTGCGAATTTTTCCATACATACCCCTTCCCATTTTTTTCGCCGATTTTCAACCTGCTCTCACGGCTGCAATAATTGACATATCGGGATGATCCAAAATGCATTCTCTAAGTTTACTCGAGACATTTACAAAAACCCCCTAAAAATTCAAAATCGATCAAACGGGAGCCAAGTTATGGCCATTTGAAATTTCCACATTTTAAGGTTTCTGAAAAGGTAGGAAAAGGTTTTTTTCTTTTTTTTTAAATGTTTCGATACCCTATTCGATCGGAAACTTTCCGCTGGTTACGAATAACACCGAGTTTTTGTCGAAAAATCAAAAAATCAATGGGAAAAAACGCGAAAATCGAAAAAAATCACTTTTTCAACGATTTTCAACGAAACTCTGAGTTTCTCAAAGAAATGGCTACTGAACTCATGATCAGCGAGTCAAAATACATCGACATGGCATCCTAAAAGAAGGGTATTCACATAACCGACCGCCGAATGATCACTTCTACCGTCGGTATTGTCTCTGTTTTACCATTTCGCTAGTTAGATGTTATGTGTTTGAAATCGCTTTTTGAAAGAATGGGTAGCGACCGCGGATGTAAAAGGCCTACTTGTTATTCGTCCGTTCGGAATCGTTAACAAGTGTGTCGGCATCTCGGCATTATTTCGAAAAACTCTAATGTCGAGAAGAGACTATTGTTTTCTTGGAGTTACGATTGACCGTGGAATGGTTACGAGAGAATCTAGACACCGAAATAAAAAAATTCCGACTAAATTCATATCATATTTTATTTTTCATGTGAAAACTACAAACCAACAAACGTTTGAAAAAAAATTGAAAAAGTCAAAATCGTTCGGCCAGATTCACAGAGGTGGAAGCGTGTCAAAACCCTCAAATTCTCGGCACGACTTTCCTGTATACCTGTACTGTTTTGTAATAGGTGTCGTCGGCATTTTTACAGTGAGACTTCGCATGCTCCCTAGAGAGAGTCCTTCCGAGTGACCGAGCTGAAAAAATGCCCATGCCCGAAACGGTTGGTCCGACTACCGCCAGTCGCGTGTCGGGCAATAAGTATACACTTATATATATATATATATATATATATATATACTAGGGGTGCTTCGCGCGCCATCTGTAGCTGACTTGTACAATTCTTATGCATGGTGGCAGCGGCGGAGGCGGCCTACTGCCGCACTCTTGACTACGGCAGTACTATAATGGCGCCAAGCGAGCCGCGCTATTTAATTTGAATCTCACCGCGAACGTTCAATGTGGAAAGAAAACCTGTTGCAACGTCCGATGGAAAACATTTTTATTTTTTTTAAGATTTTACCGACTCAACGACTTGCTAAGGATACGCACGTGACATTAAAAAATGGATTCTTAAACGATTTTGTGATGGGTTTGTTTTGTAGAAAAATTATATATTACACTTTTTAAGGGCTTAAAGGTGATTAACAGACTGATTTTCATCGGTCTGTAAATCACCGTTTATCACAGAATGAAAATAATTTCTTATATTTTCATGAAAATATATTTCATATATTTTCATTCGTGGCGGGGCATGCTCGGACGATGATCGAATTTATATTCTTAAATGCGGTGTTAAAATTTTTTTTCTTTCAATGCAAAATGCCTGAAACAGGAAAATATACAAGTGAAAGAATGCAAAAGACCTGAAAACGAAAAAGAAGTTACAGCCTACACAGTTTAATGCAAAAAAAACAGATTTACGTCAAATCCACATAAAACGCGTGGAAACTCGAACACGATTTTACTTTTTTAAGCGCGATTTTCATCTGTTAACATTGGCATCGCAAGTTTGTGACACGACATTACGATATGTTTAGAGAAGTCGTTTTTAGTTTTTAAACGCGATTGTGTTTAAACATTGGCAGCGCAGTTTTGCGTCGCGACATTTATGCAATTAGTTTCATAGACGCGGTTTTTCATTTTGGAGATGTTTCTATAGAGATTTTTCTCGTGACTAGGACTCGACAAAATTACTACGCGAAAAAAAATTAAAAATAAATAAATATATATATATATATATACAACCGGAATAAGTTATCCGCTGACAACTCTTTCCCGTTGAATAAAAATCGAAAAAAGGCAATCAAAGGGTGTCACGACGATTGTGACGTTGGTTCGTGCATAGTGACAGCGTGGATGGTAATTGTTGGTGGCCGCGCGTCTATCCTCGAATCGATATGCATGCGATCCTCCGAGAATAAACACCGGCCAAACGCGCAGTTTTCCCCCGATGATCCCACGACGAAGATCTGCAAATATGTTGCGCAAGGATTTTTCGGAAATTTACATGAACCATTGATTCAAAAAGAAAAATCGATTAGAGATATCCTTGAGCAATATTTGAACAAATTGGCGCATGTCCGGACGGAAGGTCACGGTTGCCATCGTACAGTCAATCACCTTTTTTTCGATACCGATTGACAAAAAAACGATTTACTGTGTTCATTTCGGCTACCGAGATGAACTCTGTGACGGCCATTTTTGGACCGCCACAGACTCAGCTCGAGCCTCAATAAACAGTTCAATCGAGAAAAAGTCCTGTGAACTTAGAAAATTGTACGCGAAAACGAGCAAAGGCACGAACGAGTTAATCCGAAGAGAAAATCGAACATTCTTTGCCGTTCTCTGTCCTGCCTGTCCTTATCAACTAATCATCACACTCGTAGATAAATCGTTACGTTACTTACGAAAACTACGCGACATATCCTACCTCATTTTTTTCACCACTAACGCTTCGGAGTACAAAAAAACATCGCGACACCTGTGCCTAACCCCCCCACCCCCCCTCCTAAGCTCCACGAGATAAGCTCATGGTCCACAGAGCATACTGGGCCCTAGGCACACTTAGGAAATGGGCCTCCCTGCCAAAGGAGGCGCATCACGCACACTTACAAATGGTTTGTCACCCTCCTCTCGTGATTTCCGGTAAACTTCGCAGAAGCTACCCTGCGAAAAAGCTTTCCGAAAAACGAGGCGAGGTTGACCCGATTAATATCTATTGAAGTTCTCGGAGGCCGTGTTTCTTAATGATAATTCTGAAAAGCCTCAAACGGATTAGTAAAAAAAAATGTCTAAACGGACCAAAGACTCGAAATTCTGAGCTAACTATCAAAGACTCTAAAAAGCATCTCCGTCTGCTTGTTGAAGTGAAAAAAATAATAATCGTGAATCACGCTCTGCCCTCGTATAATATGCACGTAATAGCCCACATCTCCGAAAAGTTATATTTTTCTTCGTTTCATAAATATCGAAAAAGAAATGAGCGTGACTGTTCAAATTTGCTCGTAAGTTCATGTAATACGAAGCAAATCGCGTTTCTCCGAGAAGAGTGACGCTCTCCAAGGAGCTTCCGGGCAGAGTGAAGCTTCGCTTCACTCTCGAAGTTAGATAATCAAATATTGCAAATTTGCTGCAGCGGAAGAACGAGTAAAAAAAACACGAGAAGGGGCCAGAGCGGCTACGCTGATTCGACGAAAAAAAATTTATACCGCATGTATTTTATTAGGAACTTTGGTGAATAAAAATGAAAAAAATATATATAATTCAATCTCAATACGATAATTCGAAATCCCCTGATCCTGTAAATAACGCGATGCAAAAATTAATTCTACTTTTCGTTTCAAGCAGAATGATGATCCCCAAAGTGGAGTCACATTGACTGGAGCCACATGAGTTTACTTTCGTCGATCGTGAGTTTGCAAAATGCCTGCGATGCGCGATTCTCCATAACGGAGTCTCGCCAGCTGGAGGAGTTGTTGAAATATCCTCGGCGTAGATGATCGAGTCAGAGCGATCGTATTATCGAAAGAAAAACGAGAAAATGATCATACATCGCGGTGATTAAGATCGCTCTGACAGGATCGCACTGTGCCACGCGCGCGAAAGCTCTTCCCGGTATCGATTCTAAAGATATTTTTCTCTTTTCATATCTTTCAGCAATCGAGTTAACAATTAGAGAAATTATTTACCGACAAAATTAAGCTTTACTTTAAAACATATTAAGCTTCGAAATTGTGAGCCTTACGGCGGACTTTTTAGAACATATTGTTTCAATCATCAACATTGTTTTCATGGTTAATTAAGTGAAAAAAAAGAGAAAATAACGCGAGAAGAGCGTGCCTTATTTAGCTAAACATGTGAAATAAACAAATGACAATATTGGGCCACTCGCGACTTCTCTCGTCGTATCGAGAGACCACTTTCAGCGTCTCTCGATATTTCGGATTAGAATCGCGGTCACTATGCAACGGCCATTAAGGGGGTGGAAAAACAATACAACCGAGAGCTCCATGCCGGATCGGACCTTTCGTCCTACGGCATTGCCGGAGTTCGGAGGGATTTACAAAATTAACGATACCGGAGAAGGGAAAAGTCACAATCCAGATTTTCCTCGTAACATCAGAACTCAGATTTTCCTCATAACATCACAATCCAGATTTCCCTCATGAGTCCAAACTCTGTCCTCGATTTCGTGACTCGTCCTCGATGAAATCCTGCAACATAAAAATTATTTTCATTAATTGTCAATGAATAAAAAGGAACGAAAAAATTCACAAAATAAAAAACGTTATTATTAAAATCCAAAATATTTGAGTAGTTTTACGTTTACAATAAAAAATGTATTACATACGTTCGAAATGAAAATTCGTTATAGTAAAACGAATTTTCACGAAATATAAAGGCATCGAGAAAATAAAATAGCCTATCAATCTCGTAACAAAGATCCAAATAGGGTAAACAATTTTTTTTAACTATAATTTGAAATTTTCAAATTGTCAGACTTGAAAAGATTTATTCGATCGTAATTATTGTTCTCGGTGTTCGAGTCACTTCAAATCTTGAATTGCAAAGTATTAAGAAGTATTAATTATTTAAACAATTTAGACCGCAGCGTAAAAGATTTTGTTATTGTTTACGAAGGCATAAAAAAAACGAAAAAATTGCCAAACTTTCCGTTATCGAAATCAAAAATATTTAACTAATGTTTTCTTCGCAATTAAACTTTTGTTAAACAATGAAATCTTCGAAAAGAAAGTGTTGCATCGTAAAATATGATTCACGAAATAAAAAGACATCGGGAAACAAAATTGCCTACCAATCTCGCAATAAAAATGTAAATGGTTCAAACAATTTTTTTATTGCTCTAATTTTTAATTTTTCAACTGTAGGATTTGAAAAGATTTATTCGATCGTAAATGTTGTGTGCTTGAAAAACTTGACATCTTAAATTTCAGGTTGAAAAAATTAAAAAATTGTGTAAACAATTTGTACTGCAACATAAAGAATCGTAAATGAGGATTTACAAATATGAATCAGGATTCAGGTTCGGTGAATTTGAAAAAAACTTGTCGAGTATAAATTTTTGTTAAATTCTTTTTTTTTTACCGACGGTTACACGGCGAGTAACAGAAAGGAAGAGAATATATTTTCTGTTGCTCTCGCCCCACTTATCGCCTCTCTCGCCAAATTACACGTAATAATGATTAAAAAAATCCAAAGAACAACAGCTAATTTGCGTCCGTTTGTAAAAAAAAACAATAAAATACATGTGAAACGAAATAAAAATGTAATCTTGTGAAAAAAAAATCTCTAAACACAGTAATCTGAATTAACGTGTCTTTTTTTACTGAATAAAAAAGAAAAAGTAGACTTACCGGATCTGAAATTCGTTGGCACACTTCGAGGCTGCTTTGCGGCATTGTTTTCATCATTGCGATGCACTGACTCTAATTAACAGCACTGACTCAATCATCGTTACATTCGTATTTAGCGACCCTGCGCGTTTACCAAATTTTTTTAATTGTTTTTTCTGCGCTCGAAACACGGAGCATCACGGGCCATCCGTATAACCTACCACACTTTTATAAACATTGGACGGTGTCTCTCTCTCTCTCTCTCTCTCTCTCTCTCTCTCTCTCTCTCTCTCTCTCTCTCTCTCTCTCTCTCTCTCTCTCTCTCTCTCTCTCTCTCTCTCTCTCTCTCTCTCTCTCTCTCTCTCTCTCTCTCTCGTTTTCATCGTTCAACGTCGTTTTCACGTACTGTCGCACTGACTCAAACGTTCGTATTTATTAACGTTTCTATTAATTGTTTTCCTCGCACGAAACGCGCAGCTCCGCGTGCTATCCGTACAACTAACCACAGTGCACCTTGGCTGACTGTGGCGCTGCGTCGCGTAGCTCCCAGCCGGCACCGCGCGCGCCGGTCGCCGGGTGGGGGGAGAGAGAGAGACTATTTTCGCGGCACGTATCACGGATATCAGAGCCTCGTAAATATTGGCGCGCAATAATATTTATTTCACGACGGTAGTTTTTCGCGAACAATGAATCGTGAATGAACGATTGAGTGGGAGAAAGCTTGATGTTTTCTTTGGTACGCTTTTTTAGTCGCACCAACGAGAAGCCCGAGCCAATATTTCACAGTAGCGTCCGCCATAACGACATCCCGGCGCTCCGCACTACGCCAGTCGTGCGAAGCTACGTATATGGGGCGTTCCGTGGCAGCTCGATCAACTCACCTTGGCCCTCTCAAATTTCATTAATTATTTGTCATATTACTGGACCAATCGTAAAAGACACTGGGAAATTTTGTCAAGTTTTTTCTACTACAATTTTGGACGATTTTTGAAAATATTTAAAAAAAACTTAATTTTTAAATACCGAATGCTCAAAATGTTGAAACATTTTGTTTGAAAATTCATTAAATACGTCGTCTAAGAGCATAATTCTCGCAATTTTCGAACTGTCCAGCCGTTTGTTGGATTTGTTGGATTTGTTGTTGTTTAAAAAGTCCTGCGGACAGACTTCGCCCAAGGTACTTTTTTCTAGTGCAGTGGTACGCTAGGGATATTTTGCTTTCGGATAGTTGCCTTTCGCGTCGGCATGCGGAACTAGCGTTCTCTACGGGCAATGCTGACGCCAAACGGCGACATACGTAACTCGTAGCCGCGGTAACGGGACTCGACGAAACTTAACCTCCAATTTCTCAATCGAATCAACGCCGACATCGTACACACGTGCTTCAATAATTTTGGTAATTAAATAATACATTATTTATTCGAATTAACGTATTTTATCGATAAAATTTTGTTTGCATACAACGCTATAAACAGCTGTGACAAACGTTGAATTTAAGGGAATTGATTTGTTGCATGCTAAAAGGAAATTATGAATTGTGGGTGGCATTTTCCACGCGGTCTCAACAAAATTTACGCAATTTCTTTATACTTCGTTGTTTGAACCCGGAAATTTCTGGAAATATACATTTATGCGAATGAATGATGTGTCGAACGAATGTATCAAGACGAATCGAAGGTTATCCGAATTATTCTGATAAACACGGATTTATTTTTCGGAATTCTCGAAATTTCCACGTGTCGCTCATAAATTTACGCGTGCGATATTAAGTTTGTTCATTTTTTTAATTATTTAAACGAGAAGCTCGGATGTATCGTGAATTTATGATTATGAAAAATGTTTTTTTTGGGTAATCGATGAATTTGAGGCCTATCGAGTCTCGAAATTTAGATAAAGACAATTTATTTCAGTTTGCAACATTTATTTAATTGTTTAAACCGGAAGTCCTCCAAAAATATATATACACGGGGTATTCCACGTAAACTGGAAGAATTTATAGCCAGAGAACTTTGCGAGCGATAAAATTTGAAAATGGCTAGTTTTGTTTTTACCCTCTTTTTTTTATTTGTGTATTTAAAATGGTAATACTTAAACTCGTAAATAACGGGATTGCCGGAGCTTAAACAGACAAATAAAACATAGTTCAGTATTCGCAACAAAATTTGATGTTCTTTAGGTAACACTCGTGCGATGGCGATAAAAAAACAAAAGCGTTCTCTCGAAGAGGCAAATTTAGGGCCCGCGAAGAACGGAGCAGCGACCAAAAAGTCTCGGAAGCCGTTTAAGAAAAATAAGCCTGAATCGGCCGATGACAACGGCGCACCCGCAAAAAAAACTCTGAAAGTCCCTAAAGTAGACGAGAAAAAACCACAAATCGTTAGTATCGAGGTGAAAAAGTTTAAGAAAGAAAGCGATTCTTCGACGGCCAAAGACTCGAAGAAGCCGGCAAAGTTTTTGAAAAAAAATGACAATCGCAAAGAGGCACGCAAAGAGTTGGGACAATTTAATCCCATGAGGGTAAATCTAACTCCCGACGAGATAAACAAACAAATTGATGCGATCAAGGCGAGAGGCGAGCTAACGAAAACTGCCAAGAGGAGACTGGGAGTTTTGAAGAAAAAATTGGCCATTCTCGCGGGAACTTTTGTTCCAAAGGCAAAACCAGTCGGCGACGTTACCGTTGTGACAAAATCCATGCGCCGACATATTAGAAAGAAGAAAGCGGCCGAGAGGAAAGCGGCGCTGTCGACGGCTAACGGTCGAACAGCCCTTGTGGCTAAGAATTTAAAGAAGAACAATGCGGAAAAGCAAAATAAGAATAAAACAATCGTCAAAATTGAACAAAAGTCTCTGATAGGTGAGACCAAACAGTTGAAATTGGCAAAGGGACTCGAGAAAGGGCAAAGAGTCAAGGAAACGAAAAAATTGATAATCAAAAACGAAAAACCACAAGAGAGCGACGACGATGATGATGACGACGACGACGACGACGACGACGAGGAGGAGGATGAAGACGACAGCGATGACGAAATTGAAGAATCCAAAGCTGGAATATTAAACACATCCGAGGAACGGTCGGACGAGGATGACGACGATGACGATGATGAGGAAGACGAAGATGATGCCGACGAGGAGGATGCGGAGGACACAAAATATGCGTTGCCCGTTAAGAAAATGAAACAAGACATTCAGAAAAAGCCAATTGTCAAGAAGGAATCACAAAAAGAGCCAGCCGCCAATGGCGAAGCTGGAAAAAAAAAGAGATTCGTTCTGTTCGTTGGAAATCTATCCTACGAGTAAGAATTCTGTCATTTTCTTTTCAACTACAATTTCGTTCGGGTCGGAGGTACAAATTTTTCTTTTATTTTTTAATTTTTTTCTTTGACAGAGCCAGCGCCGATGACATTAAGAAACATTTTCTCACAAAAGTCAGCAGCGTTTTGAGCGTCAGAGTCCCAAATAAACCTGGCAGCAACACCCCACGTGGTATCGCTTACGTAGAGCTCACTAACGAGACGGATTATCAGGTAAATTGGAGAATATAATTGACAAACGTAATTTTGTTTAAAAAATAATGTTTCTCGTTGCACAAAGATTTAAGCGTATAATTTGGAAAAATGTACGAGAATTTGTTCAACAATTTTTGTCTTTGGGTAGAGGGGGGAGGGGGTGAATAACGGGAGAAAAAAAACAAAGAAAAATGTTAAATAACAATTTTCCTTAAATAATACATTTTTTTCCTCTACTTCTCATTCGCAGAAAGGACTATCTCTCCACAACACAACCATAAACGGACGTAGAATCAATGTCGAGTATACGCAGGGTGGATCGAAATCGGTCGGCAACAGATCGGAAATCGTGTCGAAGAACAAAAAATTGCACGCAATGAGAAAGGGTGGTATGTTGGCTGGTAAGCGTGACGGTCGTAACGATCGTCGGCAAAAACAGAAAGCAGCGTAAATTTTGTTTCACCCAAAAAAAGAAGGCAATGTGAGCGTGATTATGTTCATTTACGATTAATTGTTCCATTGTATAGAGATTTAAGAAAAAAATAGGACAAATAATTCGAAAAACAAAAGTTTATCTTCAACTTTGACGAAAGAGAAACAAAAAAAAATTATTATTACTGTAACATTCGTTTACACGATGAAGTATCGTGATGTGTAATTTGCAATTTGTATTATCACAACAATAACAACGACAAAACCGTGTGTAACGATCGTTATACTCGAATTCGTCATCATCCGAATTTCTAATAGATGTCCACACACACATACGACTGTCACTTTTAATTCTATATATCAATTCTATATATATATTTTTTTTGTTCGTTACAATAAGATACGTTTGTAGAAAATAAAGTTCTATGACTCGGAGGACATCGATTTGTTTTTCTTTATTGAAATTTTTGCTTTCCGAGAGGCAGGCTCTTTGTTTTTGTGAAAATAAAATGTTTTCCAGTTTCTTTTTTCCATGTATTATCTCACTCAATGATTTTACGCGTAAAGACAAAAATTAAATAACTTGGAAAAATAATATACGTTAGAAAACAGAAAAATCGTGAGAATACAAAATTTAATAAATAAAAATGTATTTTTTTTTATTTCTCCATAAAAATATTAATAATTCGTAATTATTCGTAATTTGGTTTTTTTTTTAACTGATTGCCTCGTATACTGTGCGATATTTTTGAAAATCAAAAATTGAAAGAGGGGAAAAAAAATGAAATTCCCGAAAACTCAGATTTGGCGAAAAAAAAAGGCTTTTCTACCCCTGGTGGGACTCGAACCCACAATCCCCGGTTTAGGAGACCGATGCCTTATCCATTAGGCCACAGGGGCCATTGACTCATCTGCCCTCCAAAACAGGTAACAAGTTTCCAATCACGAAATAATGATAATTTTAATTATTGCTATTTAAAATTAAATTCAGCAATGATCCTCGAAATTTTGATATTTATTTGAATTATTTAAAAGATTTTCGTCAAATAATACTTAAGGGATTATTCGTAATTTTCCAAGGGTTCGGTTACTAAATTTTCTAATTGTAAAATTATTCATACTATTTGGGCCTCAAAACGACGAATTATTGTCCAATAATAATTTGTATTGACGAAAAACAAAATCATTTTTTTTCTTTTGGGGATCAGGTTTTCACAATTGTTTTTTTTTTTCGTTAATTTCCATTCAAACGTAATTCAACTGTTCCAAACGCTGTGACAGGAAATTGACAGTGTTCTAATGTCTCAAAAGATGAGCGAAAGTTTAGTCAAAAGAAAAACCGAAAATATCACTTTGGAGCTCGAGGACGAGGTGAATTTCGATGATTTTCTCAAAGTATGCTAAAAAATCTCTTTTTAAGGTTAAACATTTCATTTCCTGTATAAAAAAATGATAAATTAAAAAAAAAGGAACCTCTCCCGGACGACATAATACTTCCCGCTGAAATCAATAAATTTTTAAGAGAACGAATTCGGGTGAGTAAATTTTCGTAAAAATGAATATTTCATAAAATTCTATAAAAATGAATTACAATAATTTTGCGTGTTAAAGAAATAACTTTATTGCTCAGAATCTCGAATCGGAAAATGGCCACTTGCGTCAAGAGTTCGACGAGACGCAGCAGAGTTTGGAAAATTTGCGGAAAATGTATGACAGAGAAAATTCAAAAATGAGCAAAACGTGTGAAATAATGGAAAATAAGTTGAACGAAGTAACGAAAAAATGTAGTCTTCAAAGTGCCGAGATCGAAAGTTTGAGAAACAAGTGTGAAAAGCTAGTGGACAAAATGGCCGCCAAAGATTCTGAAATGGCGGAAATTCTCGCCAATAGCAAAGTAGATGAGAACAAAATTTGCTTTACCGACGCAACGACGCTCACCGAGGATGAGACGAAAAATATTCAGATTGAAATTTCATTGAAGGACGATCAAGTACGAAGTTTGAATGAAAAACTTGCTCAGACTAACGCCAAGCTCTACGAAACGAAAAATACCTGCACGCACTTGCGTCAGGAGATCAATAAAGCACAAAAGGTAAAATGGTGAAAAAAAAAAAACAAAAATTACGATTATTATACATTTCAGTCGGAAATTGAAAAAGTTCGGTGTACGTTGCACGAAGTGTCTTAATGGGAAAAAACGCGAAACTTGAAAAAAAATCACTTTTTGGACGATTTTCAAGAGAATTTTGAGTTTCCCGAGGAAATGGCTACAGAATTAGTAATCAGCGAGTCAAAATACATCGATATAGTGTCTTGAGAGAAAATTTTTAAATTCAAAATTTTTTTGCATTTCGGTCAAACAGAAGTGGCTTCACTAAAATCGCTGTAACGTTGCTGTCCGATGGAGTTGGAAGTCTACTCTGTGTTCATTCTTTTCGTAACAGTTCAAGCTTTGGAATGCCGCTTCATTTATTGAGCTACGATTTGTTTTAGATTTTTCATAGATTTTCAAAGTTGGACCATCGGTTTTTGCGAATTTTTCCATACATACCCCTTCTCATTTTTTTCGCCGATTTTCAACCTGCTCTCTCGGCTACAATAATTGAGATATCGGGATGATCCGAAATGCATTCTCTAAGTCTACTCGAGACGTTTTGAAAAACCTCGTCAAAACCCAAAATCGATGAAACGGGAGCCAAGTTATGACCATTTGAAATTTCGAGATTTTTAGGTTTTCGAAAAGGTGGGCAAAAAATTAGAAAAAAAATGTTTTCTCTGTTTTCAATGTTTCGATACCCCATTCGATCGGAAATTTTCCGCTGATTACGAATAACACCGAGTTTCTGTCGGAAACTCGAAAAATCCATGTGAAAAACGCGAAAATTGAAAAAAATCACTTTTTCGACGATTTCCAACTTTAACAAATACATCTCGATTTTATTTAAATTCAAAATTTCACACAAAACTACCTCTAGGAGAATGTTAAAATTTTTTTTAATTAATTAACTCCAAAAATGTTGGAAACAAATTATGTGATATCGCGAACACAGTTATTGTGCAGCGAGGTTGGCGAGAGCGTGACCATAGCGGGTCTATGGAATCGTCCGAGTGGTTGGCGCGGAAGGGCCCAACAGTTGCAACAATTGCAGCAAAAAAATTTCGAACTACAGAGCAAATTGAGCGAGTACGAAAAATCATCAAAATCGTCACAATTCACGGGTGAGGAGAGAAAAAAAACATCTGAATGCAAAAAAACAAAATTAAATAAAGTTCGAAACAAAATTAGTGTCTACCGAACAGAGAAATTTCGATCACTTGAGAAATTTGGAAAAGGAGAGACGTCAGAGCGTCGAGAATTGCACCAGGGAATTGGGTCAGGTGGAAATGGCTCTGGAGACGTGTCAAAAAAAATTTCAAGCCGCCAGAGCGAGAATAAAAATTTTGGAAAATCATCTCGACGGTGCCAAGATGAATTTGGCTATTTTTAACGAAAAGAGAATTCACGATGATCAACTTATCGAAGCACTTAATGTGAGACAATAAACAAAGAGTTTAACTCGATACTTTTATTTTAATGAGGAAAATTGCAAAAATTTATTTTCGTAAGTTTTTTCGCACCCAATTAAATTAATAAAATCTCTAATTAAAGTAAAAAAACACTTATGACTGGATACAAAAATTCAAACATCAACTAAATGTTTCGAAAAAAAAAATAAAAATCGATAATCTTCAAGGGTCAACTCAGAGCTGTCGAGGAAAAGTATCGCGAGCGTGAGAGAGTGGCGCGAAGTCAGAAGGATAAGGCCGAGGAATCGTGCAACGAGATGCGAGACGAATTGAGAGAGACGAGCGTGCAAGTTGAGCTTTTTCGAAAAAAGCTCGAGGAGCGAGAGACGGAAATAGAAAATTTGAGGTTTGATTTGTCAATGAATTATATTCAAAAATTAATATCACGTCAATTAATGTTCGCTTCTCTTTTTTCTCGCTAATTCGAAATTTTAAGAAACACTACGGAAACGAGAAAAAGAACGGAAAAAATTTGGCAATCATCGTCGACGAATATGGCAGAAAAATTGAGCATCGAAACGACGAGAGACGAAAATAATGTCAACGAGTATGTGACAATGAGTCTCGCTGCAGAGGCCGAGAGGCACAGACTTTTGGAACTCGTGACACTCTTGAACAGACGTTTGGACAAAGAGAGAACGGATACCGATAAAATTTCCGTAAAATATCGATATATACAACATTTTTCTAAAGTAAAAAACGATAATTTCATTTTTTAATAATAATCCTACTAAATTTTGTAAGAAAAAATTCTCACACCAATTTTTTCTCGTATCTAAAGCATTTTTTAAACAAATCAAATTGTCTTTTTCCAATCTCAGGAATTGCTTCATCGCGAGAGAAACAAATGTGCGAGGCTCGAGACGAAATTGCAAAGATCGGAGATGGAGAGAGTTGGAATGACAAAAGTGAATACCGGTTACCGTACGAGATGCTCGAAATCTTTCGCGAATTTGACCACGGGGGAAAATCTTAATTCCGAGAAAATTCAGTTTAAGTGAGAAAAAAAAAGAGTATTTATTAATTTAAGGGCTTACATACCGCTGCGCGCGCTTAAAACCGAGTAAATTTGAAAAATTGTTATAAAGCTTTATTAACTTTTCAACTAGAAGAAAAAAAATAAATAATGTTTTTTTTCTAATTTTAACATTATTTTTTACGGGTATAAATGGACTTCTGATGAAAACCATGGCGCCTCCTTGTCGACATCATAACTTCGCCAAACATTATTCAGTTTGAAATTTCGGTGGACATTTTTTTTCCTTTCAAAATTCAATAATTTACAATATTTGAATCTTTAGTATGCGATTTAAAAAAAAAATTACTGTTTAATAATTTATAAAAAAGTGTTCAACCAAAAAATTAAAAAAACCTCTCAGCAGACTATAGAGAAGATAATTATCAAGATTTAAAAAAAAACGTTAAAAAATATTACAATTGTCTGAGTTATCGTGCTGACACTGCCTAAAAACATAGTTTTGAGAAGAACGCGTTTAAAGTTTCCGCTTGGTACAACGTGAACTTACTGTCCGGTCACATTTATTGCAATAACTTTGTGACGGAGTGAAATTTTCTGAAAAGTTTTTTTTTATTTCTAAAAAGTATAGAATATAAAAATCTGTAAAAAAAAATCGATTTTTTGAAAATTTCAGGGGTATGTGAGCCCTTAACCAAAAATTGTCGATAAATTGACGGAAAAAAAAATTGTAAAATTAATTTTAGGCTCGAATTGCTCGAGGAGGAGTGTCTCGGTCTGCGAGCGAGATTGGCGACGATTCAGCAGGACAAGGCGACGGATTTGGCGATTTACAAAAAGATGCTCGAACAAGCACGAAGAACTTTTCAGGATGCGTTTCGGTGAAAAAAAAAACAAAGATCGACAAATTATTTTGTTCGGGCGACAATAAAAAATGTATAATAAAAAATTCTTTTCAGAGGAAAAATAAATTACACAACGGGCTGCCACTCGAACGTCACAATTTGAAACAACGAGCATCGAAATCTCGTGTCAACCGACGATGACAAAAATTTGAATAAAAAAAAATACATAAAAAATGATAAAAAAAACCCTGCGATAAGACCCAATCTTTTTCTTCTTCTTTGTACAATAAAGACCACGTAATCGTTCAGTAATTTTATATAACTGCTTGTTTGCCGAAGCACGTTTGCGCCCGTGTGATATCTGTCCCTCTCTCTGCTTGTTTCGAACGTCGTAAATTAAGTTCTTACACTCCGAGATTTAGAAATGACGAAACAGCGAGAATGAGAGTCGGTTGTGCAGCGATGTTTCTCAATTTCATTTTTCAAAATCCTAACTATCGACGATTTTGCATTGTTTCAACTATATCACACTTTACCGATTAATTTCCATCCGTTATTGTATATTTTTTTTTCTCGTGGGCAAACTTGCCAATTGTTTTTTCAACATTTTATGAAATCGTAAGAATTAAGGGCCCACATAACCCTGAAACTTTCGAAAAATCAATTTTTTTTTTACAAATTTTTATGCTTTATACTTTTAAGGATTTGTAAGAAAAACAAATTTTAAGATAATTCCACTCCGTTAGAAAGCTACAGCGCTAAATGTGACCGGACATTGGGTTGGGACGGCTACCTAACGGAAACTTTAAACGCGTTTTTCTCGCAACTATGTTTTTAGACAGTGTCAGCACGATAACTCAGTCAATTTTTAATATTTTTTAACTTTTCTTTTTCTTAAATGTTCATAATTATTTTCTCTATAGTCCGACGAGAGGTTTTTTTAATTTTTTGGTTGGACAATTTTTTATAAACTATTAAACACTAATTTTTTTCTTTTTTAAATCACATACTAAAGTTTGAAATCCTGTAATTTCTTTGTTTTTGAAAAAAATAATAATTCCCTCCGTCAGACTATTACCACAACATGATTTTACTAGATTCTTTTTTATTTTTGCAGATTGGATAATTTTTTATGAGTTTATGAAGTCGACAAGGAGGCGTTATGATATTCATCGGTAGTTCAATTCTGCCCGTATAAAATAATGTTAATATTGGTGAAAAATTGTTTTTTAATTTTCTTTCTTATAGTTGAAAAGTTTTAAAAAAATGTCAAGTCAACAATTTAATTTTTTTTTCACCATATAACGTCTATAATAATTTTTCAAATTTACTCGGTTTTCAGGGCGCACAGCGGTACATGAGCCCTTTACCGATTAATTTTCATCCGTTATTGTATTTTCTTGTTCTCGTAGGCGAACTTGTGAATTATTTTTTCGGCATTTCACAAAACCGTAATAATTAAGAGCGAGAATATTGTAAAGAAGAAAAAAAAAATTCGTCCTCATTCAAAAAGCGGAAATTTCGTTCTTCAATTCCACATACACGAGTGACAATGGAGCCATATTGTACAAGCCAGTTGTTGAACTACTAAGGTATAGAAAAAAAAACACACACACACGCGTCGTCGAAGCCAAGTGCGAGTTCATAAAGGACTTTTATCAAGAATGCGTTAGCCTCTCTGGCGACTAATATATACATGGAAAATAGAAAAAAAATAAACGAAGAAAAAAACCTTTTTTCCTCACGTACATATCGTTCATAGAACTCCTAACGCACACAACGGATTCCCACACCTGCAATATTATGTGTCGCAGAGGCTACGAAAGATCGAGAGTTCCCCTACCCCTGAATTTTTTTTCCTTACAAATAAAAGGGCCTGTACCAGCAGAATTTTTCGAAGTTACATCGTACAACCTACGACCTTTTCACTGTTAATTATCGTTACATACGTGTGAATGAATGATTCCCTCCGTAATGACGTAAATCATAGAATTTCTCGTGTCAAATCGTTCGACTTAAGCCCTTTCCATCATTAGCTATTGAAATATCTATATATATATATATATTTTTCAACGTTTTGCCTGATAAGAAACGTGCCCGTGACGTCAGGGTGGTGTAGACGCAGGTATATGAACCAACGCGCCTCGACGTCCACGTCACTTGTTCTTGAGCTTCTCGTTTGTTCGTTTTAGATTTTTTTTTCTTCTATCGTCTATGGACGAGTGAATTTTTTTTTTCTTTTATTCAATTAAAATGAAAATTGAATTTTTTGTTATTTTTGTTTTAAAAAAAATTCGTTCTGGTTGCGAGTTTCAACGCGGCTGAGCGAGAGCACTTATCGGTGTTATTTCCGATTCAAGACCGGGAAGATCCGAGGGTGAGTAAAAATAAAAAGGACTTTGAAGATTTTTTATTTTAAGTGTGATTTTTTTAGGCAATTTTTGATTTTGTGCATTTTTGGTTTTTATTCGAGCGATTTTATTTTGTGTATTTTTTTTGTAAATCTTTTTTTCATCCTTCACCCGAACGTCGATACACGTGCGCACGAAAATTGTTAACAGGCTAATTGCTTACTTTACGACGAATTACTTTCGTTGGTTTTCCTCGCGTTATATCCATTTTTATTCGAGACAAATTTGACGAGAAAAAAAATTGAATGAAATTTCGTGAAGATCGACGATTTGTTTTTTTTTTCGTTTTTAATTTTCCACAAAAATTCGTTTAGACTAAATTTTTTTTTTTCAGAAATTTCATTGTTTCCGAGAATAAAAGTTTTTCGAAATCAATTCCATGTCGCTCTGTTTTCTAAAATTCAAAAATATTGCTTGATGCAAAAAAAAGCGTCTTTCAAAAAATAAGTAAAATTGTTCAATTGTAAATTATTTCTTGATTTGGAAAAAACGGAAGTTTCACATTTTTTCACAGGTATATCGAAATTTAATTGTTTAAAATGTCCCGATTAAAGTTAAGAAAATTAAATGCCAATTAAGCAAATTTCAAATTTTTCTTCCCGTTGAACGAAAGAAAAAAAAGAAAAAAATTGGTCGATCTTCGGGTCGGTACCTGCCGCACTTTATTTATTTTTTCTTTTTTTTTAGCGTTATCAATTCAGACGTTATCATATCTCGGCCGGGTGTGAAACTGATAAGGGATCGGTTTCCCTTCGACTCTCGGAATGTTCATATAACAAAAAAACCATTTTAATAGACGTACATCGAGAAAAATCGTTTCGTTGGTAAATAAAAAATTACGAAAAAAAAAAGTTTTATTAAATATAGTCCTAACATGTTTTTTTTTTCTTTTTTTCAAATCAATCGAATTAATATTTATTTATTTTTAAGAATAAATCCAACATTTATTGGCCCGATGGATATGAAAAATTTAAAAAAAAATCGAATCGTAAAAGTCAGCGCCATTAAAAATTCGTGTAACTTTGGTTAAATTCTCCGAGGCAATTTCCACGATTGGGAATTTTTTTTTCTCCTTTTTTTTGTAATTCTTATCGATGTGTAACGAAGCAACCGCGGAATCTTATCGCGCCTCTCCGTATAGTCCCCTATAACACACGACGACGTCGACTTCGAGTTCGTCCACAGGTAGATATGTACAAAAAAAAAACGAATATTCATACGAGGCGTTCCCTGGCAATTTCCGCAACTTTGGGCCTAACGAATTTTTATTTCCCTCATTGTTTGTTGTTGTTTTTTTATCGTCGCTACTACTGAAAATACCATCGAGATTTTCGCAGATTTTTTTTTCTCCATCCATTCCCATTTTCATAAATTAAAATAAAATGATATCGAGAAAAACCAAACGTATCAATTTTTTCGTTTAAAACTTTTGTATAACGTTAGGAGATTGGAAAAAAAAAGTTAACATCGTGTCCGCCCTTTTGATTCAATTTAATGCTGGAAAACAATTTTTTCCGAGGAATGTTTTCGACAACAAAAAAAAAATCACTAAAATTGTGCATCCACATTTTGATATTTTAAATGACTAATAATTCCTTCCAGTCGGGTAAAAAAAAATCGGCCCATCTCGTGTAGCTTATGAAACCGAGAGGTATAAGACGAGAAAACTGTGCTAACAGGGCGTGGGGGAGGGGGGTGAGCAAATGAAACGTGTAGACTGGAGGAAAAGAATTTTTGAGGTAAACGAACCACTTTTTTTCGTACCATTTAAAAACTTTTTTCCCCTTCTTCTAACTAACGTTAATTGTTTGATTGAATTTTTTTCGGGGGCATCGATACGTTTTTTCTTTTTTTTCACCAAACTAAAAAAAAATCTTTCAACACTTCACCGCTGTCCCTTAAATAAAAATCAAGGTATTTCCCAAAACGTCGTGTTGTAAATTCGTTAAAAAAAGTAACTGAAAAATTCTTCGCGTAACCACAGGCTCAAAAATAATTCAAATGAAGAAAAGAATATTTTGTTAACTTTTTTTTTATTAATTAAAAACAAACCGTTCGACTAATGGACATTAAAGAAATTTTTTCCCGAGTTGATGTAATCTCATTTCGAAATTACATCAACTCGGCGCGATGTAAAATTTCGATCTTCCCGTTAAATCAAACGAAACATTTGCCAAAATTCTAAATGAATGGAAAAAAAAAATTCATTCCAAATGAATGTAAAAAAAAATTATATTCGTTGAGCACTTTTTTATTGAATAACAAAAAATCGTTCAGTGGTTAGAAAATCAATATCAGTTACGGAAATTATAGAATTTCAATCGTTTCATCTCGTTATTCGTTTGGAAATAAAATTAACTGGGGCAATGTAAAATTTGTCGATGTTAACGACGTTTGATACGAAATGGGACGGTTACGAAGTAAGTTCGATGGCGTATATAGAATTTTTGGGCTATTTAAGCAGTTGCCGAATAACAGGTGAAAATATCATCTGTACAAATAATATCGCCACGTTATGAGGCTACGAAAGAGGGGGAGGGCTGGGATGGGGGAAAGAAAAAAAAATTCTATAAAGATAAATTCTGTTCGCGTCGTCTTCTCTTTACAAAAAAGGAGAATTGTAACTAAAATATGTGTATGTGTGTGTGTGTGTGTGTGTGTGTGTGTGTGTGTGTGTGTGTATGCAGTGAAGAATAAAAATGTCTTCGTCTTCGTTTGTTCAGGCATTAGGAACACCTCGATAATCGAGAACCAGCGTTGGAACGAATTTAACGAGTTCTTGATCTTATGTAAAAATGGAACGTGGAAGGGGTACATTTTTTTTTTTTCATTCGTTTCTTTTGTGTTTCCGTGCGTTACACGTTTTCATCGCGGAGGGGGATTGAAAAAAAAAGTGCGTCTGAGGGAGAGATCTCGAAACTGATGCCATGTGGTCAGGAGTCTCACGGCGAATCTCGAGGAAGGAAGTTCGTTCGGACAGCGCGATTTGAAATTTGTTATCATATTTGAATTTCGTTTGTAATCATGATCGATTGGTTAATGTGATTATTGTAAATATCGTTTACTTATATTGAAAACAAGTTTTTGCATTGAGAATTGCCGTCATTGGTATTTGAAAGGTTGACGCAAACGAGGTTCCGAGATATATTGAAAATTGGGGTTAAATCATTTTGTATATAGGGGTTAAATAATTTCGAAAATTGGATTTAAATAAATCGAAAAGTTGGAGTTAAATCATTTCGAAAATAGGTGTTAGATGAATTCGAAAATTCGGATGAAAAATTACTGAAATTGGTGTTGATGCATTTTGAGAAGATCGCGATTGAATGATTCTAAAAACGTAGTAAAATAATTTCAAAATTTCAACGAAATTCTCAAATTGTTGGTTGAATAATTTTTTCAATGCTGATTAAATAATTGCGAATGAAGATTTTGTTAATTAAGTTAAAAAATAGTGTTTTAATAGCGGTTATTTCAAGTTGTACATTTTGGTTGAAATTTTTTTTTTCCCGCGTACGACGATGAGTCGCTCGAATGTGATATTATATTTTCTACGAGCAATCGGGTAAGCGCTAAACGAGCCGAGTCTCACACCGAGACGATAAGTAAAGCAAAAGGTGCCGATTAGTCGAGAGTTCTCGAAGCCTCGATGCAAAAACTTTTCGATGCAATATCGAAGTGTGCGGAGCATCGTGAATGATCGCCATTTTGGTGAACTTGGATTATTTATATTATTCATTATAATAATCGTGTCCTTTTGATTAATTAATTAATTAATCGTTTTGTTCGTTAGATTTTTTTAGTTCAACTTTAATGTCAATTGGAGCGCGGGGAAAAAAAAGAAAAGCAAAATGAGGCGAGTGCGATGAAGAGAGCTATCCATCGACAGTATGGTAAAATAGACACTGTCATGGAGTTGCTCTCTTTGTGGATGCCGCCCAATTCAACGATCTTTTCCTCCGCTCCGAATTCTTAATTTTATGAAATTTCATACTTTTCCACAAACAGTCGAGGCCAAAAAATTGTGCAGAATGGGTAAGTTTTAATTTCCAATTCCACGAATATGAGTTGTTTTGTTGTCGAACGTTAACTATAAAAAATTCTATTTTTTCCCGAACGGTTCGAGTCAAAAACATTATGCACAATGGGTAAGTTTTGGTTTTCAACCCCTTAAATAAGGGTTGTTTTATTGACAAAGGTTACCTTTCAGAACTTCTATTTTTTCCCGAACGGTTGAAGCCAAAAGATTATGGAGAATGGGTAAGTTTTGATTTTCAACCCCTTTAATAAGGGTTGTTTTCTTATCAATTGGCAATAATAAGAAATTAAATTTTTTTCCACACAGTTGAAGCGAACAAATTGTGCACAATGGGTAAGTTTTGATTTTCAACCCCTTAAATAAGGGTTGTTTTATTGCCAAAGGTTGACTTTAAGAAATTATATTTTTTCCCGAGCGGTTGATGCCAAAAAATTATACAGAATGGGTGAGTTTTGATTTTCGACCCCTTAAATAAGGGTTGTTTTATTGCCAAAGGTTAACTTTAAGAAATTATATTTTTTCCCGAGCGATTGATGCCAAAAAATTATGCGGAATGGGTGAGTTTTGATTTTCGACCCCTTAAATAAGGGTTGTTTTATTGCCAAAGGTTAACTTTGAGAAATTATATTTTTTCCCCGAACGGTTGAAGCCAAAAAATTGTGCGGAATGGGTAAGTTTTGTTTTTTGACCCCTCAAATAAGGGTTGTTTTGTTGTCAATGGTTAATGTAAGACATTTAATTATTTTCCACACGGTAGAAGTGAAAAAATTGTGCACAATGAGTCAGTTTTATCTTTCAACCCCTTGGATAAGGGTCGAATATGTTGGCCATTTAAAAAAATATTATTTCATAAGAACTTGTTATTAAAGTATCACAAGATATTCTTGGGGCGTATCGATCAAGAAGGTAACATTTTTATTCCACCGGATATAATAACGAGGACTGCGCGTACGAGGTCAATGGACCTTCTTCGGTTGATTAGAAGAGCCTACAACCAGCAATTCGACCTGCGCTTGTACGTTTATACATATATATTTTTTGCATATATCGCCCTCGGCTCTTCGAATGTTACGCGTTACCGTCGTCTCTAAACACCATAAAACCGTACCTCGAAGCCGACACGGCGCACATACGGTATGTGCATGTGTGAAAGAGAAGGGAACGATGCAATGGAGTCGAAACACGAGACCTCTTGTAAGGAGCACGTACCGCGATTCACTTTTTCTCGATTAAAATAATAATAATAATAATAATAATAATAATAAGTATTATTATTATTATTATTATTATTATTATTATTATTATTATTATTATTATTATTATTATTATTATTATTATTATTATTATTATTATTATTATTATTATTATTATTATTATTATTATTATTATTATTATTATTATTATTATTATTATTATTATTATTATTATTATTATTATTATTATTATTATTATATGGGAATCCAATAGGAGTTTTATTCATTTTTAATTGCAATCTTCATGGGGGAATTAATTAAAATTAATTAAATCTCCCATGAGTAAAAGAAGAATTTCTGAAATTTCTCTCTTACTTCGATTGAAATTATTATTATTAATAATGATGTGCAAATTTACTTGGACTTTGTGAATTTGAATTATTAAGGGTTGATTCTAATTCGCTTCCATTAATTTCAAAGAATCTTAATGAATGTTCATTTTTAAAAAAGTTTAATAATTCTTCTCGACTCAATATTAATTTATTAACGCTCTCAAATGTAAACAATTTATTTCTCCAATATTTTCCAACTTCATTGATTAATATTTCACAAACATTCCGACTGTCAATTTTTATTCTAAACAATTTCAGAACTCCCTCTCAATTAATTAACCCATCGAATCGTCAATAATTCACACTTTTTTTCATCATTGATATTTCTATTTTTTTTTTACACGAGAAAGAAACCCGAACTGTGAAGGAAAATTTGATTTTTCAATCTCTACTATAACCTTTCTGGGGTAATTTATTATTTTTATTTATTTGAAGCTGCTCAAGTGTAAGGGAAATTTGAAAATAAATTACTTCGTTGTAGTAATGATTACGCAACACAGCAATGATTACACGATATGGCACAGATATCATACAAGTACGACAATAGAGATTGGATGGCTCTGTTTGTTACGGTGCAATTAGGGTCCCACTTAACGCGTAGTTTTACGATTTATAATATTTTCTCTCGCCCGAGAGAGGATCACACACGCGCGCGGTCCCATAGTTTCACAGCACCCAGACAGTAAATACGAGTTGTTTTTTTTATATTAACAGCGATAGCGTGATAATGCCGTAGCAGTAAAAAAAATGGAAGCCGCGGGAGGCCCTATATTTAATTACGAAGATAACGAACGTGAGGCCCGAGTCGACTACAATGCAAAAAAAAAATTTATTGAATTTCAATGAATAAATTATTGTATCGCAGGATATGTTCAGTTTATAAATTGACTTTTAATAAAATTACGTGGTGTTTTTTTTCATTTAATCTATGTCGATAAAATGATTGATCGAAATATAGTACGAATTTTTTTTTCATTCAATATCCTAAATTTTTTTCCCTAATCAGATTTGAAAATGGTATTAATGGAAAACAATTCGTGCAATACAAATTTCTTATTGTAATAATTAATTTTGACAAATAAAAATAATACGAGAGATCAATGAAATATTAATTAATAATACATCTCGTTCAG
Source organism: Oxytorus armatus (assembly GCA_958009045.1). Lineage (NCBI taxonomy): Eukaryota > Metazoa > Arthropoda > Insecta > Hymenoptera > Ichneumonidae > Oxytorus > Oxytorus armatus. The sequence continues at coordinate 17,244,177 of OY253755.1, forward strand.
ATCGAACGACGGGGCGTTTGTCGTTGAAAATTTGCAATTTTTCGAAACTTTTCTACAGATGGGAAATGAGACTTTCACCAATGACCTGAAAAATCGTCATTCCATCTCTATATTGTAAATGCAATATGTATTCTTTTGTTCGACGCTTTGAAAATGAAGTAGAGAGTAATATACCACGTTCTTTATTTACACCTATGGGGCATTTGGATCAAATGTGAGCCTCAATGATTTGGTGAAAAAAAAAAAAAAGAAAAACATTTGGATAGTGAGAATTTAAATTAAATTATATTCAAAAAAACGATTAATATATTGAATAAATATTTAATAGTTTTTGTCACGAATTTTTTTTTTTTTTATAAAAAAAAATCCAAACTTTTGTACGGTAAGAGAATTTCTTTTAAATCAACAATCCCGGACATTGTTAATTCGAGAAATTCGTGGATAACAGCCAAACCAAAATTTCGAAAATCCTCGCATTTTTCCATCTCGTTCCACGATATACTAAAACGAAAAAAAAAAAAATCATTAATCATTTCCGGATTAAAGGTGGAAAAAAAAATTATTTATTTTTTTGATCGATCGTATCGAAAATGTCGAACGAGAGATTGTTCGAAATGATTTTTCGATCGCGTCAAAAAAATCCTCGGCTACGTCAACAAATCGTAGTTAAATTTTTTTTTAAATGGGTCCCCCAAGATTTTTTAAATTTGCTGAATGTTCGTTTACATGATCGTAGGAATATTTCGAACAATCGTTGGTTCGGAACTATCGAAGCGATTTTTTTTTGTTCTCGAATCCCCTCAAAGTGGATTTCGTCCGTAAAGCCCCGTACAATAATGACTCGTTGGCTCAATGAACGAGCACGTCGTGGCAAAAAGCTCGAAGGGGAAAGGAAAAAAATAGACCATTGTCTAATAGACTTCCTTCGAGGTGACGTACAAATACACACGCACCCACACATACGTGCCTTTTACGTCGGCTCGTCTGTTATATTAGCCACGGAAATAAGAAAACCCGCAAGCAATATACTCCTCGCTGTGTAGCTCGACTCGTGCCTTTTCACGTTCTTTTTTTTTCAACTTATAATACCCGGCACATACATTATTTCCTAAGAGTAGGTGGAATATAATGAGAAACTGGCAAAAGTATCGGCTTCTTAACGTTCCGTTAACCCGAATTATCGTATTGTCAACGTCCCAATGTGTTTTGCATATTATACACATGCGTATAACAATATATTTCTTTCGATACTTTGCAACAACAAGTGTGTCACCGCGCGGAAGCCTCAATGTAATTTGTGGTCTTGCGGTATTCGTGGAAAGTAAATATGGAAAATATTGGAATTTTTGAGAATTCTTGTACATCAGTATGTCATGAAAAAGTTAGACTCAATGAAATTTGAGAGAAAGCCTTACTTTGTTTATGCATTAAAAATCCATGAGGTTGAAAATACCTTAATAAGTACTTCGTTACTTTAAACGGTACTCTAATACCGTTAAGAGTTCTTGAGTACTCTAAAAAGTGCTTGAGTAACTGAACAAGTTGTTCGGTACCTAACAACAATAGTTGAATACTTCGGGGGAAGTATTCAACTATTATTGTTACTTTATTATTGTTACTTTATTATGGAAGTATTCAACTATACGTTGAGTACTTTAAAAAGTGTTTGAGTAATTGAAAAAGTTATTCGGTACTTAGCGCCAATAGTCGGATACCTCGGGAGAAGTACTCAAGCACTCAACAAGTGCTTGAGTACTTTAATGGTGGTCGAGTAATTGAAAAAGTTATTCGGTACTTGGTCACAACGGTTGGATACTTCTGGGGAAGTACTCAAGTACTCAACAAGTACTTGAATACTTGAAAAAATTATTTCGTACGTAATACAGTACTTGGATACGTGACTGTGCGCTTGGGACCTTGAATAAGTATTTTGCTACTCATAAATGTACTGCGACACTTGGAAAAGTACTTTGGTACATAAAAAATGATAATCATAATAATTATTCAATCGCTCAGCGATTTTCAGATAGAATATTGTAATGCAGTTAAATTTGCTCGATAATATCAGTGATAGGACAGATAACGCGAAAAAAAATGACGTACAGGTTACACCAGAGAGTTACGTACCGGGCTTGTATATTACTCATACCGTTAATCAACCAAATACCACGAAAACACGTGTAAATATGTGACTGCGTAAGTCAACTTTAATTCCGGGTATTTCACTTTATTCTCCGAGCTCCGAGTGTATATTCTTTTTCTCTTTCTGTCCTTCATTTTTCGCCTCAAAATGTCTAGACGAGTTTGACATTTGCCAGAAAAACGAGAGCGTTTCTGGCAACGCGATAAAACACTCACGTGGCTGTTTTATCTTCTCCATTATTTTTCTACGGCCATAAAACATTTTCCGAGTTTTGTAATCTTTGTTCCAACATGGGTAATAAATACGCAATCGTACGATGCGCGCTCGAGAAAGAGTCGGCGGGAATAACAACAAAAAGTACCTTTGACGATTTACACGGTCGTGGATCGAATGTGTGACGGTTTTTTTTTTTTTCTTTTTTTCGATCTCTTTCAAAATCTCGACGATTGAGGATCTCTTTGAGGTCGTTGAAGATGAAGCGGCTTTGGAGCGTTATATTTTCCGCACTTATCGTGATTCTGACCAAATGCGCTTGGCTTTATATGCGAAATGAGATAAAAATTGTTGAGCCTTTGCGTAAAACGGTTTTTCGTTAAATTTACGTGTTTGTTTACGTTACGATGTACCCACAAGTTGGTGAATTTCACCGCCAGCGTCCCTGCGTCGCAGTCAGACCGAAATTGCTCGAGTGCGCAGAGCGTCACTTCCGGCAGCATCGAGCGTCTTCGTTCTCGCTCGGATATCATCGGCTCGCCGTTTTCCGGGTGACGCGCGCATATCGAAACCACGTATCAACACAACAAACATGGCCGATTTCTTAACTCTTTCTCTCGTTATTACATAGGGGGTGGTTTGATTGTCGTAAAACGAACGAGCAATGTCGATGTCAGATGTTTTGTCACCCGGAGGAAACGTCGGCCGTCGATCAAAGTAAGACTTTTATAATTTTCTGATTCATTATTACTTGATTTTCGACAAAAAAAGTACTCAACGTCGAGTTAATACTCGACTACGCGATGTTTTAACGTTTCGTTGCTTTTTGGGGTTAGGTCATCTGTCATTTTTTATAAAAATAGATGTTTATGAATTTGTAAAGTTATGATTTCAGATTTTTCGAGAAAAATGAGAAATTTTCAATTACAAATGTTATTTTTGTCACACCGTTGGAATTACAAATGGTTCTCAGTCGGCGAAAGTGATTTTCACTGGCAAATAATTTCTTTAACACAATTTATAATATAAATCATAACGTAATTTTATAATTGTACTTTAGCTTGACAAAAATTCGAAATTAAAGTTACAAAAGACTTGACAACAAAAATTCTACGAAAATATTGAATTCAATCACAGAAATAAAACATTTTCAACCGTGCAGTTTAAAAATTGCTGCCGGAGCTGTAATATGCGACGAGAGTATACTCAAGGGTGACATTACAATTGGCCCAAAAACCGTAGTTCATCCTCGAGCGAGTATCATCGCCGAAGCTGGGCCAATTGTCATCGGCGAGGGAAATATAATAGAGGAAATGGCAACGATAATAAATCGATTCCCATCCGGCGGCTCGAACGTGGATACTCCTCAAATTCAGCGAATTGGCAATTATAACGTTTTTGAGACCGACTCTACCTGCGAAGGGCTCAAAGTTGGCGACAACAATATACTCGAGACAAAGGGTACAGTGAGAAATTTAAAAAAAGTCTTCTTTCGGACGGACAATCTTTTTTTTTCATTATTAACTACGGATAGCTTTTTGTTTTCAGCCATGATCAGCCACGGCGTTGAACTGACCAACGGCTGTGTCGTCGGAGCTGCTTGCTCGATGTTCGAATCTCATGTAGTGCCGGAAAATACGATAATCTATGGGAGTCAGTGTCAACGAAGAGAAATGAATGACAAACCTTACGTAAGACATTTTTTGAAAAGTAAACCGTCACGCGGACAATGGGATTTTTTAAATTACTAAAAATTTTATACTATCATGGAATTAATTTCATTATCATATTTGACTGGACTTTGATCCAAATGCTTATAACAGAAAATTAATTACATTAACTCCTACTAACGAAACCACCTCACGAATAATAATTATATAATTTTTCTCAAATCTTTTGTTCCAGCCTCAAGTGGGTCAGTTGGATTTTCTCATAAGAATTTTGCCGAATTATCATCACCTGCGCAAACCAAACGTCAAAGTAGTCAAGAACGAAAGTGGTCTCGATAATTCCAAAGCCATTTAAGATAAATAATATATGCAATTAATTATCGCTTTAAAAAAACGATTGAAGAAAAAACATTCGTCGTATTTGTACAGCTAGCTCGTTATTTTGTACACGATTAATAAAATATGTCCCTATCACGTATACATTATGACTAACTTGAAAGAAAAATTGTGCTACTGTAGAATTGAAAAAAAAAATGTCTCTTGTTGCTAATTGCCCTATTCGCGATTTTTATTATTATTATTATTATTATTATCATTGGTTGTTAACGTTAAATATTTATTTATGCTTTAGCAAATTCAGGGTGTTTCTTGGCATCGTATGGTCGTTGAAATAGTAATCCACGAATCGCGGCCCCAAGCTAAGCTACTGCGAAGTGCAAATGAATCATTGAATAATGATAATTATTATTTATTTTTTTAGCATACGAAATAGTGCGTAAAATGCAGTATTTCTTCAACTTCATCACGTCGTTTTAATGACTTTTTTAAAAAAGTAACAAAAAATATCGAGGTTTTACCCATTGTAGGTAAATTACCGATTTAAAAAACAGTTCAAAACTCGAAAGGTGGATGTCACTGGGATTGTTCATCGCGCGCGAAATATGTCGCACAATCGGCATCTATGCAATCAGCTGAGGACTCGTGCATTTCTTTTCCAACCAAGATTACTTATTTGGAAATTATTTTGAAAAAAATCATTTTTTATAAATTTATTATTACTTTATAATAATTGTGTCGTCAATAAAAAATTCATCATTAAATTTTTTTCCTAAACAAACGGATTCGTTATTCGTTGGATTTTCAACTGAGAAAACATGAAATGACGAAGCTTCTTTGTCCCACAAGAACACGAAAAATATATATATATAATTACTGATGTTTTAATTGTTTTCAATTTACATCTTCGTTGATTTTTATTCTCCATTGAATTTATTTTAAAAAAATAGAATTATTTCGAACGAATTGGTGAAAATCGAGTGAGGAAAAGATCGCGTCCGTGTGCGAATTTATTTCAATTATTGCCGTCGCAACCCCTGGGTCTGTGTCCCTTGTAGCGGAAAGTGGTGACCCGAGCTAGCTGTCATATTTTGACGTCCGGGGTGTGGCGAACGGCCAGACAGAGAGAGAGAGGGAGAAAATTTTCCGAGATTATTTTTCGTGGGGTTGAAGGGTGTGGATAGATTGTGAAAACGAGACTAAGAGTGAACCAGAGAGAGAAGGAAAAATGCGACGACGAGATGGAGAGGGGAAATATTCCAGAGGGGTGGAAAAAACTCCTAATGGCTTGACGAATTTTACGTAACTATTTCTCGGTCTGTGCACATTTTATAAGGGGTTAAAAAAGGGCAAACTTGACACGAGCAACGACAGAAAAAGAAATTCCACTTCCTTTCCTTACAAAATTAGCAAAAACATCGAATTTTTTTTGTAATTATCTACCTCCATGGATTCATTCGAGGATTTCGATGAAAAACATTGTGTCTCATTTTTTTTAAGGGCTCGCATACCGCCCCGCGCGTTGAACACCGAGTAAATTTGAAAAATTATTATAAAGGTTATATGGTGAAAATAAAAATTAAATCGTTGATTTCACATTATTTATTAACCTTTCGAGTGTAAGAAAGAAAATTAAAAGTTTTTTTTTCAATATTAACATTATTTTTTACGGGTATAAATGGACTACCGATGAAAACCATGGCGCCTTCTTGTCGACATCATAACTTTACCAAAAATTATCCAATCTTTAAAAATAAAAAAGAATATATTAAAATAATGTAGCAGTAATAGTCTGACGGAGGAAACTTTAATTTTTTTCAAAAATAAAGAAATTACAGTTTTTCAAACTGTAGTATGGAATTTGAAAAAAAAAAAATTAGTATTTAATCATTTATAAAAAATTGTCCGACCAAAAATTTGAAAAAACCTCTCGTCGGACTATAGAGAAAACAATTATCAAAATTTAGAAAAAAAAAAGTTAACAAACATTAAAAATTGACTGAGTTATCGTGCTGACACTGTCGGAAAACATAATATCGAGAAAAACGCGGTTGAAGTTTCCGGTGGGTACAACGTGAATTGCTATAACTTTGTAACGGAGTAGAATTTTCTAAAAAGTTTTTTTTTAAATTCTTAACGGTATAAAGAATAAAAATCTGTAAAATAAAATCGATTTTTTGAAGATTCCAGGGGTACGTGAGCCCTTAAGAACATCAAAGCTTTGGATGAGTCTGCTAATTTGTTTCGAAAAAACCAAAAAAATGACTTACGCGTTAAAATTATTATTTTGACAACTTCGAGTCCATATAAACACGTCTGGCTTCCATTATTTTGGTTACTCGATGAAAATTTACATTGGATCAAAGGCATTCGTACGATATTATCATAAGTAATTGGTGTGACGAGCGTTTGACGCGACGACGGGCTCTCGGGGGTATTTTCACATCCCTCTCGATAAATTTATCATTCCCTCTCTCTCGCTCCCTCCCACTTTTGGAACGTCAAGCAACGAAACATCGCATCACAGAGAAGTCAAACGAATGACAAGCGTTGCGAATTCACGAGCTCGGTTTAACGTTTCTATTGTGAGACGAGGGTTGATATGTTTGCACCCCCACATATTCATCGTTCCGAGTTAGAGGGAGAGCCTGCCAAAGGGTGTGAAAACGAAACCCTCCTCGAATCGTGCTTATCAAAAACGATCAACGAGCACAATTCAAGTACGTTGAATAAAATGAATAATTGAAATAAAACAGCGAGGGAAATGAGGCTCAGAGAATAAACTTTTCAACATTTTGTGTTGCATGTTGGTAATTTGTTCTTTTCCCGAAACTGTAGTAAATTTCACGACGCCTATCGTCGATAGATTTCGGGAGTAGAAATTTTCAAATTAAGGGCTCTCATACCCCTGAAATTTTCAAAAGAAACGATTTTTTTTACAGATTTTTATTCTTTATACTTTTAAGGATGAAAAAAAAAACTTTTAAGAAAATTCCACTCCGTTACAAAGTTCAACTAATGTGACCGGACCCGTAAGTTCTTTTAGAATTTTAGACAGTGTCAGCACGATGACTCAGTCAATTTTTCATATTTTTTAACTTTTCTTTTTTTTAAATCTTGATAATTATTTTCTCTATAGTCTGACGAGAGGCTTTTTAAATTTTTTGGTCGGACATTTTTTTTATAACTTATTAAACACTAATTTTTTTTTTTTCAAATTGCATACTAAAGTTTGAAAGACTGTAATTACTTGATTTTTGAAAAAAATAAATAAAATTCCATCCGTCAGACTATTACTACTACATTATTTTATTGGATTCTTTTTTACTATTGGATAATTTTTGGTAAAGTTATGATGTCGACAAGGAGGCGCCATGGTTTTTATCAGTAGTCCATTTATACCCGTCAAAAAAATGTTAATTTTTTTTTACGGGTATAAAAAGTTAATGAAAAATGTGAAATCAATAATTACATTTTTTTTTTCACCATATAACCTTTATAATAATTTTTCAAATTTACTCGGTTTTCAGCGCGCGCAGCGGTATGTGAGCGCTGAACGAGTTATAAAAATTCCAAAATTCATATCTCGCAATCCGTTAGTTTTACCATTGCTATGAAAATTTTACGCAAAATGCACCAAAATACAATAATAAAAATTCTTAACGTCGAAAAAAAAAAAAAAAAAAAAAAAAAAAAAAAAAAAAAAAAAAAAAAAATATCGAAAAATAATTGTGTAGAATTTTTCAGAGGGCAATATTACTAACATGACTCTTTGGAGTACTAGTTATTATTATATTTTTTTTCGTATCTTCAACCCATTGTCCGTAAAAAGGGTCTTGAAGCAATGTTTCCTACGGCCAACAGATGACGAGTTATTAATTTTTGTAATTCGACAAATCGTACGTTCGAAAAATCTTACCTCCAAAACTAGCGATCGTCGGACTTTTTTTTCCAACTCTCATTTTAATCGCGATCTAATAAAATTTCGACGAATTTTTTTTATATCACTCAACGCACACGATCAACATTTGACAAATATAATTTAAAAAACTGTTAACAATTTGAGAAAAAATAAAATAAATAAATAATTCAATTATTACGACGCGATGAATATTTTCCACGAACATGTTTTTTGGCACGTAGGGGGTGAGTTATAATAATAGTAATTCGTGACAGGACCGCCCCTGCGTAAAGTAGACTATACGCGCAGTCAACTCTCGAGGGATGAAACCACCCGTAAAATCAAAACGCGGGGAGGGACGTGTAAGGGAAGCGAGAGAGAGGGAGAGAGATCTCGTATATACAAATTGTATACATACCCGCCGACGAGACACTTCTTAGATTATACGTACACATCAATCGTCGACGAGAGTACGCGTGACGCGATTATGCTAATGGAATTATTCTAACGTGACGCTGTTTACAGCTATACGGCCGCGAGACTCGATGCGAATTAAGGAAGAGGCATCGGCAAAGAGAGACGCGAACAATGGCGCCGTCTTTTCGTCTGTGCACGTAAGAAAAAAAAAAGTTCCGCAAACACGCGGAACATCTAAAATCTAAAAGCTCTAATATCGAAAAGTTGTCTCTTCGCCCCAAATGATTGTTCGTTCGACTTTAAAGTACTTTGCGAGTCGTATACCGTGGAAAATTGCCCGCTGACTAAGAATCCGCTAAACTTTTTATCGATAATTCAAAAAATCACACTCAAAAATGGGAAAAACCTTAAATTTTTCCGATTTTTTAACATTTCCACACGGAATTTTCCACGAGATTTCAGTGCGATTTGTAATCGGCGTAAAATTTTCGATAGAATGGAGCCACTATTGATCGTTTCTTTGAGCCGAAAAATTTCGAAATTTTAAGCGGCCATAACTTTGTCACCGTTCGACCGATTTCGATCGATGGGGAGGGTTTTGAAAATTTCGCGAGTCAACTTGGAGAATGACGTTTGATTCATCTCGATATTACAATTATTGTGACCGTCGGATCGCTTTGAAGCTAGCCGAAACACTACCGAAAGGAGCGCGAGAAAATTCAGCCGAATAAATCGATGAGTCGTCTTTAAAAATCGTCAAAAAATTGAAAAAAAAAAAATCGCAATCTACCGAATCAAGTGGCATTTTGAAGGTCGGACGTTTGCGAAGATAATGAGCACAAAATGGCGGCTCAACTCCATCCGCGAGGGGGAAACGACAGAAACGAAGTAACAAAATGTATTTCCTTTCAAGATCCTATTTCACACTCCCTTAGACTTGAGAAAATCGCTACGACAATGTTTTATTGTATTTTTTTTAATTAAAAAACTTTAACGACATAAAATTAATTAAAAAAAATACTTATTCTCGTTCTTGAATTTCGTCATTCGAATTCTCGTTGAGGGAGTAAATTTCGGGGAAAAGCCTCGAAAAGCGTGTGTCCTCTTTATGAGCTACGAAAATGCTTAACGCGTCGTGAAAAGAGTTTTTGCCGCGGTGTTAAAACTCACAAATTCCTCTATACACTGTACGCATACACGTATTTCGATCCTCTTACCCTCTCATTCTCTCGTTTCGTTTCTGGAAATCCAATAAACCTCACATAGAGACCGCGAAACACCCGCGCACGAGACCGCGTCCTTATAATTCGCGGTACGGGCAAAGGTATTCATACGGAATACTCAATGGCCCTCCCAACGCTTCCTGGAAACTTAGCAAATTCGCATTTATCGGTGATTGCGTAAAAAATAAAATAAAATCAAAAAAATAAAATATAACGAACCTCGCAACGATCGACCAATTTATCAACGTCCTTAATTACGATTCCCTTTCAGCGATCCGGCAATCGGAATTGTCGATCTTTGATTATTTTCAAAATCGAATTATAATAATTACGAAAAGGAAAAAAATTCAAAAAATGTCATTTATCGAAATAACTTCTCGAATGATTTATATTTTTTTTCAGGAGTTTCGTATGTCAGAATGGAAAAAAAAAAAAAAAAACCATTGATTTTGGACACAAAAATCGAATCTTTTGGACCGACGAGAGTTGATATTAAAAAAAAAAGCATTTAAATTAATCGATTATGGATTCGGCCGATAAATTCGGGAGTTGGATGAGAAAGAGTAAAATTAATGGTGTACAAGCGTTGACAAATTGGCAAACTCGTTTAAAAAAAGAGCGATAATGTACGCGCGAACTCGAAAATGCCCTGGATGCAGAGAGAAGGAGAGAGATGGACGCTCGGACGGCTCTAAATCTTGTCCCTCCCATGAACCCGTAAAACTTCGTGGCGAAGGCGTCGCAGCGGCAGTTGCGGGAAAAGTAAAAAAAAAAAAAAAAAAAAAACTAGTGAGACTCGGGAAACCGAGCGAGTTTAGCCGGTTACGCACGTGTGACGTCGAGAAACTACTCTTTCGTTTCTACCCCATCGCCTTAAGCCCTCTTTCGTTTACATGGTATATTTATATGGGGAATTAGATGTTGAAAAAAAAACGGCTGAAATGAAAATACTTTTTTCTCGCATTTCCGGATCTTAAGAAATTTTTTCGATTTTACTTTTGCGCTCTCGACAACAATTTATGGTAATTCATTATCAGCGGAAAATTTTCGATCGGATGTAAATTCCAAACGTGATGAAAGATGAAAAAATTTTTTTTTGATTTTTTGCTCATTTTCGAAAGATCGAAAAAATATGAAAGTTTTTCTGTCCGACGGATTCAAACCGATAGGGAGGGTTTTGAAAACGTCGCGTGCAGACTCAGAGAATGACGTTTGAGTTATCCCGATATTTCAATGAATGTGGTCGCGGTGTTGACTGGAAAATCGGTGAAAAAACTGAGAAGGGGTATTCAAAGTTTCCAACTTTGAAAGTCTGTGAAAAATCGAAAAAAAATCGTAGCTCAATAAACGAAGCGGCATTTTGGAGATTGAACGGTTAGGAAAATAATGAGCACGGAGTTCCAACTCCATCGGGAAGCAACGTTGCAGCGATTTTAGTGAAGCCACTTCTGTTTGGCCGAAATGCAAAAAATATTTTTACCAGCTGATCACTGATTCGTTATAAATTTAATCGAACAAATTCAAATTCCAGTAGAATTCGTTTTTTATTCACAACAAAAGAAAAACAATTTAATTTTAATAATTATTGCAATAAACCGAATGATTCGAATAAATCAATTTTAAACGAGAATTAAAATGAATTTACGTGGAACGGTCCATATATTTATTACGCAGCCCCTAAAAGAGCGGGAGGGAGTCCCTTTATTTAATTGCCCGATATTTTATGAGCCAAAGAAGAGAAATATTTAACGCTCGCGTTCGCGGCTCACATACCGCAGGTTCTTACGTTTCATTCCCGCGCGCGCGGTCTCTTTATACTTTGTTCTATAGAGAGAAAAAAAACATTTTTTTTTATTCAACAAATTTTCGTTCGAAAGTACCATTTTTAGTCTCGCTCCTCGTTGACACGTGATTTGCCGAACTTTTCAGCTGGTAATTTTTGGGTGGTCGAAAATGTGTGTATGCTCACCGAGCGCAATTCCGCCAAGTGCCGGTACATTAAGTAACGCGTATATTTTGCACTATAATGCAACTATTCTCTGGTCCTCGGTGGTTGAAATTTACGAGCGTAACGGGGCACTTTGTAACGTACAGTTTAACCGGTTCTAAATTTCAAGCAAAATTCATCCACCATCCCCCTTTATTATTTTTAACCTTCTTTCGAATTTAATATTCAGGATTTTATTTTTATTTTACCATTCATTTCGCTTCGGTTGACATTTTTTTTTTCACCAAGGTACCTTTGTTTTCGTGATGTATATTTTTCCATTTCGATATTTTCATATGGGGTTTAAGGTGTGGTGAATTGTCAGAAAATCACATTTAAGGGCTCACATATTCCTGAAACTTTCAAAAAATTCATTTCTTTTTTTTTTCACAGATTTTTTCCCTTTGTACTTTTAAGAATGAAAAAAAAAAAGTTATAACAATAAATGTGACCGGACATCGGGTTGGGACGGTTACCTACCAGAAACTTTGAACGCGATTTTCTCGAAAATATGTTTTCAGACAGTGTCAGCACGATAACTCAGTGAATTTTTAATATTTTTTAACTTTTCTTCCGTTTAAATCTTGCTAATTATTTTCTCTATAGAGGTTTTTTTAACTTTTTAGATCGACATTTTTCCATAAATTATTAAAAGCTAATTTTTTTTTTTAATTGCATACCAAAGTTTGAAATGCTGTAATTTCTTTATTTTTGAAAAAAAAAAAAAAAAACATCCCTCCGTCAGACTACTGCTACAACATTATTTTGTGGGATTCCTTTTTATTTTTGCAGATTGGATAATTTTTTATCAAGTTACGATGTCGACTATAAATGTTAATATATTTTTTTTAAGTATAACAAATTTTTTTTCATTAAGTTGAATAGTTACCAAAAAAATGTGAAATCAACAATTGAATTTTTTTTTTTCACCATACAACCTTTATAATAATTTTTCAAATTTTAAAAAGCCATTAAAAAAAAATGTCCGACCGTCACGCATATGAGCGTGAAAAGATCGAAAAATCGGTATGGCTCGAGAACGACTCGACCGATCGTTGGAAGGGTTTAAAATTTCATTAGATCTCGATGTATGAACTTTCCAACAATGAAGAAAAATCCGTAATTATTGCAGCATTCAAAATTTTTGAGATACCGGACTGAATTCAATGAAAGTAGATTTTATTTTTCTTCATATTTCTCAAAAATAAAATTTACGATCGTTAAGATCGAAGTTAGAAGAAGAAAGCGTGCAAATTAGAAATTTGTACATTGTTTATTCGTTATTTTTGTCTCCCTCAACGAGACGTCCTCGATGAGAATAAGGGAAAAGAAAAATTGAAAAATGTCACTTTTGTGTTTTCACGGACAATTTTACAATTGTACGTTATGACGAGAGGTGACGACGGCCAAATGGACTTTTCTTTTTCAACGAGTTCACGATACATATACTTAAAATTTGATTATACGCCATTGCAATTTTACGTTATGTACGTATGCGTTTGTGAATAAAACGCGCGCACGCTTTCAACCGGCATAAATGCGTGCGAGAGCGCACGACAGAAGTGCTCTGGCTGTTGCAGGCAGAGCAAAATTCGAGCCTGAAAATTGATGGTTGGCAAATTGGTGGGCGCGGTCGAGAAACACGCAACGTGGGTTCGCGCTTGCTCGTATAATGGATTAACCGGTGGAGGAAATTTAACGAAAAATAACGAAGACAGTTCAGTTTTTTTTTTTTTTTTTTTTTTTTTTTTTTTTTTTTTTTTTTTTTCATAATTTAAATAAAAAGAATTGTTAGAACGATGATGAACCGGTAAATTTTTCATCGATAAATTATAAAAATCATTCATAATGGTAAATTATCCCGTCAATTAATCGAGATCAACAATTTAATTGAACATCAACAAATTATTTGAACAACGAATAAGTAAAGATGAAAATTTTATGTTTGAGTTTCAATTGTCGTTAAGACGTAACGTTAATTCATTTTCCGTACATCGTTTTTGGGTAAAAAATTGTGGATGCCAAATGTCACGCCGCGGAGTGCCTCAAAAAAAAGATACCAAGAGCAAACAGCGCTAGTTGGCCATTTTGAATAAGAAAAAAAACTGAGAAAAAATATTTTATATTAGCATGATATTTATACTAAATAGATGTGTAAATAGTTTTATAAATAAACAATTTTTCATAGAAAAAAAAAAATGTTAAATGTGCACATTTGTAGCCGCTGCCGCGGCCGTACCCCTTAAAAATGACTAATTTCATTATCCCGTCTTGATTCTCCGTAATTAAAATTACAATTACAAATATTTCACGACTCTCCTTCTCCCGTCACCGTGCAATACGTGACATTCGCGAAAGTTTCGTGTTCATAGAGGCTGGCCCCGCGGACGTTTCGTATGCAAACACTCGAACACAAGATCAGAGATCTAGGACTCTCTGCTCGTGATTTTACGATACAATCGTAAAGAGAGAGAGAGCGAGGGACACTGCCGGCGAACCAAGAGACTTGATCGGCTATAAGTACGCGCGAGTATGCGTCACGCGTGCAAAATCTGCAACACGAATTTTGTTTTTTTCTCTCCCTTCGTTTCTTCTCTCAGTCACATTATTTTTTTTTTTTCGTCCCGCCTTCGAACGAAAAATAAAACATGTTAATCACGAACGCAATTGATTAACCGACAAAGGGACGAGCCGACAAATTAGAGGAATGCTATCAAAGCTCATACTGAAAAAAAGACACAAATAAAAAAGTTTTTTTTTCTACAAAAGATGAGCAATCCGTGGAAGCTGCTAGAACTTTGTTCGATGCATCCTTTTTTTTTTGCTCGAGACAGAGAGAAGATGTCTTTTGATGTCCACCGCGACCACAGCGGTGACTTTTTTTTTTTAGTAAAAACGACAGTGAGTGGAGAAAAAAGCAATTATCCGCCTAAATAGTCGTAGCATCCTCTCGTCCGTAATCTTGAGTTGACACATATGTTAATTTATCCGCTACCGGGCGTTGCCCCCACGTAATTTCCTATCTAAATTATTTTCTCGCGCGCCGTTATTACGAAAGGGGAAAAAAAACTGGTAATATTTTTGTTATATACCAAAACGGAGAATAAAGATAAACCGTCGCGTATAGATTGTTCGGGATGGTCGATTGAATATGCGATTCAAATTTCACCAACAAATATCAAAAATTGTAATAGTTATTCAACTTTGGAGCGGAGGTTGTTCAATTTTGTGGGTTCTATTTTTTTTCAAAACTTTATACCATTTTATGTATAAAAGGTCCTGTCACACCAGCACGTACGATCACTAGTATTCGAGATACGATTTTTCAAAGTTATCGATCGATCGATCGATAGCCTTGATCGATGGCGATGTGTCGAATTTCTTAAATTAATATCTCGAAATCTATTGCTCGTAAGAAATATTTCCGTGGGACCTTTTTTGTAGAAAATTGGCTAAAGTTTCGAAAAAAAATTACTCCAACTTCAAAGAATGATGTTTAATAATATCGCTTCGTGGAAAAAGTCTTCTTGAGAAACTATTTTGCTGTGATCTTATTTTTTTGTACAATTTTAGCTCATTTCATGTAAAAAGATCCCAATAGCAACGGTAGTTAGGTTCGACGGACTTCGAGATACGATATTACAATGGAATGATATTTCATAATGTTGTAAAGAGTCATTTGTTATTGTTTAATGAATGATGATGGTGAATTTGAAATTGAAGACTTGACAAACCAATTTTGTTTGAATTGGATTATTCCTAATCATCGTTATTGATACGATGGCTGTTTTATTGAACGAGAAGCGTCTGCCTAATTTTGCTTTTATTTGCATTATTTATATGCATCGATCTAAGGTACGAGACAAATTCCATTAAAATTTAATAGCGGCGAGAAGTCCGTTTAAAAAATCATAACTTACATTCGCGATACCATCGACGCGTCTCGCGTGTAATTCAACATGTTTTCGTCTCGAGGAATGATGCATGAATTAATGTGAGGATAAATTCACGAATTTGTACGATCGAATATTTTCTGCTTTCTCGAGATATCCGCGAGATTTTCGGCGTTTTCACTCTCCCTAAATATTGAGAAACGTATCTCACGAACGCCGGGATAATATAACATATTACGGGGATAGAATCTAGTAGAGGGACAAAAGATTCGGCGGGAAATGTCGAGTTGACGGCGTGATCGTACAAATAATCCTGTCGAACTGTCGTCACGCTTCGTCGGGCACATAAATGCGCGTTGAAATCGTTCGGGCATGAATTTATACGCCATCATATTCAACTTCGTATAAGATAACATCGAGTATTTTCGCTCACCAGAGAAAAAAATCGAGAGAATTGCGAAAGTAAATTGGTGAGGATCTATAATGATCTATAGATCATAAAATTTTAGCAAATTAAGACTCTTTAAATTCAATAGACGCGTCTATTCGCAATCGGCGAACAAAATGACAGAATTGTTGGAGAAAAACAAAAAGGATCTATAATGATCTATGGATCAGCGAGGATCTATGGATTGTGGCGAATTGATACTGATTAGATCTACGATTTAATTTTGCTTAATGGTCTGCTATTTCATTAGATGAATAAAATGGAAGAATTATTAGACAAACGGAAATGATCTACAATGATCTATAGACCGCCGGGGATTAAACGATTTCAGTAGAATGATGCTAATTGGATGTAATTATATTTATTACGTGTTATTACACTCGACGAACAAATTCAGAGCATTGTCGGAGAAAATATTCGTCATGTATTTCACTGGTCGAACGAAATAAAAGAATTGTTAGGGAGAAATTAAACGGATCTATATTGATCCGCGGATCATTGGGAGATTTATGGATCTCGGCGAATAGTTATATTATTTTTAATATGGTATTTCACTCACCGACTCGCCCTCATCATTGCGCAGCTACTCCTCGTCGTCGTCGATTCCATAATTGAATTCCAGTCTCATGATTTTCGATCCGATCTACGGATCATTGGATTCCTCGTACCTGAAAACGATTAAAATTACATAATGCATATTTTTCAATCGTCCATCTTTCCGTAGAGTTCATCGATCGATAAATAACGAGGTGTTTTAAGTATAAGGAAAAATAGGTCAGAAGGCGATTCAACATGGCGGATTCAAGATGGCGGATCAAAAAACCAAAAAATTATGCGATCTCAATGAAAATTGGTACCCGGGGGTTTTTGAAGTTGCTCATCTCGAATTTCATGACGGTATTTAGAAATTCCGAATAACGGGGACAATTTGAACGAGAATGAACGTTTATTTTTCGCACGAAAACATTTAACTATATTCATCGTTGAAATATTTATGCACCGCCGACGCCACGGAAGGGTGAGAAAAGTTGAGAATGAGAGAATCCCGGGGACCCGAGGGGACTTGGCACGAGACGGCAGAGAGAAGTATTAAAATGTAAAAAGCATAAAATGTATTTGAAAGTTAAATACGAGTGAAAAAAAACAGTCAGACTGTGGGGCGAGGGTGCGTGAATGGTAACCACGCGTTAAGGGAAAAATTTTGTACGGTAGCTTCTCTCGTCCGGACCGTTGTGTCCACAATTTTTTTCCCCAAAAAAAAAACATCTACAAAGCCGAAATAACGCGCAGTTATAAACTTATCGAGTTAAAGCTTTATTTTCGATTTACCGGCGATCGACAAACAGAGATTTCGAAAACATTTTTTTTGCTACAATTATATTCAAAAAAAATTGAAAATTGCTAGTGGCTGAAAAAAATCATAATAATTTGAAAATTCAACTTATTAATTTATAAAATATTCTAAAATTATTCCTGAACGTTCCTTTTCAATCTTTTTTCAATTATTTTTTTAACACAAGACAAATGTCCCGTGTGGCACGTGATACATCGTAGGATGTCGCTTTAATGGGCTCGTTTTTTTTGTCGTCTTTACACGCACCGCAAATTTTTCGACGGGTCAAAAAGAGAGCCGACTCGTTCGACGCGAGAAACGACCGCGAGCTAAACGGGCCATTAGCTCGGGCCCGGAGGCGAAGCGTTAAAAGTGAGAGAAGCGAGAAGAGAAAGATTTTTACAACACTATTAATACGAAAATTAATCTGGCAAGACGAGGAGCCCTCTCGTACTTTTCGTTGTCACTTTTGTGACCACGCCGATCCAAGCAACTCGTTCTTCGTCAATTTGACGTCGACACCGCCCATCCTTGACTACTTGTCTCTTTACAAAATCTTTTTTTCCCTCTCTCTCTCTCTCTCTCCCTTTCTCTCACTTTCTTATTAGGCATTCTCATCATCAAGTTCAAAAGATTTTACGTCATGAAATCTGTGTATATATATATCGAGGACTAAACGACCATGGTAAAACGCCCTTTGGCTCACTCGACGATTATTCATCGTGTTGCTACCACTGCGAAAGGGGTAATGTATAGTAAGTTAATTATTTGTAACGGGAACGTTACAAATTATAAATTACCTAGTCAACTAATTTTTAAGAGCAAATTATAAACTCCATTCGTAATTTTTAACAAACAAATTACATAAATAATATTATACGGTCGCGTCAAAAAGGTAGTTGAATTTTTTTTCAATCGTTTGTACAACATTCCCGATGATAAACTACTTTGATTATTTTTATTTTCATTACAAAATATCCAACTGACGCAAGGAACGAAAAGAAAAATGATTAATTCGCGCGGAGGTTTGTTGAAATTCGTAAAATTTTGAATTTTCATTTCGTCTTTTTAATGTAAAATCGACGATAACAGGCCGATTTTAATATTTCACGGCTCGTTCCGCCCGTACGAAGATTCCCTACGAATTCACCGAAGCAGATATTAAACAATGTTTATCATTCAAAAATACGAGTCATTTGTTTATAGAGAAGAAATATTAAGTTTAAAGAAATATTAAATTAAACCTTAAATATTACTCAACATCTGTTTCGGTTAAAACATAAAGAATCTTTCTACAAATGCAACAAACTTTGGTTCATCGAAATCCGATTATTATTCTGGATTTGACATTGAAAAAACCAAATCCATATTCGAGAAAATAGCGACAAACCGATCGATCCTTTTGTGAATTTTTCGTTATTTATATTTGATTGCATCAACCAGACACTCCGTAGCCAGATAAAATGTTTTTTGTATTTTTGCACATTACCGCACAGCCAATTCGATCGAATATAATTCGTAAAATAGCGCATAAATCGTACGAAAAACAACGAACAAAAAAGAGTTACAGGGTGTTTTTAGACTCTCGAGAAACGTGTGTTTGACGATCCAATCAAAGTTGTCGCTCTAACGATGAGCAAAAATAAAACGTGTCTACGGACGTGAGTCGTTAACGAGGCTAATTAGTCGAGTCTCGTTAGTCTCAACAGCGTCTCAACGAAATTGTCAAAAATATTTGACTAATTTCTCGATCGATTATCGGCACCAAATTCGTGGTTAATTATCTAAATAATCGTAAAACACTTTGTACGCGACAATTAATTATGAATAATACATTTTAAACAAAATTAATTACCAGTAATTTGTATAATATTCAACTTATTTGAATTAAAAAATAAATTAATAATAAAACTAAACAACAAATAGTCAATAAGAATTTATTTTTTTCTTTTGGATTATTTAAATTATCGTTAAGAATCCGAACATTAAAGGCTCGCACACCGCTGAAATTATCAAAAATGTTCATTTCATAATTATTTTCTCAATAGTCTGACGACAGGTTTTTTTTAATTTTTTGCTTGGACAATTTTTTATAAATTATTAATGACACATTTTTGTCTCTTTTAACTCCATACTAAAGTTTGAAATACTGTAATTTCTTTGTTTGAGAAAAAAAAACAAAAAAATCCCTCTGTCAAACAGTTACTACTACATTGTTTCACTAGATTCCTTTTTATTTATGCAGATTGGATAATTTTTAGTGAAGTTACGATGGCGCCATGGTTTTCATCACTAGTCCATTTATATCCGTAAAAATAATGTTAACGTTTAAAGAAAAGAAAATTTCTCGATTTTTTTTCTTGTAGTTGAAAAGTTAATAAAAAATTGTGAAATCAGCAATTTAATTTCTTTTTCACCATGAAAACTTGATAATAATTTTTTCAAATTTACTCGGTTTTCAGCGCGCGCAGCGGTGCGTCATCGCTTAATGTAAACATTGGGATAAGCAAAAATATTTGAGGGAGTATTTAGAGAGTTAAAAATAATCGAAAGAAAAATAATAATTTCTCGACGGTTCTTCCACTAACGAGAGTACTTTGTTTCGGATTATTTTTAAGGTTTAACGAGTCGCGAAAAAACCGGCGACGCGAGAATACGTACGAGGGGGTGGGTCGAGGGTGAAGCAACGTGTTTCCCATTATATACGACGTTCCTAAATATAATAACGATATCTATATTAAAAGCCTGCGCAAGGATGCAACGAGAATGCTCTGGACACGTGGTTATTCGGCTGACAGGAAATCCTTAACGATCGCGTTTTGCCACACAATTTTTCTATATTCATCAGAAATTTTTTAATTTACACGCTGATCGTTATTTAATAGCGAATTTCATCCTTTTTTGTATCCCCCAGAGCTAGGAGGATTAAACATATTTTTTAACAAATATTGTATCGATAAATCGAAGAAAAAACAAATGCAATTTGAAACTTGCAGCTTTTTTTCCTATTGTAGACGTTTAATAAAATTCTTCGCGAAGTTCGATTCCCCAATGACATTCTATCTCATTGAATAACAATGGTCTATTTAGTTTATTGAAATTTTCACGAGAGCGCTTATGAACTTTTTCTTTTAAATTCAAACATTACTTATTTATAAATTCATTTTTTAACACCCCCCCTCCCTAAGTAATAATTACGATTATTCATAATGTTCGTGAACCGTATCGAAGATATGCTCGATTTTCCCTTTGCTAATCGTATTGTCGCCTCCCCAGCGGATATATATATGCTAATATATATACAGTACAAATAGAAGCAAGTAGATCGAGTTCCGGATCTCCCCGGAGACATTTTCACCCCTCTATCGCCCGCTCTCTCTCTCTCTCTCTCTCTCTCTCTCTCTCTCTCTCTCTCACTCCTGGAACATACTAGAATGCTTTGCACGTAGCCGACAAACTGCTCGGCAAGTCAAATCGTGGCAGGCAGCAAAGTGGCGTGACGCCCCGATGGCGAGGGTTCCCAGCCACCCCTTTATCCCCGCAATTCCCCTCAGAGCGATTTCCCATTGTGCCTAATTGCGGCCGAACGAGCATCGACAATCGTCCGGGAGCAAACGGGGCGGGGAAGGGGTGCAGTGTCCTCTCGACAGAGAGCGAAGAAAGAACGAAGGATAGAGAGTGAAAAAAAAGAGCAAGCGGAAGAGAAAAAAAAGATTGGAGATAAAGAGAGAAGGGGAAGAGGAGATGAAGAGCGCAAGAGGGATGAAAAGGAGGTCGGCGAGATGTCAAGAGGGAGGTACGGCGAGAAAACGAAAATATACGAAGAGTGCGGGAGGAGAAAACGAGGAAGAGAGAGGGAGGAAAGTTGGGCAAGAAAGAAAAAAAAGATATCAAGAGAGTCATACGGAAAGATGGTGCAACGGAAAATCAGCGAGAGGGAAAGACGGCGAGGCATCGACGAATAGAATTACTCGATCGAATGAAGAAATCAAGAGGACAGGAGGGAAGAGAGATATCGAGAAAGTAGATATCGAGAGGGCAAGTGGGGAAAGGCAGCGCGAGATCAAGAGAGCCAGAGACACAACTGGAAAAGGCGAAGATGAAAGAGACAGCAAAGAGAGGAAGAAAGACGAAAAGACAAAGATCCCGATCTCTTTGTTTTCCATTCGAGAGGGCAAGAAAAAAAAAATGGGAGTAAGATAAAGAGAAGAGGAACGGAGAACGAACGAAGGGAAAATAAAAGAAAGAATGTGGAAATACAGAGAAGAAGATCGGGAGAATGAGAAAGAGCGAAGGCGGATGAAACGAAAGAAAAAACGAGAGGGGGACGGGAATTGCGCCAAGTCGCGAGTTCGACCCCAAAGAATAATGAGTCGCGTGGCGCCTTTTTCCACCCACGCCAACGTACACACAAACAAACAAATTGACGCGCGTTATGCTCGCCGTGGAAGAACCAAGATGGCGATTTTCATTGGGAAACGTTGCGTCGTTGGTTCGAGGCTCAACCAATCCAGGAACATCGGCGATGATCGACCTTCACCACGCCCATGTCACGATAGCCGGTTTCAAACAAGCCGACCCTCTCTTTTTCCATGGATATAGTCGATCGGGGTGGGGTGGAAAAACTACCCCCGCCGCGGGTTAAAGCTCCGGCGAAAGCACCGGCAGTCGTCGGCCGACAACCGCAACGGTACGGTCGGTTTTTTGCGTCACGATCGGTAACGAAATAACGTTTTACACACGAAAAAAACAGTCCGATTATTCGGCGAAAAATAAACGCGAGTTCGTTAACCCCCTGGCGATGAAATTTTCATTTTTGTCGGCGGTTTTTATTTTCGTTAAATTTTAAATAACAGAGTGAAACCGTTTTTATTGCGACGACAACAATAGCGGGACGTGTCCCGATCGACGATCGTTTCTCGTTGTTATCGTCGTTAAAAATGTCTTTAACGCTAAAACAGTGATCGTGACGAAATTTTGTGGTGATTTTTGGTTTTCGGAATATTTTCGAGCGTCGAGTGATGGTTTTTCTAAGTACCGCGAGGTCGATAACGACCGATTTTTCGTGATTAAACGAAAAATAATCGATAATAATTCGAAAAAAATTGTTATTTCCGATTGAGAATTGGAAATAATTTGAAAAAAAATTGTTATTCTCGTGTTTGATCGATTAAAAATGAATTCTCCGATCGAGGAAACGGAATTGGACGTCGGTTCGGCGAGTGACGAGCTCGAGACCGGTCTCGATCATCATCGAAGATCGCACAGACCGGCACCGAGACCGTTCACGATCGAGAGCCTGATCGGCAATCGAACGGAAAATTTACAAAAAGGACTAACGACGAACGGTGAGAAATTTATCAGTGCCGACGATAATAACGAACGGGAGAGAGAATTTCTCTATCAGCAGCACTGCCTCGCGACGGCCACGAGCGCACTGCCAGGTGGGTCTCGATTCGACAATTCATTTTTCGTCCTTTTCTTTTTTTTCCGTCAATGTCTCGGTGAAATAATTGAAATTGTAAACATTTTCTTTCGTCGTTTTATCGCGCAAGCACGATCGTAAGTTTTTCTTACGGTTAAATTTCATTTTTATTCTTTCGTTAAGTTTCTCGTTATTTTTCCAACTCTTTTTCTCTGACGAGAAACAAAAGAGAATTTCTCGCGTATCGTCGCGAACGAATGCAAAAAAAAATTATAAATTAAGAATTGACGGGGAATAATTAATGAATAATTAATGAATAATTATAGGAAAAAAAAAAAAGGTTTGTCAGAATTAACTTATAAAATGAATAAGAAGGTTTCGCGATGCCGCTCGGTCTCTACGGTGCTTGGTTACCGATGAGAATGTACGGCGGTGGGGCTTCCGGTGGACCGTTATTGCCGCATCATCTCACGTCCGTGACTTATCCGTCGCAGCAGCAGAATCATTTATCGGAGCATCTTGGACACGGAATTAATGATCCACAGGGCGCTTCTTATCCGGCACATCGTCACGATCGGACGGGAATTAATTTGACGGATAGCGAGGACGACGGTAGTTTATCGCCGGTTCACGATTTCTCCAAATCGCAACACGGTAAGTTTTAACATTTTTTCTTTAATTTAAAAAATGACAAAATAATCAAGTAAATTTCATCCTCGCGCTCTCAATTGCAATAATAATTTTCTTTAACCGCGACAATTATAAAACTGAGGTGATCGCGAATACGATAATGAGCCTTTTTTAGAAGAATAATTAATGCCGAGGAATAATTAAAACGACTATTATTGTTGGAATTTAAAAATCAATCGAGACACATCGATCTGTGATATATCGACGAGTCTTTCGTGACGTATCTTTCGTAACGTGTCTTTCGTAACGATTCGTGAATGACAATACGGATGGACGGAAATGACGAGTCGTTCGATAACAATTAAAAGGCCATTAGAGGTTCGAGAGCCACCCAAATTTCCTCGTAGTGGAATCGATTAATTAAACGTCATAGAGAAGCGCGTCTCGCGACAATTTAACGACTCGTCTCGATTTCTCGTCTCGATTTCTCGTCTCGATTTCTCGTCTCGATTTCTCGTCCGCGAGAGAGTGACCGATTGAAAATTGTTTAATCGATCCCATTCCCCGAGACAACGATATTCTCGTCTCGTTCGGCTGATGAATTAATATTGGCAATATAATTAACACAGTGGCGGAGAACAGACGAGGATATATAACCCATTAAATTTCACCAGACGTTTCTCCATATCGTACGGTATATAGATTAAATTCCATCGTTGGAATCACGATATAATGTATCGTGACGGATGAGATGACGTCTTCATCGGAGTCACTTTACGATCCAGACGGACGGATGTAACCATACGTCCGCTTACCGCGTCACATTTTTTCACGAAAAAATTTATCATATCAATTTTTTCGAGTTTATATTAGACGGAGCAAAAATGTCGTTTTTCATTCGGTCATTTAAACGCGTACAATTCGAATACTTTGTATAATCATATTGAGTATTGTATTTTGATTTAATTTAGTGATGAAATTCGTTGTCGAGGGATTTTCAGTCTCAACATTTGTTACGTACAAAATTTAAGTTTAAATATTCGTTACACGGCCAATTTAAATTCCAACATTCGTTAATTAGGGTTTTTAAGAGTAAACATCTGTTACGTGACAATACGATATGAATAATTTAATGAGGAGCGAAACGCGTGTGTCGCTAAATTTTGTCAGAAACACACGCGCACATTTAAACGAAGCCCGATATGTTTCCGCGTATTGTGGAAATGAAATTGTTTTTGTTAAATTATAAAATTCATGCGAGCGAGTTAATTAAAACTCGTACCGCGATCACGTATACGTTCAACGAGAAGAAAAAAAAGGAAGTGATTGGTGAATCAACGATATATACTCCGTTCTCGATTTATTGATGTCCCGCCGACAACCTCGCGTTACCAGAGGATATAGCGGCTAATTTCGTATGCGCCACGAAAATCCTTCTGGGAATCGATCACTCGTATTATACAATGTGTGATTATACATTTACCTGCCTCTTTTCCCTGCTCACTGCGCCATTATTCGAGTACAATGTGTATCGAGGATTAAGTAAATTACCCCTGGACAAATAACACTCTTCGAGGAATGTTGCAAATACCCCAATACTTTTGACAGGAAGGTCTCTGTATCGTCAATAAATCCTGTGAGGTATGGAAATTCAGTCGAAAACTGTCATGTGGAAAACTGTCAATAGCACTCGAATACACTTAAAAACTGTTCGAGACACTCGAATATACTTAAAAACCGTCAATGGCACTAAAATATAGTTTAAAGCGTGTACTTGAAAGACTGGCAACGGTGTCCGAATAGACTCAAAACCGTCGGACACACAAAAATACTCAAAGCCACTTGAGGGGCGTAATAAGCGTTTTCTCAATGATGTTCATGAATTTTTTACAAGTATAAAAAATTAATATAATTTATTGAAACTTTGAGAGTATTTGATACATAGATTTAAGTATATACTATAAAATATTAGCGATCCAATATTGCAGGTCACAATCAGACTCAGCATTTTTCATCCGAAATCAAACGAGGTTGGAATTTACTTTTATTAGATATCTCTAAAAAAATAGAAAATTGAATTTTTTACAACTTTATTTGGAAAAAAAAAATTACTTTAAATAATGATAATATTCCGATTTTAGGTTGATATAGAGCGCGATACTGTAAAGAAAGTAACCGCCAATTTTCAAAACGATCGGTTGAAAACTTTTCAAACTAGCGCGTACGCGAGATTTAAAAAAAGTCGTTTTCAGAAAAACGCGTTTGAAAAAATAGTACGAAGAAAAAGATACGGGGTCGCTAATATTTTATAGTATATACTTAAATATGTGTATAAAATATTCTCAAAGTTTCAATAAATTATATTCATTTTTTATGCTATAAAAAAATTCATGAAAATCATTGAGAAAACGCTGTCCTAACTTCCCTCCTTAATGGCTTATAACAATAGAGTCGGAATTTTCATTTTTCATTTTGCCAACATATTTTTCAATAGTTTTACTAACAATTTGGAGAAATAAAAAAAAATGGATTTTTTGAAGACGCGAAAGAAAAAAGTCCACCGTTGTATTCGAATCACGAATCACGAATGAATTTGTTGAAAATTTCATTCGCTACCTTCGAACAGCTTCGTACATCTCTGTAACCCGAAATACCCTAACGTTAATACCCTTCCAATACCGATTTCCGGCCGAAGACGCTCGACCATCTTTGGCTTCGCGACCGCGTGTTTCTCCGATTTACAATTTACGATTACCACAGCGGTATTGCACGAGACTTATTTCAAGAATATTAAGGCCAGCGCGCCGAAATTAATCGATATACCATTAATAAATACGATCATTATAATTCCCGCGTGTCATTCACTATGCGAGAATGGAAAATTTAATAATCTCCTTAAACGGCGGATACGTTTCGCGTTGTTTATTTATCTCCTCTTCTGGCATTCCGATATCCTGTCTAGGAGAATAAAATCGATCAACGCGCTAATTTCTTTTATTTTCATCGTTGCGCCAAATTGTCATAACGTAAATTGCGAAAATCTAGGCTGCCCGGATTTAGCGGAAAAGAAAGACGCGATCGGTTCTACGTTAAGAGCTATATTTTTCCTTCCCTCCTTTACGTCACCAATTTACGTTTCCAATTTTTTTCTTTCTTTTTTTTCACCGTAACCACTCGGACTCGCACGCGCAATAACAGTTTATTTAATTCATCGATTCGGCGGACCCTAACCGACGGAAAAGTCCGACGCGAAGCCAACACGATATGGGAGGATCGCGAGTCCGTTCGCAAACCCCCATTTTCCCTTATACAAAGAATAAAGTGCACGTGTAAGAAAAAAAGCACGGGGACAATCGAAGACACGGGGGATGAAGGAAAGAATGTGACCGGAGCACGGGGTCGCCCGTGATCGATACAAACTCCGTCGGATAAATCCGCTATTTTGTCGCGTGGTTCAATGAAATTATTTCCGAAATTCTAACCGTCTTCGCGATGTAATAATTCGCGAATTAATTTACATCCTTCCGTCCCGAGACTTAATTGGATCGATGTGGGAGCTGTACTAATTTCAACGTTATTATCGATCGTTACTCGTTTTACACAGCGACGTATTCCAACGAACCAATTTCATCGTATACTCCCGTCGTTACCAAAATCACGTTTAATTTTATTCAACGAGATTAGAGCACGTGTTCTAATTTCAATTTAAACTCTAATTCCCGTCTCGAATTATCGTGCATTTCGAAACCGACGATAAATTTTCAACGTTTCCACAGTCGCGTCACCGGAACTCGGAAAATCAGTAATTCGATTATGCGACTGCGAACCGTCTTCGATAATTAATATACATAGAGGGAATTGATACATTTGACGCGCGATTTAACGATGCCTTACATTTTAACGATGTTAAAATTTTCGTCTTCGTTGGAGCTTGTGAAAATCGACGAAACGTTGTGTCGAATTGAGAAAAGAAAATTTCGAATTTTTTTCGCGGGGGGATGACTTTTTGAGGATTCTTTTGGATCAACGAAATTTTGTCAATTCCAGCGAGACGAAATACAACGATACGGAGTTCGGAAAGAAATTTCGACGAACCATTCTTTTCGTTGCGCAAATTTTCTTTGCCGAATTTCTATGAATTCGGCAAAAATCATTTAGGAAAAACTCAAAAAGTCAATGTAAAAATGCAAAATACTCATTTTCTCCTATTCCGTCGTTTTTTTTTCTTCTTTCAAACGCGAGAAACTCCATTCCCTCACAATGAAATAATTCAATTGTGACGAGACACGCGTTTGGTTGTGCACCGCGAGTTCCGGAACGGCGGCAATGATATTTATCGTTCTCGAGCACTCTATATACGGTAGACGCGGTGAAATCGATCGGACAAAACGCCCGAGCAATCGTAAGTTTCTCACGTGTGTAAAGACAGAGTTTGGAAAAATAGGAAAAAACTAACCGGGGAAAATTGTGAGCTTCCGGAAAAGTTTATCGACGATGTACAACGCACTCACGGAAGTTTCCGTGACCCCGTGAGTTTTACCCGCGCCTACCGCGAACAATCGAAAGACCGCGAATAAAGAAAAAACTATAATGGTTCGCCGGGTATTTCTATGAAACAAATTTCAACTCGGTAAACGTCAATGGAACGGATTAGGAATAGATTCGACGAGATTAAATTGATTGACTAATTTTAAAAAAAAATCATCAATACGAACGACAATTTCAAAGAATTTCAGTAACAAAATAATCAAAGGTTCTCACTCTCTGATCTTACTATACTCGATTGCTAAATAACATTTTTATGTTGCTAGTAAAAACCGGTGGCGCTTCTTGGATCGCCTAGTTTTTGGGTCAGGTTCTTACGAGAGCTCCGTTAAACTGGCAGCACAATCGGAGCCAATTTTCTCCGGAAGAAAATATAACCTAAATTCGCTAATCTCATCGTCGGTACTCAACGACGCCATTTTAATTTTTCAGGTTCCGAGAGTGGCCGAGTCTCGGCGGAGAGCGACGACGAGATTGGCGTTGAATCAATCAAGAACAACAACGATCAGAGCACAAGTTCCGCTGGTTCCGTTAACGTCGGAAATTCCAGCAAAGCTCGAAGAAGACGAACGGCGTTCACGTCCGAACAATTGCTCGAGCTTGAGCGGGAATTTCACGCAAAGAAATATCTCAGTTTGACGGAACGTTCGCACATTGCTCACGCTCTGAAGCTCTCGGAGGTGCAGGTTAAAATATGGTTTCAGAATCGTCGCGCAAAATGGAAGAGAGTCAAGGCCGGATTGACGAGCGGCGGGGGTGCTAACGGCGGTTCTAACGGGCGTCACGGTGGTAATCACAATGGCAACGGAACGTCAAATAATGGCACGAGAATCGTCGTACCGATACCGGTGCACGTCAGTAGATTGGCGGTAAGATCGCATCATCATCATCTTGAGAAATGTCCGAGTCAGCATCAGCCGGTTGCCGGTGGACAATCGCCAATGAGAACGAACAATGGCAGTCTCGGTGGATCGAATTTAGCGAATAACGGGAGAATCGGCGCTTCGTCGATATCGGCGGGAATTCCGCAATTGGGAACGGGCGGTGGCTTGAGAGCTTTTACCGCGCCGCAGAAGACAAAAGCAGCGAGAAGGTAGCCCGCGGTGTAAATTCACGAGAAACATTTTAAACGGATTGTTTTTTTTTCCTATTGAGATCGTGATATATTGATCGGGGACAGAAATTTATCGGGAAATTCGTTCGAAATATAAACGATTTTTCTTTCCCCCTGCGAAATCGACATTTTCTTTTATCGTTATTTCAACGCGAACGCGTATTGAAAACTTTCGGAAAAGTCCGCAAGGACTTGAAGATTTTATGGGATATAGCGCCTAGTCATGCGGACATTTAACTATTTTTTTTTTTCTATCGAAAACTCATTTATTTATAAAACTATTCACACGTCTGTTTAGTATAAATATAAAGCTTATAAAATTTTTTTTTTTTTTTCGTATACAAAATGGCCGACCACTACTATTTGCTTTTGAGCTTTTTTTCCAATTGGCGTGATCAATAACTTTGACAATTTTTATCCGTTTGACTTTGAATTTTTAAATTATCTTTCTAATTTGAAAAATATTGCTTTATCCGAATATCGTAGGCATTTGGAAGATGAATTTCCAGTGAAAAATTTCGTACAAAACTGCTCATAAAATGTCAAGTTTTTAATTACTCAAAAATTCCGTACGTACTTTGCGAAATGAAATTAGAAAGATAATTTAAAAATTTTAAGTCAATCGAAAAAAGCTCAAAGTATCAGTAGTGGGCCATTTTGTCTAACGAAAAAAAAAATATTTTTTTATTAACTTGATATTTATATTGCATAGATGTGTAATTAGTTTTATAAATAAACCATTTTGTCGTAGAAAAAAAAAAAATTGTTGCACATGATTTTATACCCGCTACCGTGGCCAAACCCGTTAAGGGTTGCGATAAATTCGTTGAGGACACAATTCGATTTGACATATTACATGTAGTAATTCAAGAATTTTGCCGATTTTTTTTTTTTTTTTTCCCGTTAATAATCCCGTGAAATAATCCCGTTCTTTTTTTCCTTCTGTTTATAAAATGTCACGACGAACGGCGTTGATTTATGAACAATCAACTCTAAATCCTCTCTCCACTCCTGTCTCTCGGTCGTTCCGAGAATCAGAGACGCGTTAACTTATAAAATGTCGTCGAATTATAAAATGAATCGCTGATGGGCGCGAACAAAGAAAGCGAGGAAAGGCTTGGGAATTAATGTAACTATATATATAAAATGTACATTTTAGCCGCGCCCATCTCGAATCTCCGTCCGATAGGGAGTAATATATATATATATACATAAAATATATTATTCATCCCCCTGAATGTAATCCGTCGCGGAAGAGGATTACGCGGGGATCAAGTGAATTTTGCGAAAGGATCTTTCCCAAAGATTGAGAAGGGGAAGGAAAAAAAAAATTCATGAAGATTAACAAATTGTTTGTCGCCACTGCAAATATATTGGGGGTGTACAAGTTTTAAGGGCTCACATACCCCTGCGTGCGCTGAGAACCGAGTAAATTTGAAAAATTATTATAAAGGTTACATGGTGAAAAAAAAATTAAACTGTTGATTTCACAATTTTTATTAACTTTTCAACGAGAAGAAAAAAAATTTTTGGCGCCTCCTTGTCGACATCATAACTTGACCAAAAATTATCCAATTAGTGGTAATAGTCTGACGGAGGAAACTTTTATTTTTTTCAAAAATAAAGAAATTACAGTATTTCAAACTTTAATATGCAATTTAGAAGAAAAAAAATTAGTGTTTAATAATTTATAAAAAATTGTCTAGTCAAAAAGTGAAAGAAAGCCACTCGTCAGACTATAGAGAAAATAATTATAAAGATTTTTAAAAAAGTTAAAAAATATATGAAAATTGACCGAGTTATCGTGCCGACACTGTCTAAAAACAGAGTTTCGTGAAAAACGCGTTTAAATAATTTTAATATTTTTTTTTTATTTTCAATTTTTTTTTCGTATAGTTGGAAAATTAATAAAAAAATATGCAATCAAGAATTTAATTTTTTTTTCACCATATAACCTTTATAATAATTTTTCATATTTACTCGGTTTTCAGCGCGTGCCAGGGTATGGCGAGCCCTCAAAGGATTTTTTGTGAAAATTGGGTCTTTATTGTGCAAAAATGGTAAGAAATTCTACTAACAATTGGAGTCTTCGTTCAATAATGCCTCCAATTCTGCGTCTTGAAACGTTTCTCGCCGCCATTCACGTTCCTTATCCTCCGTATCAAAATCACGACTTTTCAACCGTCTAAATCGGTACTCACAAGTTCAAATTGATGGAGGACCATTCACCATAGTCACCATCAGCCTCGAACAACGATCGATGACCGTCAGTGGTTTTTTTATTCAAATGGAAGCAGAAAAGTAAAGCTTCCCGCAAGATTGCGTTTCTTTGGCACAAATGTCGACGTATTTCGAGTTTCGAAAAGAAAACTATGTTCTTTACACTTTGACAAAATGACACACACTGAAAACTGAAGCCGATCACGCTCTAACATGACGGTCGTTGTATGATCCGATGCGATTTAATACCGGTAACACCCTGTCTTGTAAATCTCCTTTGAACTTGACCATCAATACTTGGCGCAATCTCTCTTCTCCGTGTTTTATTTTTCGTCAACAATGTTCTCGATAGTGGTCGCGTTAAAAATATAAAAAAAAAGGATTTACAGTATAAACATTTTACCGGGAAGTGGAAAAAGGGCAAAAATGTTTCTATAATATCCGTATACCGTAAGATAATGAGAGTACGATTGGAGAAAAATATATATTCGAACGTCGGCAACTACACACACATACACATACACATACACATACACATACACATACACATACACATACGCATACACATACACATACACATACACATACACATACCCCCCCGGAACACACAATCACAAGTATTTTATGTAGCCGTGTGTGGAATATAAACCAAGTTGTAAATAGGTCGAGAGAACTTGCACTTTTCGCGAACGGTTATATATATATATATATATAAACGTAATAAATGTGTAAAACCAAACGAACACGGATCTACACTTGAACGATGTATAGAATTATTAATATTATGTTGAATATCGCATTATTAGATATCCAAAAAGCCACGCGAAATACTTAAAATATATATAACAAAGATCGATCTTAATATTCTGTTTTTTCTGTCTCATATTGTACGATAATTAATAAAGATATTAATGAAAATTTCAATCAACACGTCTAGCTCGTGTACATTTGCGATTGTGTGCGCGCAACAAAAGTCTGTTATTTGGAGAGAGGGAGAAAATATATAAAATACATTTTACGATTAATGACTTTTTTTTTTCTGATAACTTATCCCAGTTTCCAATTTTGCAGATTTTTTGTTCAAAATAAATTAACGAGGATCGACGTCGAGGAAATTTTATAGAATTTACTTTGCTCAATGTTTTTTCTTTCTAATTTCCGAAATTCTTTTGTTTTCAGCATTTTCCAAAGATTCGTCCGTCTTGTATGGCTTTTTGGAATAAACGAACGAAATTTTATCGGTGAACCAACGGCGGTTGAACCCAAACCCATAGTCACCTCGTAAAATCGAGGTTCACGCACAAGAAGAATATGGAACTACCCGGGGTGGCAGCGAGACTCGAAGGGCGTGAACGTGACGAGAAAGAATCTTTATTTATTTTTTTTCCTCACAAAGCACGCACGTCAATTGGCCATTGTACTTTGAAAAATTCGACTCTCACATAATGCAGCTATTTTGACAAATTTGCCGTTATACGCAGAGAAAAAGAGAGAGAGAGAGTCGTCAAATATGCGAAAAGCAACGACCCCAAACTGTTGTATGCGAAAGTCATACCTTTTTCGACCCCTGACTTTCGACCCCCGAGTGAATTTTTCGACGGTCCAAGGATAAAAAGAACCGTCAATGTTCAGTTGTTGGCCGTTTAAGACATTTTTTTAAATTGAAAAAACGTACGACATCCGAAAAGAAATGTTAAACGTTATTCCGATTATTTGAACCCAAGTATGAACTTGGCTGAACTTAAGTTTGAACTTGACTAAACTTAAATTTAAACTTGATTATACCGAAGTTTAAACGTGATTGTGCTCAAGTTTAAACTTGATTAAACTTAAATCGAAGCGTTCAATTCAACTTGACACTGGAATTCCAATATAATTCCAAACTTAAGTTAAGACCCTAATTGAAGTTGAGGTTAGAATTCGTGTTCTTGTGATTGATATTGGATTGGGATTTACACCGGTATTCAAAATTAAATTCCGTTTCCATTTATATTTCGTACGTGCGTAACATCGAAAATTGACCTTGAATCGGATGAAGCACATCCTGACCACCCTTGACTTAAGGTGGCAAATTTCTTTTTTTTCGGCTTCCTTTTTACTTAAATGACCGATGTGTGTGTGTGTGTGTGTGTGTGTGTGTGTGTGTGACTAATTACTTTTTTCCGACTTTTTTTGCTCAAGGGGTCAATAACTTATCGTCCGTTGTCATTCTTTAATTTCTCTGGGCGACTAATTGCTTTTTTTAACTTCCTCGACTCGAGTGGCCAGTGTCTGTATCTTTTCGTATTTTCTCGTTCGAAAACTTCTCTGCGCGTTTGAACGCGTCGTGCCCACGGGACAACGTCTCGGGGAGGTCTGACAAACGATTTGTCGTGTTCCAGACCGCCACTGTGAATAACGCGAGTCTCTACGGAGGAGAGAAACATAGTCCTCGAGGAGATTTTATATTTTTCGAGGGTCCGCACACACGCGTACGCACACAGTTTTAGGTGTAAGAACTGTTCGGGTCAGCGTGCGACGTCGAATACAGTAATGGTGTATATAATTCTCTAGGGCAAACATAGGATCGCTCGCGAACAAAAGGGCCCAACTCCGAAACCCACTTTGGTACCGTTACGTTCTGTTACTTACGCCCTTATCCTTGTTACCATTCGATATACGGGTACTTTAGTATCGTACGTACGTGTACATGAGTTACGGGGTAGGTATATCCTGTTTGAAAAAGTTAGCGACCCCGGAAAAAGGAGACAGGCTGACATAAGGCCAATTCGTGGGCGTGACAGCCCATATGCTCTTTGCGAGCGAAAAAATTCGGCGCGTAACCATTCAACGTAATATGCATTACGATCCTATTCAACCCCTATTTACGTACGGATAGTTATACACGAACGTGTGTCGATGAACAAAAACCTAAAAGGCCGTTAATTTTAAGTTCATCGGGGCCCTCGATACGCCCTTATGACTCTGTGGCCGAGGAATATATGATTTTTGTGTGACCAGAAGCTAATTCGTTTATACCCGTGAGCTCGCGCGAGGGGCGTAACTCGTGTTGATCCCCTTGGATGAAAAATTAGCCTCGCGCGCGCAAGCGCAAACGGAATTTCAACCCTGTTCCCTCCGCGTGACCCGTGGCACGAATTATCGTGTGTTACGTCCGTGCCAGGTGCGTTGGGAACCGATCTCCGAGAAATTAGCCATTGTACGCTTTGCGTTTGCGGTGAGCATTGTAACGTTTATTTATTTTTTTTTTTATTTTTTTTTATTTTTATTTTTTTTTTTTTTCAATTACAGACACGGCGGAATTGACGAAATTTTCGTCGGACAAACCGGAAAATTGTTGTATCAAAAATTTAAGGATGGAACGCTGAGAGATTATTGTTTTTATTAATTTTTTCAAATTTGTTTGTTAAATTCGATTTTTAATGACCTTACCCATAGAATTATTCATTTTATTGTTAAGTAACGACACTGAATTAATGATTTTAATGAGCTAAGCAATAAAAGCATTATTTAAGGGCTTACATACCACTGCTCGCGCTGAAAACCGTGTAAATTTGAAAAATTATAACAAAGGTTATACGATGAAAAAAAAAAAAATTAAATTGTTCATTTCACATTTTGTATCGACTCTTCAATTGTGAGAAAAAAAATATTTTAATTTATTTTTTAATAATAACCTCATTTTTTACGGGTGTAAATAGACTACTGATGAAAACCATGGCGCCTCCTTGTCGACGTTAGAACTTTACCAAAAATTATCCAAACTCCAAAAATAAAAGAGAATCTAGTAAAATAATGTAGTAGTAATAGTTTGACGGAGGGGATTTTTTTGTTTTTAAAAAATAACGAAATTACAGTATTTCAAACTTTAGTATGGAATTAAAAAAAAAAAATAGTGCTTAATAATTTATAAAAAATTATGCAACAAAAAAATTGAAAAAACCTCTCGTCAGACTATAGAGAAAATAAATATCGAGATTTAAAAAAAAAACTAAAGTTAAAAAATATTAAAAATAGTTATCGTGCCGACACTATCTATCAACATAGTTTCGAGAAAAACGCGTTTAAATAAAGTTAGTCATTTAAAAACAAAATTTTATGATTTTTTTCTCATAGTTGAAAATTCAATAAAAAAAATGTAAAATCAATAATTTAATTTTTTTTTCACCATATAATCTTTATAATTAATTTTCAACTATGAGAACATGGTTGACAGGGGTATGTTAGCCCTTAAGTTTTATCTACTTTGACATATTCTTTGCCGCCCCTCCCACCGGCGTTAAGTCGTTAAGTCCACCCCAAACTTGAATAGTCCCTTCCTACGACAAGATGAGAAAAAAAAAAAAGTCTCGTACTCCCAGCAAGAATCTGTTATCGTTCCCATGACGAAAACTAATCGTTCCACCCTGTCGATTTCATTTCTTTACATCGTACATGGTTATACGGTGGGACGAAGAGCGGGAGTTCCGGAAGTTGCGAGGTTAGAAACGTATGTAAAAGGGAAAAAGCTCGACGAGGGATCGATCATACGCGTTTTGATTAATAAATGAAGTTGAACGTGATGCAAGTATCTTACTGTACAGTGGGGTTTTATAGATCGATGTGTAAATGCGCCAAGAACGGTATATACGTGAAGCGGCTTTTTTTTTTTTTTTTTTTTTTTTTTTTTTTTTTTTTTTTTTTTTTTTTTTTTACAAAAGTATAAAAGACGGTGCACCAGCGGTGTATTGTGACGAACGCGACATACGACAACGACGGGGAAAGATATAAAATGATAAGAGAAAAATATGCCTATGTTATAATGAGCTCATCGATCACAGAAACGACAAGGGTTAATGACCAACGTGCTCCGTATTACCTATATATGCGCGTGTATAGTACTCCAAGTGCCTATAGAGCGTACCGGAATAGTCGATGTACGGTTAGAAAGGTTGCGGTAAGAAGAAAAAAAATTATACTTATATATGGGTTATTTCACGTGAAGCGGAAAGATTTTTCGATATTCGTCATTTTTTTCCACTTCAAGCGGAAAACGCTAGATATATCGGATATTTCAATCGTGAAGCGGATCCGTTTTTAAAAAATCGTGTTTCCCGCTTTCCGTCAAGTGCAAAGAATGTACGGTACAAGGCTCACGGTCGAATAAAAAAAAGTGTGCTATACACGGGATATTCCATGCGAAACGGACCGTGAAAAAAAAAAACCCCCCGCGTCGCGCCAAGTGGGAAAAGGTCGTGTATCCCGCGTTTTGTTAACCGGTGGTATTTTACGCTTTACCCGAAGTATAGAGGATGTGCGGCGCGAGGCTCGCGGACGGATGAAAAAAGTGTGCTTATACATGGAGTGTCCCGCGTCAAGTGGAACTATTTCGTTTTTTTTTTTGTCATTGTTCTCGTTCCACTTCGAGCGGAAGATGTATTGGATATTCCACCTAAAGCGGATCAAAATCGTCACTTTTAACTTCATTTTCATATTTTTTATTTGCAAAAATAATGATTTTTAAAACTACCATAGCCGATCTCCGGGAGGTCGGATTGGATTATTTAAAATGATACCATGATATTATCTAGTATTTAATCGGAGGAATAAGCAAAATATTAGTTTATAACAAAATGGTGACTTGTCAAAAAGAAATGTCGATTTTGGACAAAAATTTTGGCCTCAAGTTGCTTATAAAATGGAAAATATTTATCGACGAGGAAAAACCTTCGATCGATCACTAAAAAATATATTTACAAAGCTCGCGTTGACTGATCGGTTTGGCCGTTTTCGAGGAGTCTTGCTCATCGACTTTAAAAGCACAGTTTTGAGAAAAACGCATTAACACTTTCAAATTGTACTTTTAATCGCTCCCGAGACGTCTTTACGAGTATGCGCGTAACTTCGGGAATATTTTTCGTATTGACACGAAATTAAACAAGTTCTTTTTTGGAAATCCTGACCGCGCGTAGCCCCTTAAGTGGTGCTAAATTCTTCGCTTCGCGGAAAGGACGCGCGGCGGTACGAGGCTCGCGATCTCTGAAAATACGACATTTGACGCGAAGCGGGACGATTCTTTCGATATTTCATCTTTCTGACGCTCTCATTCCGCTTCAAGTGTATCACGCAAGATACATCGATCGTTCGACGTAAACCGAAACGCTTTATTTTTTATTGACTCGCCACTTCCCCGTGAAGCGGGAGCGATCTTTTGATTAAAAAAAAAAAAAAAAAATTGAAAAGGTCCACTCTGCGAATTAAAGAGCTCCGAAAAATTGCCTCGGCAAGAGAAAAAAGATGTTGACTCTTTTTTCCGCAACGTCTTTCTCTGCTTTACACGAAACGTCCCGTATCTACGTATTTATTACATTACGACATTACGATCTACGAACGAGAAGCTATATACAGAACGTGAGACGAGAGAGACTCTCTTCTCTCTCACCGAGGGCACAAAATTTTCGTCTCCTCGAATGGGCGTGGCGGAAAAAGGACACAACGAGAGAGAGAGATGATTTATCCCTCTCTCGCGAAACGTTAACTGCCGGAGATCGCCTCGTCTAAACGACCCTTCATCTTTATCTCTATCTCTCTCTCACGCTCCGACTTCTTTTTCGCGTCGTGTATCAAACGTAACGCACTATCCTACGGCTATTGTGTCGAAATACAACTATCCCCTCCATTCTCGACTCCCCCCTGCCCGCCCCCTGCCGCCAACAGTTTGCCCGCCGAGGACGACGCAAATAAAAAATGAATATTACATCCTCCCCCTTTCCCCTCTTCGTACACATTCGACGTTGTACGAGCGAACACGTTTCGGTATATCCGAGAATAATACAATGGTTTTATTAATTCAAATGAATTTACGGGTGAAACGGAGCGAGGTCCGAGACAGAGAAATTTCGTTATTGCTTTTATATTCGGTTTTTTTTTTTTATATATATATATATATATATTTTTTTTCTATATTTAAAAAAGAATTTTTAAATGTAAAAAGGGTCGGTCGTAAGTAAAACAAAAATTAAATTTCGAACTTATATTCGTTACGCCGATTATTTGATTGTATTTTTAAAGAAATTTCATTTCATCCAGGATCTCAACTTTTTACATAAAAATATCTTTTTTTAATATACAACAAAATAATGAGAGAAATTTTGGAATTTTTCTTTAATTATTTTATTGTTTATCTAAGATAAATATTTCTAGGTAAAAGGGAGAGGTCCTGAATAGAACAAAAATTTGAAGGAACAATGGTAAGGGTTACGCGTCGACTTGGCGCGTAATGGACCCGTATATATCGTACGGATATAATCTTTGGAGCAACGAAGCGTCATTGATCAGCCACAAATTCACAATCTCCGGATGCTGTATTGCCGCAACATCGGCGGCTGGGCCAACAGCCACGTGTCCATAAAGGAGTCCCTCGTCGTACCGCGTTATTCCTCGTGGTAAAGATATCGCTTGGGGGTTCCCCGCGGCGTTTCGGACCAAATGGAAGTCGTGCTTCCCGAACGCGGGAGTATCATCGTGATTGCTCGCTGTGGCCAAAATCTTTATTGAACGACCACGATTCATCTCTATATGGGATATTCCAGGCTAAAACAAACAATTTCACATTTTATCACAAATATTTTCGTTATTTTATTGACGGAAAAATAATTATTTCGCGACGTAAAACAATTGATTATGTGAATTATGTTGAACATGTGATTATGGAACTCAATAAAATTAAAATTTATTTAAAATAGTTTGTTAATGATAATAATGGATATTTAACTTGTTTTTATATTATTGTTCTATCAATTCTTTTTTTTTAACTTTTTCTCTAATAAGTATTGGAATTACCATTTTTCGTTGGAATTTCAATTTTCTTAGCTACTTGTAACAAACTGATTGTCATCGTAATGTCGAAAAAATTGTGCGAATTCCAAAATTTTGTAAATTCTCCATGGAAAAAGAAAATAATTTTCGTACACGCTTCCCGTTTAATTAATTGAGGACGTTTAATAATTTAGCAACTATCGTTAATTACATGTTGAAAAAAATTCGAGTTACATCCGTGGAGAAATCCATTTTCAAAAAAGTAAACAGTCAAATTTTCGTTAAAGCGAATCTAATAAAAAATCAAAGAGCTACATTTTTATTGAGCAACTTTTTCATTTTTGAAAATAATTTTATTCGTTATTTATAATTTATCCACGAAAATAATAGACTGATTGTAAATCGTAGATGTGCAATTCGCAATTTTTGAACATTTGGAAAACAGCTATTCCAAATTGCCGATGG
This sequence comes from Oxytorus armatus, assembly GCA_958009045.1. NCBI lineage: Eukaryota > Metazoa > Arthropoda > Insecta > Hymenoptera > Ichneumonidae > Oxytorus > Oxytorus armatus. Next base: position 17,283,937 of record OY253755.1, read on the forward strand.
ATCATGAAAATTTTTTTAAAATAATTTCTCTCGCGACTTTACGACGATGTAAACAGCAATGGAAATTTTCAATTTCCATTTTTTAATTTTAATGAAAATTGAGAATCCGCAAATCTCCGTACAAGGAAATGGTACTCGCTCATTTTTCACTTAATCATTTGGTCGTTTGATTTTTACTGGTGAATTTAATCCGCCACAAAACTGTTTCTACGAGAAAGCAAAAAAAATAACGATCGGCGTTGGACAAATTTAGACCAGTCTTTAACAATTTTTTTTACAACAAAAGAATAAAACTCAATTGCAACAGACTCAAAGGGTTCTTTACCCGCTGACTCTGGACAATTTTCGACACTTTTCTCTATTAATCGACGCAACCAACACGGAGAATTGTCCTTGGATGTAGCGCTCGCTAGACGAGTAACCTCGACGACCGTCAAACTTTGTCCGAGCGTCAGGGTACTCTCATTCCGCTATAAGATCAATCTTGCGAGATACGGAACACCAGTTTTATGAAAATTTCGTACTCGCCACGGCGAGTACGAAATTTGGCAGTTTTACATCTCTCACCGGACTCTCGTTCGTCTACCCTCTCCGTATATTCATGTTTCAATGACGTTTTTCGAGACTTTCAGTTTATCCTCTATTGGTCTTCTTTTCGAGCGATGACTTTGGATTTTCATTCAAACGGTCGTTAACCATCTGAAAATTCGTTTTTGGAAACGAATCGTCGATCCCGATTCTCCGAATCTAGAAAACATCGCAGGCAGCGTCGAGTAACTTTTTTGGTTTTTCTTATTTTTTTCGTTAATTAATCTTGAGGATAATTCTTCTTACTACGCATATGGGAAATAACGTTTTGTTAATTTTCAACGAATTTGAGACATATTTGATTCGGTTTCAAGCGTCATGAATGACCGAAAAAAGACATAATTACCTTTTAGATCCAGTTTTTCGTCGAGGCAAATCCAAACTCGAAACATTTCGATATTTGGGGCAATTTTTTTTTTTTTTTTTTTTTTTTTTTTTTTTTTTTTTTTTTTTTTTTTTTTTTTTTTCAACCCTATTCACCGTACTTTTGGCACAATGAACCGATTCAACGAGCAACGATCAGTGGCACACAGAAATTAGCTCGCACACATTTGACGCCAGCTGATCGTCGCGGAAAAACGTGCGAAGAGGGGAAGTGTTGCTTTTTGGTGAGTTTTTATGACGAGAAAAAAAAACGGGTGGGGGAAAATTGACGGGGCTCGACGGTGGGCAGGTAATTTATTGAAATTTCAAACGCAAAGATACGCGTGTAAACAAGATTTGTGTTTGTCGTTTCTCGTAATGACGATTTTATGGGGTTAGGTATCTTGGAGCAAAAATGTTGATGAAAAAAATGTGCAAAGCTGTGCATTGTCGTTCGAAATTGTTATTCTTCGATAATACGAGGATTATTTAAAATTTTTAAATACGTTTTATCATAAAAGAAAGGTGAAACGATTTTTTTATAAATGTTTTCACTGCCGAGACGAAAAATACATAATGTACCCTGGTAGTAACGTACTAATCTAATTATAGAACGAATTATTTTTACCACGCACCTTTTCTGCCACGGAGATCCCTCCCCGAAGGGAGACCGTTGGACTTACGAGATGGTTGATCGTTGATACCATCTTGAAAGATCGCACCGGGTAACCGCGTCCAAGTTCAATGTTGTCTCTGCAAAAGTGGGATACCTCCGTTCTCGATTGGAACAGTGCGAAGGAATTCTAACGGAGGAAAGCAAAAGAAGTGCGGAGGTGAGGAAAAAAAAAATTTTCATGGCCGCCATTTTGTTCGAGTTGGCGTCGTTTTTTGTTTCGCTCCTCGATTAATTGTGAAACAGCGGTCGCGGTTATGAAACAAAAGAGAATGTATTACCGCTCTCGACGCTTCCGGTCTGGATGCTGCTCTTCGATCTTTTCATCGATTCTCGTCGATGCGAAATCACTATCAAAGTGGAACGAAATTTGTTAACGAAAAAAAGCGTTACCCATCGTGATGATGGGTAACAAACGGCAAACGGCCAAACGAGAGAGACGGCGCGAGACGCTGTCTGCGCGGTCAGCTTTTTACCAATTTGAACGTAGAGAGGTGCACGCGAATCTCCCATCGGCCATTTTGTTCCGGCGGCGTCGGCCCGGCAAGTTGCAAGTTGTAATTTACGATTGCGAAAGGACGCCATCGACATCCACATTGTGTAACGGTAATTGACATTTTTTTCCGACACACTTTTATCGTACGAGTATTCTCGTACGTGTATAGGTTAATATTTTTTCGATTCCTTTCCTCCGGAATCCCGATTTCCCGATGATGCCGAACGATTTTGTGGTTACGACGATCGACGCTCGCGATTTCGCTCAATCTTTCGACATTGCTGTGACAAAAATCATCCTCGAGGCGGGAAAGGTACGTGGTCAAATTTCCGTTAGACTTTTTTTCTTTTTTTCTCATACATTTTGGTCGATTATGGCGTATGTCGCTGATCCAACGGGGAAAGCCCCTCGTCCGCCACTTAGTTTCGTTCGTTGCAAGAACGAGTGAAATTGCGTTTTTTTCTTGATCGGAACAAGCCCTTGGCGGTTTTTTCGGTTTTGCGTCATTTTTCTCACCATCGACGCGTACGTATATATACATTATCTGGCATCGCCTGAGAATGAGCCCCCCCCCCCCCCCCACCAACCCAAACCACTCATTACCAAAATTAGCGAAATTCCGTTTTTTCTCTTGCGCGAACGAGCCCTTTGTCGTTTTTTCATTGTGTTGCGTCATTTTTTTCCTCATCGCCATGTATATTTTAGCCTTACCCAGCCTTACCAAGCTGGCTGCTAAACGCGCCTTTTTTCTTCGTTACGCGCCTTTACCCTACCCGGGATAACCCATAAAAAGTAAACCTTTAAGAAAATTTACATCAGAGCCCTATGATTTTTTGTTTTATTCACGCCGTTGTTGGAAGAGGAAAAGATTGAAAGCAGGAAAGAGAGGTAGATGATACGGCACTAAAAACACTAACGATAGACAAAAATTAAAATTTTTCTTCGTTCCAACGCAAATTTCTTGTTTCTTTTCCGCGCGCAGAGGTGAGAATTTATCATTTCATTTGAGAGTCCAATAGAGGTTTCGCGAGGAGTCAAATTTTACACTTTTCATTTATTCGCAGGTCCACGACGCTCACAGTTTGTCAAAACTTGTCGATGCAATTTCTCGCTTCCCGTATCGTTTGGAAATATTGAATTACTCGAAAATGGATACTCAAAGATTCCGCAAGGTATAATCTATTTTCTTGTTCTTTTCTTCGTTTCAAGCTAATTCCATTATTTAGACACTCGGGGTAACGACGTTTCGGGAGTTTTCCAAAAGCTATGTTAACGGGTATGAAATTTGAACGTTAGGATGGATTTTGGTAACGGAATCGAGTGTTTGAGTATTCAGGGACGTTTTTATAAGAAAAATCTTCTCCGCAGCGACGACGCACTTTGGGTGAATTGTCGCGGCTCAATGTTGTTCCTACAATTTTCGAGTCCGATTGCATCTTCAAAGTTGGAACGAACAAATTTTTCGTTACAAGGAGAAAATGTACACCTTCGTGTATCAAAAAGTATCGATTGCTCGAAAACTGTTTAGAAAAAAATGCCTAATGGCGTATTACCTCGACTATTAGTTTTTGCATTCTAACGAACGTCCGATCGACGTATAAAGCTAAAAAGCATTAATCGCACCGAGGACCGTTTGTTTCAACTTCTCAAAACGGTGATTTTTATTTTGTTCTTTTCAACGGAAAATCCACGAAAAATAATCCGATTTCAATGTTCCACGGTAATTAGTAAAAAGATTACGAATTTATCGAAACAGACGCTGAGATTTATCGTTTTGAAATAAAGCCATTTTTTTTACATACCCCAGTGATAATGAATTAGACCAATTTATTGAATCGCGAATATTCTTCAAGATCCGTTTCACCGAAATGCTTCGTTAAAATCTGATGAGCGAATGAAACATAAAAAAAACTCGATATTTTAATGGTTTTAAAAATGTTGAAATATTTTCGTCATAGAAAGCGGCGTATATAGTGGATATCTCTAACCTGATGTCCGGGGGTACAAAAGAAATCATAGAAACGCGTTACATATGCGTAGAAGTGACTCGATGGTCCAAAAACCTTTGGGTTCATTCTCTTCCGCCGCCGAGCGGCAAAAAGGTTTTGAGGCATTCCGCGCCAACTCGACCTGGCTATGATCCTTATCATTTGTTTATTTAAAAAAAATTTTTAAACTATGTCACAAAGTGACACAAAAAAAATGAATGTACTTTTCGTGTCTCTTTCCCTTTCGGAACGATTTTCGCGTTAAAGGTATTTCCGGTGGAAAGGTGTTTTTTCCCTATTTTCGGAATATTTCTCCGAATAAATCACGAAACATTTCCGGTGTTATAAATATCGCATGGGAATAATGACGAAAAAAAAAAATCGAGGGGGTGGTTAAAGTTTTTGAAAACTTTTCTTCGGTCGCGCGTCGATCGAGCTCGTGGAGCACGGTCTACGAACACACTTATGTATACAGTTCCAACCCTCGTAAAGAAAAACCTCCGGACGTTATATATCGAACAATAATGGTTATAAGAACGTGGTGGGTCACGCATTTGTCATCGATGATTTGCGGTTCCGGGGCACCTCCCACGATCTGATTTGTCCACAGTTCCAAAGACTCCCCCGTATATACTTTGACATGTCGGAGCATCCGTTAAGTACCCCCCTATACACTTATAGACGGAAAATAGAGTTTGTGGCTTTTACTCTGGTCGAAAAAAAAAAAAAAAAAACATTCACTTGGGTCACTTAGTTTTGCTTGTAAGAAGCCAAATGTCAGAAAGTTTGCCTACAATGCTTTATCTTATTTTTTTTCGAGCACACGACAGAAACTCGTGTAATTGTGAATTACTTTTAAATTAATGGCTAATTATCATTATTATCGATTTATTGAACTTCATTTTTTTTATACGAATTTCTTAAGGGCTCCTCTGCGCTAGCTGAAAACCGAGTAAACTTGAAAAATTAGGTTAGATGGTTAAAAAGTTATTGTTTAATAATCTATAAAAATTTGTCCAACAAACAAATTAAAAAAACCTCTTGTTAGCCTATAGAGAAAATAATTATCGAGGTTAAAAAAAAAAAAACAAAAGTTGAAAAATATTAAAAATTGACTGAGTTACGGTGTTGACAGTCTAAAAACATAGTGTCGAGATAAACGCGCTTAAAGTTTCTGGTAGGTACAACGCGAACTTATGGCTCCGGTCACATTTATTGCTATAACTTTGTAACGGAGTGAAATTTTCATAAAAGTTTATTTTTTGAAAAATTCTCAACAGTATAAAGAATAAAAATCTGCAAAAAAAAATCGTTCTTTTGAAAATTTCAGGGCTATGTGAGTCCTCGAAGGGTAAATATAATTAAACTTAATTTTTTTAATAGGAATTTCTCGACACTTTTCAATGTTTGTTTTTGTGCTGAAACAAAAAAAAAAGATGTTTTTTCAGCCAAAAAATCGATTCTGAAAGAAAAAACAAAAAATTCCGCTCCAGAATTGCCGAACAAAGTCCAGTTCAAAGTCAGTTTCTGAACCATTTGTTCGATCGTACGTGTAACTCCTCGAAAAATTCGTCGCGCTCTTTGCGCAATTTCACGGCCACTTTGAGAAAATCGGGCAAATTGGTCGCGCGGCCCGGTGATCCCCGTCGGGTCGCTTCCTCGCGTCAAACGCAACGTTCTATATATATATATATATATATACCCACCCGACAACGACTGTGGGAAAAAAGCCACGAATTTTCTCTGTCACATAAATATCGAGGGGTTGACGGTCGATTATAATTCGTAAACGCAACGAGAGTGAGAGAGGGGTTGAGGGGTCGAATCCATTTGTTTCGTATACCCACTCTCGAGTCATTAAATAAATTATTAGGAGAAAAGAAAAAAAGGTAGTCACATAAGTGTACGGATCGTTGCTCGATCGGTCGCGGAAAGAAAAAAATTAAATAACACGCACATTTTGACAATGTACGTACAATGTTAAAAATCAATTTTTCTTTATTAGATGATTTTAAAAAAAAATCAAATCGAAAAAGAAACTAATGAAATTTCGTTAAATATCAAGATAATACAGAATTTTTATGGCAAATGATTTTTGCTACAAATTCTCAAAAATGTAATTTTTTTTTCTTTAGAGAAAAAAACTCGTTTCAAAGGGTTTCGTGGATTTTAACGATTTTATCCCGACACTATCGGCAGTGAAAAAAAAAGTCAATTTCATTGGTGCTTCACTAGCCAATCGTTCGATGGTACACCGTCACAGAGAACGAGGGTTGGGGACATTGAATCCAAAAGAACGGGTAATCGTTTGGCCAAAATCGTTTCGATCTCGCGTCAGCCAAAAGTTCTTTTTTTTTTGCAAGCTTGACACTATAGATCCGCAATTGTGTTGGAGAAATATTACAGCCAGATAAAAGAGAGAGAGAGACTTACATCTTTATAGACACTCAAAAACTCACACTAGGTTATTAAAAAGTACCTTGAACGGATACTAAAAAATACTCGCACAAGTGCGAAATACAATAGAATAAAGCTCGAAATTAATGACGATGGCCTTTTTTTTTTTTCTCCAAAAAACTACAAAATAAACCGAGATTACAAAATAGGGTGTTTATCATACGTATCGGTGACTGTAGACAATAATTTTTTTGAAGCGATTAACTTGAAAGCGTTTTTGCGATGACATCTCCGTTTTTGTTGGCCGGAAACATAATTCTGACAATTTTCAGCCGATTCACTTGAAATTTTCAATATATCTTTAAAAATACATTGTCTATGGAAGTGCGTAGGGTTTTAAAAAAATATCGCATAGTTCATTTGTTATTAACAATTTTGTGACGATTTTTTAAGGAAATTTTTCACTTTTCACTTTTCACTTTAGAAGTGCGCCATTTTGCCAAAAATCAATACATGAAAAAAGTTGTACGCACTTCCATAGACAATGTATTTTTAAAGGTATATTCATAATTTCAAGCGAATCGGTTGAAAATTGTCAGAGTTATGTTTCCGACCAACAAAAACGGAGATATCGGAAAAACGTCGCACAGCCGCCATTTTGAAATGAATCGCTTCAAAAAAATGATTGTATACAGTCACTGATACATAAACACCCTATTTTGTAATCTCGATTTATTTTGTAGTTTCTCTGAAAAAAATCTCGAATTTTTTCGGCCTCCGGAGTAGCACCGTAACAAAAATTTACCGATATACGAGATACGTCCATTATTATCTCTTTCACCGTGGCCATTCTCTGGATTCCTGTAACAAAGTGTCTCTCTGTCGTTTAACGACGAGGCACACGTGACACAAAGGCGAGCAAACGGTTCGAGTACACTCGGTCGTCGAGTTAATTGCCAGTGGAAAATGTCACAGAGAGAACATGAACCGTGGGAGAGAGTGGAAAAGTCCGCTTGGAGCTATCTCTCGTCTTAATTGAGACAACAGGGACTCGCGAACTCTCTCCGTTGGAGATGGAAGAAAATTTTACGACAAACGTCAAGAATGAGAAAGTAAATGATCGTCGTTCCGTTCTTGTCGCAGATTTTCCTTCCACCCTTTCCTCTTTCCCACCCTTCCAATGAAAATGGGCAAACGACGAGAACGAAGGAATGAATCCAGGGAAACGGAAGACGTCGAGGGTCTTTTCATCTCTCTCTCTCTCTCTCTCCCCTTGTCATTCTTATAGTCTGGTTCGTTATAGTCTGGTTCGTTATAGTCTGGTTCGTGTCGGACCATTTCCACTTAACACGCGGTTGCTCTCTCCGCGAGAAGATCTCTCAGCGGGCGGGCAAGTGTGAGAAATTGAGAGAGAGAGAGAACGAGGACGGAGATTAAACGAGAGCGAATGAGAAAGAGAGAGGTTCGGGAATTGTTCGGAGCTCGCGGAGTGGGAGAAAAATCTCTGGTCTGGTCGTGTGCGTTCGTTGTGTTTCCGGTTTGGGGGTATAGCGAGCGTTGGAAATTGCCGAGAGGATATCTGCTGTCCGGATTCTGGGAGTAAAATTGTCGATGGGATGGGAATGGGAGGGGGGGCACAGAGAGAGATAAAGATGATGATGCTGTGGACTCCCTGTATAACGTTCGTTCCGCTATCTCCCGTTTACTTCGGAGTGTAATTGCTGCGAGTGTGGGCGTTAACCGGCTACGAAGAGCTGAGAGATTCGTGCGCGATGGGCGTGGCTCGCTGATTACACCACAGAGAGAGAGAGAGAGAGAGAGAGAGAGAGAGAGAGAGAGAGAGAGAGAGAGAGAGAGAGAGAGAGAGAGAGAGAGAGAGAGAGAGAGAGAGAGAGAGAGAGAGAGAGAGAGAGAGAGAGAGAGAGAGAGAGAGAGAGAGAGAGAGAGAGAGAGAGAGAGAGAGAGAGAGAGAGTGGGATGCTGATAGGGTCCAGGACAGTCATTGGCAGTCTGTTCGCGGTAAACGATGGAGGAATCGAAGAATCGATTTTTTTTGTTGTTTTAATGCATTTTTTAAAAAATACCGTATGTGAATATCACGTTGGGAACGGAGATTCTCACATTTTACTCACACTTTCGGTGCAATTCTTCTGTGAAATGCTGTGACGAAACATTTGGCGTTTCGTCACCCGTACGTAGTGTATCCGTTCAGGGGGTCGGATTTACGACCCTGGGACGCTCACTTTGTCGCGCATCCGAGACGGTAAAAACTACGAATCTCAGGTTACCTCGAGCGTTGACAATTTGGCAACGCTGCGGCTATCAGTCGCTCGGATGACTCTCTTGTCCGTCGCCCCGAGCGGGAATATTACAGTTTTTCTGTTTTATTATATTATCGCGTCTGTTTTTCTAGCCCGTTCCGTTCGGCTCTCTTAGCGTCCCGTTAAAGTAAATATTCGAGTCATTAAATTATATTGTAAGCTTCGTTTGAAATTTGAAAAATTATTTCGGTGTGGTTAAATTTAATAAATATTTGCGTCCTTTTATTTTTTTGGTTCGGCTCTCTCTCTCTCTGCCGGTTATCGTATTTTAACAACTATGTAAGGCGTTTATCTCGGCATTGACATTATATTTGCTTTCCGGGATCAAATAAATCATTTTCACAGTTTTTCGAGCCACCGAGTTTCGCTTATTCGCCCAAAAATCCCGCCTCTCTACCATTCTCGGAAGTATGAACCGAGTAGCCCGAGTCTTTTGCCGAACGATTTTTAACTGGGTCCGTTTGTTAGTAAACGAACAATTAAATGAGCCGCTTTCTTTACGGGAGTGGTGGTGACGCGCGAATTTCGCTCGTTACCTATCTCTCGTTCGTTTGGTCGGTACTTCCGACATTTTGGGAGAGTCGGTTACCTCTCCATCGTGCTAGTCATTTTCTTTGGGTTTTGTTATCGCTCATCGGGCCACGTTCGACACCCACGTCACGGGGAGTAAATAATCCGTTAGAACGCATAGGAAGCTTGTCTTTGAGTGTTCGATAGTCCGTTATATTTGAGGAATGCACCGTGGTGTTTCGGAGTTTAAGCGTTTGAGAGCCCATTTGAGTATTCGAGACTTTGCTGTTTGAGAGTGTCTTTGAGCGTCAGAGAGTGAATTTGAGTAAAAAATTATTGTCCGTGTCTTTCGAGTCCGTTTGAGTGTTACGGATTGTCTTTGAGTATTTGAGAGACCGTTCGAGTGTTTCGGGAATGCACATTCGTCTTTAAGAGTGTAAACTCGCCCTGTCAGGTCGAATTCGCGTGGGATACCCCATATATATATATATATATATATATATATATATATATATATATATATATATAAAAAAATCAAAGTCCTCGGACCCCTCGAGGGCCTTGCCGAGTCAAGCTGTGAAGCTCGATTTCACGATCGTCTCCACCCCCGTATATCGGAGGACCTCCGGCGAAACGTGAAATTCACGTGACAGAAAGTATATACACGAACGGTACGAAAATTGTCCATTTTCGAGACTCGGAAATTCACGTTCCTCCCACGATTCGGACTATTTCTCTGCGCGACACAAGAAAAAAAAAACACCGAGACTTTTTCCTCTTTCCTATCCCAGCTACGGTCCTGTGTATACGGCAATAAAAAAAAAACGGTCCAGTCAGCGGGGCGTCGACCGACCGAGGATATCCCGGGGCTAACGCGATGCGTTACGTTTATATCGTACGGAATTGTTGACGCAAAGGGAATTACGAAAGATTGACAAAGTACATAGTTTATATGAGAATTTCGTGGAAAAAGAAAATAGAAAAATATATATTAACGTAATTGATTATAGTTGGCATTTAAATATGAACCGAGTCTTGAATCCAGGGAAAAAACGTCTGCGACTATAAAATAAAAATATATAATGAATTTAATCGAAATGTGGGAACATTTTTCATCCGATTGTTTATCAATTTGGAAAAAAAATTCCATTCCTTTCTCTAGATACAATTCCAATAACGAAGATCAACATTTTGATTTCTGTGTTTATTTGATAATGTAGATTTTGAGCCATACCCGGCAAAAATTTGGTACTTGGGGCGGGAAAAAAGAAAGGTGCTTTTTCCCCTAACTCCGCGCATTTCACCGTTTTCTCGTTTTATCCCCTACGTAAAAGTTTTCCTACCGCGAAAAGGTGTGGTTTCGGACGATACTCTTAGCATTTCTTATTGTTCCCCTCTTCGTAACACGAAATAGTGAGTTTAAAAAGAAAATTAAGAAAATTAAGAAAATAAAAAACCGTACGCGAAAGCCAAATTTCACCGTAAATAAAAACCATAATATAACATAACGTAGATATATAAAAATGGATATATCTGGTATATATTGGTATATATCTGTTTGAGCTTAATCGACACCGTTTTCACCGATCACCATGAAATTTGTTGTAACTCGCCATGGTATCGACGACAATACGTAAAACGGATTCTTTTTAAAAATATTTAAAAAAAAAATCCTCTCGCAGGATGTTTATCGCGTTTGGTATCGGCATCTTTTTATTTAAACGATTAATTTTGCGGGGCCGGAGTATCGTTGGGCGTTTTTACGAATATCGTAATTCCGGGGGGGGGGATCAGGTTACCGGAACTTTATTTGGGTTTTAACGTCTTAAAAGTATTTTCGAGAAAATTTCATCATCATCATTGTCGATGAAAATAATTTGATAAAAAAAAAAACGATTATCGAGACGATAAGTTGTAGAAGCTTAATCAGCGATCCCTCGCGCTCGATCGGGGGGGGTGAAGAATTGTCGTCGTAAACGAGAGCTCTCGCCGGCGGTTAAAGACTCGTCGGGTGATTAAGTAGTCCGATAACAATTATCCGCAGTTAAAGTCGTATTAATGCAGCGAGAAAGCCATAATCGTAACTAAATATTTCTCGAAATGTCCGCGTCGGACGGCGCTATTTTGTACTCCCAAGAAGTTCTTCAATTAACGAAATAATGATAAACTAATTTTCAAACCTCGAAAACGTCCGTCTTGATATCGTTGTATAAATATTTTAGTGAGTAATACGTTTCCGCTCGTGTCACGTCGTCGAAAGAGAGAGACGAAATAAATAATTTCCTTCGCGCGCTCCGATATTTTAAACTTTTTCCTCGCGAGACAAATTTCTACAAGAGCGACAGCTCGATAAACGAATTTTCACGTTTCACATTTGTTCGCGATATCGTTTTCCAATTTTAATTAACCGCATATATGCGCTCGGAGACGCGTTAAAATTGTCTCGCTGATTTAATACAGTTGATAACATTCCGCCGCGATGTAATCCCGAACGAAATTTAACGAGAGCTTCGCGAGTCCCCGATACCCCGAGGGGGTCTCGTAGACCCCCGGACGAAGAAATAATCATATTTTCACGGTGACGAGACGAGATTAAAAAATTGAACAATTAAAACGCCATTTTCGTGTTTGGACGATCGATTAATTTAAAAATACCGAATATCGGTTGTTAAGTAATTCGGTAATTTTTTTCTTTTTCTTTTTTAAGATAAAAGTCGTCCTCGACATTCGTTCTTCTCGATCGGATATTATACGAACGGTCTGGCGCGTTCGGCATCGAGTGGGCGTATCATCAATTTGCCGGAGAACGGTGACTCGGGATTTTGAGAGAGAGTCGATGTTTTTTTTTTAAATTTATTATCTCGGATCTAGTCTCGGTTAATGAAAGTCGGTGACGCGGCAAGAAAATGGCCCTTTCATCGAGACGTTTAGCGCCTTTAAATACGCTTTGTGTATCAATCTACATGATAATAAGGCGAGAAACATTCGTAAACAATCGAATAGACTTTCACAAACATTGACGGAAACTTTAATGGCATGAAATACCTTCAATAACACGCTCAAACACTCGAAAAGTGGAAACTCAAATGTACTTTTATACTTAAAAACTAAAGTGCATTCCTCGAGTAACAGACTCTCAAACACTCAAAGGCAATTAAAATTGGTAACACTCAAAGACAATCCGCGACACTCGGAATAATTTTTTGCTCAAATGCACTCTGAGAACCTTAAGCGCACTCTGAAAAAACCTCGAATGCGCCCTTAAACACTAAAGTGCATTCCTCAAATACTCAAACGCACTCTCAAAAACTCAAATGCGATTACCCTTAAACACTCAAGGGTAAGGGTAACTCAACGGTAACTCAACGGTAACACTGAAATTCACTCTCAAACAGTCAAAAACAATCCGTAACACTCGGAATAATTTTTGACTCAAATGCCCTCTGAGCTTATCGTAAGCGCACTCCCAAAAACTCAAATGCACCCTTAAACACTCTGTAAATTCACCCTGTAACACTCAAAGACATTCTTCAACGGTTAAGTGCGTTCCTGAAATACTCAAACGGACCCTCAAACACTCAAAGACAATCCGTAACACTGAAACTTTCGATTATTTTTCACCGTCCGTCTACATAAATTCATACTTGTATAATTCCGTGTGTAGCGTGTCACAGACACGAGATGTTCGGCATCTAAAGACATTTGAAAATCGGTTAGATCCATTAACTATGCCGTACTCTTGGGCGTCGGTCTCGTACCGAGAATTCTCGTACCGAGAATTCTCGTACCGAGAATTCTCGAGCCGAGAATGATGAATTTTCAGCTCGACAATGCTGGCAAGATCGGTCAGAGCGTTTTCTCTCGCGCAATTAAAAAGTCACATCGTCGAATCGTTACTCTCGTCTTTGTCACGTTGTACGCGTCGATCGACGATCGTTTCGTGAAATTGCGCGGAATTTCATAACTCAATGAGAACGAGAGAGATAGATTTATATCACATCGATAAACTCTCCCTCTTTCTTTCTCGTTGAACGGTACCCGATGGTACCCCACCATCGGGTACCGTTCGCTTTGGTGCGCCGCTTCGAGACCCCGAGACAACGCAAAGTGTCCGAAACGACGTCTGCATACGAAAACGAGAGAGAGAGAAAAACGTTACGAGCGATCTCTCACTACGCTACATAGTACCGGCTCGTTTTTTCTTCCTCTTCTCGTCTCTAACTTTTTTCTTTTATTTTTTATCTTTTTTCTTTCGTCTCTCTCTCTCTCTCGGAGACACTCCGTCATTGTTCGGCTACATCGGAAAATCCTCCCGGCGCATCTGTCTCCGATGGAAATTCCACGAGACTATAATTCTATAATATAATCGACGTCGGTACGCAATTTCGATGTAGCCCGTCGGTTCGACGATACAACGCTTATTCCACAATTTATATTTCTCATTGTTGAGAATTAAAAATAACGTCCGGTCGTTTTGGAGTAATTCGCGTTTGTTCGCATCGAACTTTTGAGTCGTCGATGAAAATTCCATCGGGTTTCTCCGTCGGGAGTGTTCAATATCGACGTAAATGAATTCATTCGTTATTTCTATTGAAATTTTTTCTATTTTTTCAACGATCGATTTTTTTTTTTCCCACATCTCCACAAATTTCACGGCATTTTCTCGTAACGTCAAAAAGCTTCTGTCAATCGAAAGGCCCGAAAGAAACGTTTCCTCGAGGTTTCGATAGCCTGGAAACGTGACAATTGTTTCACGTTCGAATCGATAACGCGAACCATCGGGCCGCAACCAGAAATTACACTTTTTTTATTTTTCGTAAATTGAGATTGATAGTTCGCCGTACGTGTGTCCATCGATGCTCGTGCGGTGTACGACGCGGTGTAGGCGTTACAAAACACGATATGTATTCGACGAAGGAAATGCTCTCTCGGTGAGCTCGGCTCACACGTGAATTATTAACGAGTGATACGTACCAAACGTAACAGCGGTTATATCTACCCTCTGCCTCACCACCCATCATTCCCTTTCGCCGTTCGTCAACCACTGACTCAAACGACTCGACCCTCGGTCACCATTAAGCACCCCCCGATTCGTAACCCCAACGTCGTGGGCTTCTCCTCTAATGTCACGAATTATAACGCAATTATTTATTTTTCTATCGTGAAAAACACACGCTCGAGATTGACAACGCTCGGCGAGTTTTATTCGTGAAAAAATCGCTCGCGTACGCGATCGTAAGATCCATCGATAATTCGATAATACCAATTAGTCTCGCGGTCAATTATTTATTATCGATAATGAAATTTTCTTTTATTCTCAACGATATTGGGATTAATGTAGTTCTGAAATCTCTGAAAATCATTACTTTCACTGATATCTCGTCGATTTAACACCGAAATACTCGACGATACTATCTTTGTGCGAAAAATAAATCCAGTTCAATATCTCAAAAACTTCGGATCACGGTTATTTTTCGAAAAATTACCGTCGATTCGAAAATTCTTATTATTTATATTAGACGACTATCGAGGGGGTCATTTATTTATCATACGAATTGACAATTTTTCATTGGTCAAAGATAATCCCCGAGACGAGATTGAATTTTTTTTCTTTCAACACTCGTCGCTCGTTTCTTCAAATAATTCAATGTATTTCAAACGAGCGTGATTATCAGAAAGTCGGCATCTTTTCCAGGCAATATGTATGCTAATTTTTACACGCCCGCACCTCAATAACGTATAACAATAACGATCGAATAAAATTTCGAGTTTCGAAATTTCGTGTCACTGTAAATCGATCTCATAGTTCCTGACAAACGCCCAATATCTTATCCCCGCATTATAATACCTTTATTTTTTCTCGTCACCTATCCTTCTTATCGCGTTAATTCCATTTAATACGACCAAACGAGACCTCATTCACAAAACGATTCGAGTCGAGAAAGAAAAAGAAGACAAAATCCCTCGGTCGCGGTTACTTAAATATCCACGGGGCGTTTAATGCCAAAACGACAACGACCATCATCATTTTTTTTCTTTATTCATTTTATTTTTTACCGTTTCAAATTCAAGTTTGATCGTTAATGATTTTCAAGAATTTTCGTTATTACATTTAATACATTTTTTCGGAAAATCACAACGGTCGTCTCTTCGCGCTGTGACAAAACGTTTTTTGGGCTCGTACGAAAGTAAACAAAACCGAATTTTTTACTTCGGACCCTTTGGAATTTAGTCAAAAAAATTTCTTCATCGTTACAATCAATTGCGACGCGAGAAACAAAATTGGTTATTTTCCAGGATTAACGGCGCGAAATTCGTACATTAATATCTTCGTACAAAAGTTATTTCATCGATAAAGCATTAAATGGTAGAAAGATATTAATTAATAATGAAATTAAAAATTAATAATTAATTAATAATGGACAGGGTAGCGGGTATAAACGCGTGTGCACGTTAAACAATTTTTTTCTATGAAAAAGTAAATTTATTCATAAAACTATTTGCACATCCGTTGGTATAAATATATGATGCTAATAAAAAAAATTCTCGTTTTTTTGTTGTCATAAAAAATGGCCGACTACCGCTATCTGCTTTTGGTATCATTGTTTTTGAGGCGCTCCGGCGGCGTGACATTTCGCATCCACAATTTTTCGCCTGGAACAAAAAAAAAATTCTCGTTTATCTACATCAGAATATCTAGAGAAGATTTTATCAGCGGTTTAATACGAAATTTTCCACTGGAAATTCACCTTTCAAGTTCAAACGCCTACGATATTCGAAGAAAACAATATTTTTCAAATTCCGTACGTATTTCTCTAGGGATTCTGATGTAAATTAAGAAGAATTTTTTTTTTTTCTTCCATAGAGATACCAAAAGCAAATAGTAGTAGTCGACCATTTTGTATAACGAAGAAAAATATTTTTTATTACCTCGATATTTATACTAAATAGATGTGTAATTAGTTTTGTAAATAAGTCACTTTTTCATGGAAAAAAAATTGTTGAATGTCCACATGATTTTATACACGCTATCGTGGTCGTACCTCTTAATTGAAGATACAAATTTGTTATTCGCAATAATTGTTAATTAATTTGTTTCTTTTTTATTTACAAAAAATAATATATTTCGTCTGGAACGGCCCGTATACACATATACGTATGCCACAGGAATTAGGGTCCGATCGGACAAGACGATAACCCCAGGAATAATTCCCCCTCCCCGTCGCACGCTCTTTGTCCCCCTTTCTCGTCACTTCCGGTCTCGTAAGATTAAAAAATCTTTCTCCCATCTAGTATCCTCGGTCCAGATACACTCTCAGATTTATTGCTCACCGAGTCGTCGTTACGCGACTTCCGCGTTAAAACCCATTACCGGAGCTATTGTCACGACGAGAATGACAATTTTTTGGGAGGTCCGTTTTTACAGGGAATTTGTAATTATTATGGACACATCGTAGTGTATCTTTCTTTCCGTCTCTATCCGGCGGTCAGGAGGGACGGGGGAGGGAGAGGCTGATGTACCGGCGCCAGGAACAAATTCACGTGCTTCGTGTCTTTGAAAAATTTCAGTCCGTTCATCTACGGGATTACGCGTCGAGAGGAACGTTGATAATGGATTAAAACGATGAGTTTGCGGGGGAGACTTTGAAAAACATGATGGGCGTGTGATTTAATCTTGGAAAAACTACTAACCGCGAGACGAAAGTGGCATTTTATTTTTTTTACATATCGTTTTTGCGTTCCTTGTATGTTTCAAAAAATTTTATCCCCGAAAATCATTTTTTCACTAAGATAGGCCACTTTCAGTTCTTCCATTTTTAAATCGGCCGTTTTGAATTTCGTTATCAAATTCGACATCAGTGAACCGAAAAACCGTTGGGTACCATTTTTCACATTAAAATCGAATTATTTCCCATTTTTACGTCTTTTACGTTGTACATCTAAAAATGACAAGGTACATTGCATAATATATGTGTATATATATTACGATATATTCCACCGACGATACACACACTTCATATTTCTCTCTCTCTCTCTCTCTCTCTCTCTCTCTCGCATTATACGTTACGTTGGATATACACTTAAATACAATTACATTATTACATTAAATTACATTATTTAACAAACAATAACACGTGCGGCAATTTTTGCGCGTGCGATTTTCGTGGTTCACTTGACTTAACCATCGATTACGCGATTTCGAAGTGTTCGATAGAAGAAAAAAAAATTCCTTTCATTTTATCGTCGTAACGATCGCGATGCAATTTCTCAACGAGGTTTAAAAAAAAAATCTCAAACTATCGCCCGTCTCTGTCGACTTTCTTTTTCTTTTTTTCTTTTTTCCAACTCCGCGTATAACGTACAATATAATTTTACAAAGAAGCGTGACTGCGTAGGCGCGAAATGATGTCTCGTCGATTTTTTTTCTCTACATGGTAAAAATAAAATCGAAATGAAAAAACCTTTTCGATCCGTCTGCATTTGTGACTCTCGCAATAATCGTCAAGGAACATGGCAATGATTTTTTTTTTCGTCCCCGTCACAAATTGTTGCATTAAAGAAAAAAGAAAAAAAAAAAAAAAAAAAAAAAAAAAAAAAAAAAAAAAAAAAAAAAAAAAAATTATAATATCTTGTGAAATTAGTCTAAGAATAAAATTGGGAGTGATAAAAGTTTTGCGAAACGTCGTTTCTGTTGAAAATAGAAAGAGGAGAAAAACAAAAAATGCCTCTTAAAAATGTGTATTTGTAGTAATGATAATGAAATCGACGAGACATTTTTTTCTTTTGAACGTGATCCGGTCACATTCTGGTTGACGCGTTTAAATTTATATATATATATATATATATGTATATATGTATATACTTTCGACGATACGATAACAATAATTTACGACGTAAATTAACTTACAACTAGATACATGAATATAATAATACTAGCATCGGATTTTTTTCATATATTTTTTTGTTCATCACGCGATCATTATTCTAATAATTACAATATTAACAGAATGATTATCGTACAAAGGACTCGTAGAATGAAGCTTCGCGATCTTATTGTCGGTATCAATGTGTTGCTTCAGTGTAGTGTTTTTTTTCTTCCAAAATCGTGGAAATTTTTATGTATTTGAGGAGTGGGGTCTTGTTCGGGTGGTTTGAAAAAAACAAAAAAATTGTTTCATTTTTTGAGGGAAAAATTAATTTCACGGGTAGGCACCAACAAAACATCTCGACGCCCGATTTGTAACGTTAGGAGTTTAATTATCGATTCTCGTTCGAATGGAAATATTGTGATGCATATTTTTCACTTTCGGATTGCCAAAATTTTTCGATTCTGAGTCATCCTCTACATATATAAATATATATATATATACGAGGGGTTCGTGCGGCTCGGGTGCTACGCGCCCTCGCACCCGGACCCTGACGGTTTGCTGCGGCTACCATTGCGAAATTTCCAATAGCGACTATTTTATCGCGTGAGGCTAATTATTAAAATAAATACTTGTACGTAATATTACAACAGGTGACATTTGTGATTGAATTTGAAGGAAAAAAAATATACATACACGACGTATTGTGGCGTGGAAATTCGAAGCGTTTTGGAACAAGAGGCAAATCGTTCGATCATTAAATTATCATTCTTTTTTTTTCTTTTAAACGTCGAGGGAAAAAAAACGAAAAAAAAAAACTCATCGACAACGCTACCTTGTATGTACAACGAGTTTCAGGAAATATATAGAATTTGGTATAAATCGTCGATCAATCTATCAATCTGTTAAAAAGAGAGAAAGAAAATAATAATAACAACAACAACAACAACAACAACAAGAACAACAAATCGGAGAATTCGATACTTCTTTTTGTACTCCGGATTTTTTTTTTTTTTTTTTTTTATCTTAAATCCTGCACGGGAGATTATCCCAAACTATTATGTCCCGAGCACGATGAACGAGAAGAGGAAAATTCGGAAAATAAATTTCTTGTTTTTTCACCTATGACTACATTTTGTGTACATTTTTATTTGGTCATTTTTTTTTTATTTCCGTTTTGCCTGGTGATTAACGTTATTTCGGTTGCTGCAAATAAATTGCTTAATAAAAAATGAATTTAAAAAAAAATCCTTTGCTCTTTTCATCGTGCTCGAGATTCTCGTAGGCCCGAAATTCAAATTCTTCGCGGAAAAAAAGAATGGGTTTCTTTTTTTTTCTAGCTTTCGAAAAATTGAATTGAGTGGAGGAGGGCGAGAAAGAAAGATGATTAAACGTTGAATCGAGTCTCGGATCCATCGGCGAGCATAAGCGTGACGGTACGATTGTTTATCCATATTAATCGGGCCAGCCGCATAGGATTTAATCGCGCGACGTCGTTTATCGGCGCGGTACTGTACGACTTTACGCAACGCGTCTGCGAATTTCCAAGACCGAACATACCGCTGCTAGTTTGCTGGAAAATCGTTCGGACAAATGTTTAAAATCGTAAAATCGGGAGGAACCTTAAGTTTTTTTTTTTTTTTTTTTTTTTTTTTTTTTTTTTTTTTTTTTTTTTAAACACACGTTCTCGGCGCGTCATGCTTTTTGCTAATTCCATCGGATCACCGAGTCACCGAAATCGCGTTGGAACGACAATTCTGATTTTAAAAGATTCTTAACGGAAGAAAAAAAATTTGTTTAGACTAAACTGTCGATAATTTACCTGCCAGAAGCAAAGTTTGTTTTCCGAGCAGGAATAACTGACGAGAAACTTTCCCTCCGGTGAAAATGCCAATGCCGTCACCGGTGCTTGATGCGCCGTGACCGTTTGACACTTGACGCTGCCGCGAAGCTCGTAAAGCGCCAATTGACCGCCGCGCGCGCCGACCGCTATCCTCCGAGTGGCGGGACAGTGGCTGACCTAGTAGAAAAAAAAATAGAGAAATGAATAAGATTTTTCGTTGAGTTACACGATATACGCGACTTTGCCGGAAGAGGGGAGTTGATGAAAATATTTTTGTATCCAATTTCCGAAATAAAAATCGATAATTGCCTGATTGAATCGGCAGACAGCCGGAAAAACTTCGATCAGAGGTTTCGTCTTGAGGTGGCCGGGATCGAGGCAGTGCAGAATAATGTCCATAACCTGTGAAGTCGAAAGAAAAAAAAAGACATTTTTTATTCGAAAGTTAATACTAATTTTGTTGCGTTAAAAAAAAAAAAACAATCCCACCTCGACGAGTAGGTCGCTCATTTCACTCTGCATTTTGTCGATCAATTGCTCGACGATCCTGAGTATCTCGGGTTTTGCTCTCGCGAGCACACTAGCGCCGAGATTAACGTTCAGCGTTTGAGCGTTCTGTTGTAGAGTATTGAATCTCGCTACTTCGCGCGCCATTGTCGTGATAAAAGCGGCCGGTCTCGCCGTTGCTATTAACGTCAAGGCGTGTCGCGCCGTTCTGCAACTGTCAGCCTGTGGCGTAAGCGGCAAACCGTACGTCATACTCGGCACGAGCTTGTCCGCGTCGCAGCACATCTCTAACAGTCCCAGAAGCACCTTCAAAAAAAATCGTATCCATCTTACATTCGCCCATTTTGAATTTTCACATTTAGTCACGAAAATCGTGATCGACGATCTCGACGGAATACCAACGTATTCATTTTTAACGAAACAGGACCATTTTCAGTTTTTATATCGTTCATACTCACTCCGCCATTTTGAATTTCGATTTTTTTCGTCATTAAATTCGTAAACCTCGAAAACCCTAGAGTACCAATTTTCAAAAAAATCAGATAACTTTCGTTTTTACGTCGGTCATATTGAATCGGCCATCTTGAATTTCATTTTTTGTCATTAATATTCGTAATTAGCGACCCGAATAATCCCTGGGTACCAATTTTCATCAAAATCTGACTTTTTTAAATCTGCCATTTTGATCAACGCGGCCCGCCATTTTGGAAACGATAAAGTGAACGTCAAAACACCATCTAGGCGAGCTTGAACCGTCGTCACCGCGATGATTGATCATTGAAAAAATATAAATAAATAAAAATCAACGAACAAACGCAATTACTTAACCTTTGAAACATCCAAGTAGGGCTCCCAAACCGTAAAACCTCGTCCAATAAGATCGATCGCCGCTCTCCTGAGTGACGTGTGCATCGGTAATTTCGGCGAATGAGGAGCGTGTAACAAGTGAGTAAGGGCCATACTCGTGTGTCTCGCGAGATTGTTGTTACCAATGCCAAAACCTTCGGCGACCGAGCTCTTTCTTCTTTGTTCGCTGTCTCTGCGTTGCGTCGTCGTCGCGACGTCCTGACCGAATTCCGCGCCAATCACACCCAACAGGACAACCGCGGTGTTTTGTTTTCTCTTTAATTCGGCCACGCTCGAGGGTTTTCTCGTAATACTGATTTCCTCGGCGAGTTCTTCCTCCTCGTCGTCGTCCTCCTGTGCCACTTCACCGGATGGCACGGGACTTCCCGACGGTGCACTTTGACTCTGTGGTTGAGGCGCTATTGGCTCTTGCGTGCTGTACATCGGTAAATATTGCGACCAATTGTCGACTAGTGATTTACGTCCCTTCGGACCCATACGCCCTAATTCGGCGAGTAGAAGAGCCTGAGCCGCTTCTCTAACCTTAGAAAACGAAAAAAAATTATTTTTTTTTATCGCAATTTTTCTTTTTCCTCAAAACATTCGCCGAGAATCGTAAATGAATCGTTCGAAAACCTCGAGACACTGATGCTGCCATCTTCGCGCCATCATCTCGACCTGCGGACGTTTGAACGTTTTCGAGCCACCCTGCGCGGCTACTTTATCCGGCAATAGAACGCAGTGCAACGTCGCAAGCAACGACCATCCTTGTTTTATCTGCGCCTGTTGTACCGTAAAAATTTCCTCGTTCTCTTCCTCCGCCTTGTTCCAATTTACGCCCGCACGGTTTCCGGGTCTGAAATTAAGAAAATTTTTAACTAAACACATTTTTTTTTTTTTTTTTTTTTTTTTTTTTTTTTTTTTGCCGTGCACGTTGAAAAATAACGAAAAAGTCCTACGTTAGAGGGTTTTTTTTTTATTATTATTATTATTATTATTGGTTTTTTTTTTTTTTTTTTTTTTTTCTACGAAAACAATATTAACATTTTTTCACCTGTGCATTTTACGATTTCTCTCCTGTTCCGGCACAAATGTCGCGTTGTTCATCGACATTAGGGTATTGGCTAGCGCGACAACCGCCAAAAGATGATTGCTCGTTAGTGTCGTTGATAATTCCCAATGCGCCCGCGCCGTAAACGCTTTGGTTAATCTGTCCCGCCTCACTAATTCGACGGGCAAACGTTGCTCCAATTGTGTTGCCGGCTCGCCCGCTGGCTCGAGTTGAGTTTGCCAAGTTGGCAACAATAGCGACATGTAGCCTAATTCGGGTGGGAAAAAATGATTCATTTTGAAGAAAAATAACCAAATTACTTTGTAATTGGAAATCTTTTTTCCGAAGCTAACTCGTCATTACTATGATTGGCTGAATCTCAATTTTTCGAAAAATCTTAAAATTTCACAAATCCAAAACTAATTTTTCGATCTGTCAGAACACTTTAAACGCATTGATGTTAAAAAAGACAATTTGTTTTTTCTCACGAAAAGCCTTCCTCTATGAGAAGGTAAAAATTTATTAGAATTGTTCTTTTACCCACCTCCCTTTGACAAAACTCCGAAAGACACGGGTACCATTGGTCTCAGTAGTCCAAGTTTACCCTCGCAGACCCTGTCGAGATCCGGATCCATGCCCCAGGCGTGTAAAAGGCTCAGCAACAATTGTGCCACTTCCATCGTTGCATTGGGTTCGTTAAACGCACCGTTACGTTTCAAATTTCTCACAGCGTCATTGTTGTTCCAGCCTTCACCTACCAATTTTTTCGAACGTAAATTAACGAAAAAATAAATTAAAATTTCAATTCGAATATATCGCAATAATCGTCGCTCTATTGATTCGAGCGACTACGAAGGAGCTCAAAAACGTGTGAAATACGATTTGAAAAACAACATTTTTCTACGATCAACAAATCCGAAAGCGTGTAACTGAAAGTAAAAAAATGAAGAATCAATTTTTACGTGTTAAAAATATTACGTTTAACCGAAATTAATGCAAATGTTTGTTTTTTTTTCGCATTAAAGTCATATCCCGCGTGTGCCTAATGAAAATTAGTGTGCTGCAACGTCACGACTAAAAAAAAATACAAAGAGTAATTTTATTCAACATCTTTGTTCGGATTTTGGATTTGAATGAAATTGAGATCTGGAGTACAAAAGGAATATTGAAAATACGAAAAATAACGTTAAAATTGCATTAAATCTGGACAAATTTTTGAAAATCAAAAACATCGATCTCATCGATTGCTTTCGAATATTCGTACTGAAAAGTTTTTTTTCCATTATTTAATTATAAAATTCAATCTTCCGTTCGAGTCGACATTGCTCAAAAAGAATTTCAAAATTCCCTTTTTCCCCGGACTAATTCAAATTTTTTTTTACCAAAACTGTACAGCCGAAAGAAAAAAAAATCGCAAAAATCGCTCGCGTTATTGTGAAAAGTGAAAAAAAAGTGAAAAAATGTGAAAAAATGTGAAAAAAGAAAACTCTCTACGGATAACACGGACGAATAGTTACGACACTGTCAAGCAAAAAATGTGAATTCTAGTGACAAATCCATGCGTCTAGGAGCGAAGATTATTATTTAAAAAAAAAAATCTTTTCTTTTTAATTTCAATAAAAAAATAACGAAAAAATTCTTCGCTCGCGACATTAAGGCTGACCTTTGCCATCGAGATTCGACGGCTTGAGGCCAACGCTCTCCGCCTTGGCCTGCAACTTAGTATGCACATTTTCCGCGCCCTCCTTCATTTTAGCCAATATACCTGGAGAAGAGGACATTACCGTTGAGATAATCGTTTTCGTATTATTATTTTTTTCAAACATCATTTTTCATCCTCTCTTGAAAAAACACATTCTTCTATACTACACGAAAAAGAAGAAAAAAACTATAATATTACAAACGTAGAAAAAAGGGGGATTTAACGAAAACAAAAAAAAAACAATTACGGTGTGATTTCGTGGGAAAAATTGAAGGTTAATTTTCCTACGTGTAAGGAAAAAAACGTGAGGCAGGGGTTTTTATCTCGGAAAAAGTGGAGGGTTATTGTTATTTTTTGGTTTTCCAAACAAAACGATAACGGGAGAAAAAGAACGATTTAATTTAAAAATAAAAATAAACGATCAAACAAAGAAATTGAAGACGGTACCGTGACGATCCTTTTCCTTAAGAATTCTTTCAACGTCGCCCGCTTTATCCTTGACGCGACCGAAAAAGTCTACAAAATGGATATTAACAGTTTGTTTTGTTTTTTCGAATTTTCGGTTCGTCCTTAATTTTTCATTCGTTCGGATCTTACCTGCGATTTTTTTATGAGCATCGGGACTCGCCGACTGGGTGAGAGCGGCGACTTTCTGATACTCGGACGCCGAAATGAGGCCCTGAGCCTCGAGCGATCCCGGTGACATCGAGCCGTACTCGTCGCTCAATAATTGTACTGTGTACGAATTTTGATGTGTGTTTTTTTTTTTTTTTTTTTTTTTTTTTTTTTTTTTTTTTTTTTTTTTTTTCCCCCGTGTATCATTTATTTATTGTATATTTTGTACTCAATTAATTCGCAAACCGTGAATATTGGGGAGGGGATTTTTTTCATTGTTTTGTTTTTTTTTTTAATTAATTTGCATACCGTGAACAGTGGGGAGGGTTTTTTTTTTATTTTTTGTTAAATAATTATCTTACCTATGAGCGCTTCGATGTCGAAGAACAATATGTGACTCTCGGGATCCTTCGGATTGCCTCTGAAGCCCTGTATCATCAAAGGCGCGCCTTTCGCTTTTATCTGATTGCCATTGTCGTTTCCCGAATTGCCGTGCAATTGTTGCAACTGATGAAGACCGCGCTGAGTAGCGTGCCGTATCGCCGATAAATTTCGATGTCTCAAACCCCTGAATGCAATATTTTGTTTTTTTTTTTTTTTTTTGTTTTCCTTTCTTTCGTTTCTCTTGGTAATCATTAAATTTTCCGGTTTTTCCGGAGATCGTTCGATCGTTATCGTTGCAAATAATGCAATTTCATTAATGTGGAATTGAAATTTAATGATCGTCAAACATTTTGTGGTAAAAATTATAAAAGTAAAAAATTAAAAATAAACCAGGTCTTCACCTTAATAAATCGTTGTTCAACGATCGTTTCTTCTCGTTAATTCGAGCACTTACCGGAAAAAGTGAACGGCAGGATTTGCAAGACCGAGCTCACCGCCGGCAGCGGCAGCACTGCCACCCGAAGCGGTTATCGTATTTTCGTCACAAGCGTAAAGCACCTCCTCGGCGATGATACCTTGGGGAAAAAAAAAAAAAAAAAAAAAAAAAAAAAACAAAAAAAACAAAAAAAACAAAAAAAACAACGAAAGTAAAATCATTTTCATAAAAAAACGATCCTTCGATCGCCGATAGAGAATTACGAGGAATGTTTCATTCTCACCGTGCAATACACGATCCAAATGTCCGGTTTCCATCTGCCACACGTAAACAGCACCGTCCGAACAACCGACGATCATAAAATCGTCGAGCGGCCTCCATTTTATCGTCACAACCGGGAACAAGTGTCGCGACGCGAGGACAACGCATTTACGCTCGGCGAGCGAGAGAAGTGTCACACTGTGATCCGAGGCTACGCTGCATACGCACTTTTGTATACGAGGCTGTAATAATAAAAATTGAAATAACAATCTTACCAATTTCGCGATAATAACATTCTTATATTTTAACATTTGGACGTTTAATTTTTTTTTTTTAATTGTTACAATTAAACATTTTAATGTTTTGACATTTTAACATTTGAATATTTTAATATTTGAACATTTTAATATTTAAAAATTCTTTTACATTTTAACATTTTAACAATTTAACATAAACAAATTTTAACATTTATTTTGTAAAATGAACAGAGATTAAAAAAACAAACTTACGCTGCAATTATCCGGTGGTACCATCAATTGTGTGATTTCACCGGCGTGAACGCAAAAACGATGAATCAAAGTACCGGCGTAAAGATCCCAGAGGCAGACGGCAAAATCGACGGAACCGGAAACAAGATGAGTACGATCGTAACGGGAAGCTGCGCTGTGAGGATACAGAAGGCAATTAACACGTCCCGAATGACCGATGAGTACCTGATGCGGTGGCCAGTCTGAAATGTGAATTTAAAAAAAAATTAAATAGCATTTTTTTCGAACAGTTAAAAATAATTTAACGGGCGTAAATGCTTTCGAACGATAAACAAAAATGTCAAATTAACTAATCTCAGTAAACGTGAAATAATTGTTTTTTTTTTTTTTATAAAAAATTTTCAATAATTCACTCGAACGGAACTATTCCGAATTTTTTTTTTTTGTTAAATAAAATTTTGAATTTTCTCATTACCATCGTAATGTTGATGATTGCCGTGTAACAGCTGTAACATGACCGTCTGTGTCGCCGGCACGATAATAATACTGCCGTCCTCTCTGCCAACAACAAGACGGCTCTGTTGCGGCAAATACATGCAAGCGGTCAATTTAATTCCGTTCGCATCCCCCGAATCCAATTGATCGAGGATTCCAACCGGTGACGGTTTCATGGATTCCCATGCCGCTGTTAGGCTCGTTTTTATCGTCGGCGGTAATGCCGGCTGTGTCGTTTTGTCGTTTTCATTCATTTCCGACAATTCCTCGGCCGTTATATCCGGCACCGTCCACAGTATAATTACACCCTCGCTGTCACCGCGCAACAAATACTTGACGGTTTTGTTCTGACGTTGTACGGTCACGAGCCTCATCGCGGGCGGACAAGAGAGAGGCTGGCGGTGAAATTATTCTTTTTTTTTCTTAATAATTTCACACATTTTCATGGATTATTGGACATTTTTGAGTTTTTTTTTCTAGTATCGTGAGAAAAAAAACGGCGATTTGACAAAAATAATTGCTGGGTTTACCGAAATCGCTGTTACTTCAATTCCCGACGAGTCTGACCGTTTATTCTCTTTATAATCGTTTGATCTTTCGAACGACGCTCGATCGAGGTGGCTACGATTTTTTTTCTAATTTTTTACACATCTTCAAAGTCGGACACCATCGGTTTTGACCATTTTTTTCGATAAATCGTTTTGCAGTTCTTTTCAAAGTGACTTGACGATCAGAAAAATCGAGCGATCGGAATGAGTCGAACGGCATTCTTCATGTCCGTTCCTGAGATTTTCGAGACGGTCAAGCTCGAGCAAAGTTATCGCCCTTTGAAATTTCGAGGCTTCTCAAAAATGATACAAATTTCTCGCCAATTACGAAGAACAAAACTGATTTTTCGTTCCAAACTCAAAAATTCCACAGAAAAATCGTATTAAATCGTAGAATGTTTGCATTACCTTGTCGCCAGGTTGCGCGAGGGTACGGTACAAGTAAGGCTGATCGTACTCGGCCGCTGGTGTGTGAAAGCTCTTGTTGTCCGCTACACTACTGCTCGTACGTGAAGAACATTGAGAAAAAAAAAAATGATTGAGCTTGAAGACAAAAAAAAATCTCACCTAAAAGCGTGAGAGGCTCGAACAAGGAAATGTTCGTCATTAGTGGAAAAAGTAAAAATAAACGAACAAAACACACAGCGCGATCTAGAACTAAAATTCAATTTACGCGAAATATTCGCAAAACATTTTCTGAGCCTCTATTTTTTTCTTTATTTCATTTTTTCTCGCAATTGGAAAAAATTAGAATTTCCAAAAATACCGAGTGCCTTTTTTTTAAGTTAATTAATTGATTAATATTTTAACACACCGAAGCCCGAACAAACGCGTGGATATAATGGATTTTGGAAGTAAACAATTATAAAGATAGAAAAGTAGAATTTCCTGACCTTTGATTTTTTTTTTTAATCCGTCGATTTCACCCTTCAAAATGTTTTTTTTTTTAACTCGTGTTTTGTGTCAGTGGTGCGTGCAAAGCGATCGAAGCAACGAGAAACATAAGCGAATGCCGTGCCAGGTGCCGAAAGATCGAGATAAATATTTTTTTGCTGTTTAATCAATTTTTTTTAAATATCGAAACAACGAGAACGATTGAGATTGAGAGGAGGTCGTGAAGTATTCGATGATAAATGAGAGTGAAAAGTACGATTGCGGGACTCGTAATTTTTTTTTTTTTCTTTATCCGAATTAAAAGGTTCGTGAACGACGAGAGAAACAGCGAGATTTATACGAAAAGTGTAAAAGAAAAAAGGAAAAATAGATGGATAGAGATACAGAGTAAGAAAAATGGTAAAAATGGTAATTATGGGGGTTACCTGCTGAGAGCCTTGCCCTTCAGCTTGCTAGAACAGACCGTGTCCCCCGTAGATTGTGGTAGAAGTAATGTTATGTGGAAAGTCACATCATCGTAAGAAAAAAAAAAAAAACAGTTCAAATATGTTAAGTAAATTTTTTTATATTCGTCATTTGTTTTGTTTTATTTATTTTTTTGCTAAATACTTTTTCGTGACAGCGAGGGATTGAGAATTGAAAAATTTTACATCTATTTTGCAAAAAAAAATTAATCAATAGGATCGTTGTGTGAAAATAATTTTTCGGGACTTTTGGACTTTCTTGAAAAGAAAAATTACGTTTGTGATTGGAGACAAAAAAAATTGATCGCTGCATAATTTCGTTCGACATTGAGGATTATTGTGTTTTTTTTTTTGGTTTGTTAAATAATTCACGATGACATGGTGCGATGACATGATGAATATGCATTTTTGGGACTGTTTTTACGATTCTAAAAATTGTTTTTTTTTTTCTGTTGGTAAAAAACGAAATTTAATTGTGCATTGCGAGCAAGTGTCTCTACCGAGCAGCTGTCTTATCCATAGATTATAAATTTTATGTTATTATGCTTTTTCGTCACGATATATATTTTGTTTTTCAAATTAATTCATTATTAATTGTTAATTAGTTTCACAAATGTGTTTCATCGCACCGTAATGTGAAGACTTTTTTTTTTTTTTTTTTTATCGAAAAATCGAGCCAGTGCCATATCCCATGATTTTCAAAGGATTCCTAGCCTGTACAGTCTCGAGCGAAAAAGATAAATTAGATATCAACGAAAATTGAGAAAAAGTATTTTTTTTTGTCAATCTTCGATAACTGGGGAATTAAACGATTCACAGAAATGGGGGAAAAAAAATTCTGTGTATTGAAAAATATGAGCTATTACACATCGGGAAAAATAGATGCGAATAAAGGAAAATTATTACAAACATTTTAAACAATTTATTTCAAAATTGTGACTGAAAAGAAATGAATTTGCCTTCGTGATAAAAAAAAAATCCGTTTAAACGTATGGAACTCGGGTTTTTTTTCTTGTCCTTAGGGGGTTTCAAATTTTTGTAATATTAATTTCAACAAATTTCGATTCACATTTTTCCTTCTATTTTTCATTTTTATCACCATTTACCGAAAAATCCTCGTGAGAAATAATTTTTTTTTTTACGCAACTGCATTTAAGCTAAGCGTCGTATCGTGGAGGAAGACAAAAAAATGATATTAGTTGAAGAGCTCTCTACCATGAGACAAAAAATACCCAACTATCATTACAAACGAGAGTGGTGCTTTGAGAGTTAAAAAAAAAAAACAAAAAATATATATATTATATTAATAATATAAATATATATATATATATATATTTATATTTATATAAATATCAGTGCAATCATTACGTGCATGAGTCTACCTTTCGATGTGTACCAGAACCCTATAATCAATGAAGAAATAAAGAAATCAATAAATAGTGTGTGAATTAAGAAAAAAAAATCGCCAAAAAAGTATCTCTTTGTTTTTTTTATAGTAAAAAGTTCGTAAAATCCGATTGCAAAATTGTTGCGTATTTGTAGAAATGAAGGATATTAAAGAAAAAAAAAACAAATTTGACACGTCGGGAAAGAAACGCGAAGAATTTTGTGCACAAAGATCGAGAGGAATGTAAATTCGAGTCGAAAAGTTAAGTATCGAGCTGTCTCGGTTTTTTTTTTAATTAAATTTTTTATATAATTTTTTTATTTATTAATTTTTTTTTAAAAACGTACTTTGCCGGTAATTTGTAGAGGTATCCGTGTCCCTCGTCGCTCCATAGTATAACACGATCCGCTGCGAGAAAATCCCCTGCCATCCACCTCTCGCTCGGCGGTGCGGTTACCGAGCACAGAACCGAAAAATCTCCAGCGTCGAAGATCTTGTGTTTTTTTTTTTCAACGTAATGTAAAAAAAAAATTTTTAGTCAAAATACTCGCTAAATATATTCCATTGCTTCGGCGAAAAAAAAAAAAAAAGAAACACCGGCGAGGTTAGACAATTTTTTTTTGCCACAATTTTTTAAATTGTGGATTTTTAAATTGATGCGGAATATTAAGGATTTTTATTCTTTGTTTGGTTTGGTTTGAAAAAAAAAAACTTTTAAGAAAATTCAAATCCGTTACAAAGTTATAGCGATAAATGTGACCGAACATCGGGTTCAGACGGCTAGCTGGCCAACCTGAAACGCGTTTTTCTTGAAACTATGCTTTTGGACAGTGTCAGCACGATAACTCAGTCAATTTTTAATATTAAAATTTTTTTTTTTTCATCCTGATAATCATTTTCTCTATAGTCTGACGGGAGATTTTTTAAAATTTTTACCGTACATTTTTTACTGTAAACAAGGGAATTACAGAAATTCTGTAATTCCTTTGTTTTTGAAAAAAAAAATAATAATGCTAACCTGCCAATATTTCGAGCAAACGATGAGCACGGTTCGCTGATTGTACGGGCAACAGGTGAGCGCGAGAGCGTTCAGACATCTTATTTGTTTGCTCTCGTGCTCGTAGAGCGGTTCGCTGTTGCGATTCTCGTGACCGAGGAGGGTCCAAACTTTGACAGTTCCGGTGGTCGTGAGAGCGAGCACGACGTCATCTTTAAAAAACGTGAATTAGTTGTTGCAACGAACGAAATCATTTAATTGTGGAAAAAAAAATCAACATTCAAAAGCGGCAGAAAAAAAAACGAAACCTCGACGTTAACGAGCATTGAATACAAATTAAACTTTTTTTTTTCTAATTAAATTTTCACAAGTAAACGATTCTAGTTTACGGTATTTAAAAAAAAAAACTATCAATATTTTCCCATTCCAATTGCTATAAAAAAAAAAAAATTCCCGCCAAAGATCACGCCGAGATCCAAAAAATAAAATAATTTTAGTGTCACATCAACCATTTCACTAAATGAATAGAAAATAATTGACAGTTTTTCAGACAATTAAAATGTTATTTAATCGAATTTAAATGAAGATCCATCCACCGTGTAAAGCCCGTTTAAAATTTCGGACATTTTTTCCATGCACAAAAAAATTACCAACGAACATGCATGAATCGTTGATGAAAGAACCCGGTATAATAAAAAACCACAAATACACAAGTCCCGACAATTAATCACAATAGTGTTGCTTGTTACGAGTTTTATTGTTGTCAGCATGCCATTCCGGTGTTTTAAACGAACAAAAAAAAAATCTATGTGTACGTATGGTTTGTAATGATTTCGTGAGAGTATAAAAAATGTGATGTTTGTGAATCTACGTAAATTTGAAATTAACGAAACTTAATTGAAATATATATGTCAACTGATTGAGTCGATAATTTGCGAATAATTAGAATAATCGTTGTCGATATTCGTTGAATTTGACAAATAATCGATAATTCGATATTTCGCGAACATTAAAAATAATCAATAATTTGATATTTCTCGAATATTAAAAATAATCGATAAATTCACATCTATAATGAGCAATTGAGATAAAAAAGTGATAGTAAATGACAACAATATCGATATCGACAAATGATTGTAGCAAATGAATAAGGGGTGCATTATATTTTCGTAAAAACACTGTACGGGTTGCAATCTTCATTAGTAACGCATAAAAATGGAATTGTCCATGCCCGCGTTCTTGAACATTCAAAAACCACCGTATCAAAAAATATTTATACTCATTCTTGTGTGTGTATTGTTTTTTTTATATCGTAGTGTAAAGTGTGCGATTTTTTTTCCATACTTACGTTGGCAATCAAATTTGCTCTGAGAGTAATGTGCGGGTGTGAAATGAATGGCCGAGAGGACGTGTTATTTAGTCATGACGGAGAGGTGTTAATAATCAAAATGAAGAAAAATATAGAAGGTTAAAGCTGCCAGAAAGAAAGAAAAAATAATAATCACGCGAGTTAGTTAATGCCAGTGGGGAGGTAAAAAAAAATCATTTTCATTACTTTATGAACGAACAAATAGAAGAAATTGTGATAACGAAATAAATAAATAAAATGATAAAAAATGAAATAGGCATCGCGATACGCGAGCTGATGAATCAGCGAACCAGACCTTTTTTTTGCGATCTCACATGTGTAACATGCTGCAACATCGTAATTTCCATTAAACGCAAATTTATTGATAATGTAATTTTATTCGAGAAAAAAAAAAAAAAAAAAAAAAAAAAAAAAAAAAAAAAAAAAAAAAGTACAAAGAACCCCAAGGCAATGTTAGTTTTCCCAACGGAACGGTCTCGAAAAGACGAAAAAAACTCGTTTGTACAGTCAAACGACAACGTTTGTAACAAAAATACGTCCATCAGATTTTTAACGCAAGTGTAACCGCTAGGTACCGTTCAAATGACGGGAAAACAATTTTTTGTTTTTAATTTAGAGAAAAACGAATGAGATAAATTTAAAAAAGATTTTTAGCGCCCACATGACTAGTAAAATAGTGCCAGAGCGACTTTAACGATTTTTTATCGTTCAAACATATTCCCAGGACAACAGCACGATCTATAATAATTGATTACTCGATAACGCATGGACGTAACACTGTTCAAAAGATTTTTGAACGGCAGTGACAAAAGTTCGATGAAAATAATCAAAATTACAAATAATTATAAAAATAAAAATAAATAAAGGGAATTGAGAGAGTGGTAAAGATGTTAAAAGGTAGAAAGCGTATGTGTGACGAAGGTGTAACTAACTTGTGTGCACGTAGAACCGACCTTTCCGTTTGGCCGGCCTCAGTACGTGCAACGCGCTTATCCAGTCTGGATTAACGCGCGAGCTCAATGTGAACAGGACCTCCAGACTAAAGGGATCCATTACGAGAACCTCGGGATAATATCTGAAATGTCAGAATTTTTCTATAAAAAACGATATTCGTAAAACATCTTGTAACAAAATTTTTCGAGTTACTATTAATATTTATTGCCGAACACGGTCCGGCGTCGCAAAGTGTCGTATTACCGATCGGAAGTACCTTTAACAACGCTAGGACACGACGAAAGGATCGAAAAATTAATATACAACGAATCGAAATTACGAAATAACAATAATAATCATTGTTATAATAATTGATTTATTTATTTATATTTACTAAGTTTTCGATGTTCCGTCCATGCTTGCCGCGCAAAAGTTACTTTCGAGCGACCATATTATTTTGTTGATAATCTCGCCGCCGGAGTAGCGTCGAACGGTAAATGAACTGTCGAATCGGTATCTAACTTTCTGAACGTATTCAATCGTGTTTCGAAATTGTCCTAATATCGAATTTGACGAAAATCATTTAATGATTTTCCGAAGTTTTCGTTGGGTTCTTCCGTTTTGTAAATCCCCCATCAACGTTTGAAAATTTCAACTTTTCCGAGCTTAGAAACGATATTTAAACATTTTTAACCGTAGATACAATGATTTTCATGATTTTAGGACATTTTCGATAGAGCTTATCAATTTGTTTGAAATAACAACGAATTATCTTTTTTTCAAACATATACAACGCGTGAAAAATTTCAAATTCTTACCCCGAACAAAATAGCCTAACGTCTTCACCTCCGGCTGAAACGTAAGGTAGCATCTGGGTGTGAATATTGTTGAGCTTTACCGCCTCTCTGCACTTTCCATCGACCAAATCCCAGGTGCACATCTCGCCACTTTCGCTGCTGCTAACGATGTAATTTTGTTCCATAATAACGCTGGCCCTGCTAAGGCACATTATAGGCGCCGTGTGACCCACCAAGAGACATCTCGGTGTCATCTGAAAGAAAAATTAGTTTTTTTTTTCCTCTCCCCGATATGGACTAATTTTTTTAATGGAAATTTGTTTTGGTCTTTCGTTGAGGAAAGAAAAAATTGTAATCTACGCGGAATATACCTTGAGGCTTTCCGGTTCCACTTGCCACAGACATATCTGTCCGTCGTAACATCCCGTAACGAGAGTTTTTTGATCTCGAGACAGATAAACGCATGATATACAGTGAGTCGGAGCGATTCTGCCCCAAAGTACAATGGGCACCACTAGACTCGGGCCTGCCGTCATTTTTGGTCAATCTGAGGACAAAAAACATAGTTAACGATCGGAGTCTTAAATTTTTCAAGTTGAAACTTGAAAAATATGTATTAAACAGAATTGGATGGGTAACGTAACGTAAACTCTATTCGTTTCTCCTTTGCAAAAAAATTGTACGTCGAAATTGCGACTAGCGAGACGCGCGTACGAGCTACCTGACATTGAACGATAAAAATTTTATACAAATTCAAGTCGCTAGATTGAATCAACGCTTTATCGTCAGAGTCCTACTCAAAAACTGGATAGAGTTTCTTGCAGACTTTTTTGAAACGTGACAACTAAACGGCACGAAACTCTCTTCTCAAATATTAATAATCGTCGAGTCTCCGGAGTCCCAATGGAATTCCTGCCGTAGTTAGAAAAATTCGAACGATCCAGTTACAAATTAGAATTTTAATTCGTCGATATAGAAGTAACATGAAAGTCATCAAGGATTTGGCACATTGACGAAAGACCTAGGCGCATAAAACAGCTTCCAAGCGCAACAAATGGTGGATATGACGTTTAAAAAATACGAGGTCTTAAGGGCTGACGCAACTGAAATCGTCAATTCAAGTATCTCTTTATAGAACTTATACGAGCATTTAAGTGATTTTTCTATTGAATTCAATGGGCACCTGGATATTTATTTTTGGACCATTAAAAATTTAAATAACCGCTAACAAAACCCGAAAGACTCAAAATACTTGGAAATGCGTATTTCGATTTATGATACGGTCGAGACTTTTCCAATTCTCGTTTCGTTTTTTAGCCAAATTCCGGGCTGTCGTAACAATTTTTTCGGGGATTCCCAGCATACGGTGAAAACGTTGAGAACCTTTGTTTTTCCCTTCGAAAACAAGAAAAAAATGAGTTTTAAAAATTTTCCTCTCTATTTCGGAGTACCACTGAGCGTAAAACCTCTTAATGAATAATTCTTTTCCGATATAGCTAAAAATTCGTTTTTTTTATGCTCGGTACAAAATTATTGAATTTTGAGTTTCAAAATAATGTTAATTCTCATAATACGTATCGTGCATATATTTAGACACATATGTATATGTGTATATGTCGGTAACGTGGCTATAAAAGAAACGAGAAAAATTAGTGCGTGATCGGAATTTCTAAAATTGAAATTACGCCTATCGAAACCACGAGATCTTTTGTTAGAAGGAAAAAAAAAACGTCAAAGCTGTTTCAATTAGGAGGGTAAAAAAGCGTCTGCTACACATCGCTTTAGACGTCACTGACAGTCGCGCACTTCTCCAAGATTGTACGTTTTTTTTTTTTTTTTATATTTTTTTTATTTTCTTTCGTAGTCACTTGTCACGCACGATAGACCGCGATAGAACCGGGAGTAAGATGTCAAAAGAGGGCGGAATTAACGTTTCGTGTAATTACCAGAAATTATGATCGACGACGGCAAACAGTTTTGGCGACGCACACGCGGGGAGTGGCAAAAATGTGCCAAAAGTCGTGGCCCGCGGAATCGTCACTAAAATCCCGACCGAAAAGCCATCTTGAAATACGCGAGTCCCAACGAGTCCACGGACGGGAGCGATCAGCTGTTTTTATCGTTAACGTTTGCGCAGTAAAACGGTCTGACGTCACTTATCCCGAAAATCGACGAAATCCGCAATTATCCTAATCGAAATTGTGTTAAGAGGGGCGAAAGGGTAATTATTTTCAAGCTCCAACCTAAATAACTGTTTTTTTTTTTTTTTTTTTTTTTTTTTTTTTTTTTTTTTTTTTTTTTTTTTTTTTTGTCAAATAGCGAAAATTGATTCATTTTCA
Organism: Oxytorus armatus; assembly: GCA_958009045.1. Taxonomy (NCBI): domain Eukaryota; kingdom Metazoa; phylum Arthropoda; class Insecta; order Hymenoptera; family Ichneumonidae; genus Oxytorus; species Oxytorus armatus. Next base: position 17,320,496 of record OY253755.1, read on the forward strand.
CACCATACGATAATATTCTCTACTCGTTATTTTTTTATACCGCCGACATAGCAATCTATTTTACTACGCTTATGATAAAACATCGACGGACGGGGTGAGTGTGCGCTTTGAGAAGCGCGCCAAAATTTGAATATGAGCTGTTGTTCCGTTATACACGAACCGGCGTGTAATTTTGGTCGTCGTTTACGACCAAACTTATGACTATGCAAAAAGATTTCCCCTCTCTCCGTGAACACTCGGCCAAACATAATCTACGCTTTCCCATCCGAACTATCGTAGTCAAAAGACATTCTTAGATTTCTTACCCCGAAATCGTATTTAATAAAATTTAACTAAATGTACGGTATGGTTATGTCCTCCGGAGGTGGCTTCTGGCATTCGATAGGACAAAAGAAAAACCTCCTAGCGTCATCTAGCTATAAACTTTCGAAAGAACTTGAAGAAAATTCTCGATGATTCGTCTCTACATTCGGATACCGTGAATTTGGGTAGAGATATTTTCCCGCTCTCGTTACGCCCGGCTAAAATTTACGCGGTTCACGCTCGACCGTTTTTCTCGTTTCCAAAAGGACAAAGAATCCATTTGTTAAAATGTCAAACGGTAAAATAAGCGTTCTAAAATTCGCGAAACTGTCGGAAAAAGCTTTTCCGCCGACAAGAGGATCGGCACAGGCGGCCGGTTACGATTTGCGAAGGTAAGTCCGAAAATATAAATTTTACAAAGAAACTCGTTAACGATCTACTTTACCCATCAGTTTTATTGTCCTTTTTAAGTTTCATTTCTTAAGCCCTTTTATATGAATTAGTAAATTTTTACGAAAACGCGCTTTGTCATTGACAAAGCGCTTACGATTCCGTTGTTCCGGCACGTGGAAAAGCGGTAGTGAATACAGATTTACGAATAGCCGTTCCCGACGGTACTTACGGACGCGTCGCACCGCGTTCGGGTCTCGCTTGGAAACATTTTATTGACGTCGGTGCCGGAGTCATAGACGCCGACTACAGGTACAAAAGACAACGAACCTCGGTATCCCTGTATGAAATTTTCCTCACATTATTTTCTATCGTCAGAGGTCAACTCGGCGTTATACTCTTCAATCATGGATCGGAGGACTTTGTAGTGAATCGTGGCGATCGTATAGCCCAATTAATATGCGAGAAGATCGTCTATCCGGAGATCGAAGAACGCGAGGAACTGGATTCGACGGAACGAGGAGCATCGGGATTTGGATCCACCGGAATGCGGTAACTTTACGTTGGACGCGGATAGATCGCTTAAAAACCATAACGCACGTCGGTAATATCTTTTTCTACTTGTACACAGCGGGTCTGCGTCTTTGTAACAAATCATTCATAATTATCGTGTAGTTTCTAATTTTTTTTTGTAATAAAATTCAAACATGGTTTTTGTGTTTTTTTTTTTTTTTTTTTTTTTTTTTTTTTTTTTTTTTTCTTCTTCTTCATAAATTGGGTAGTGGTTCCGTCCGAGCCGTTGGTACTCTGACGAGAGCTAGGATATTCTTGAATTGTTCGTGATTAGCGTCGCGCAGTAGTTTAAATATTACACTCTCGGAAGTCGCTATTACGCAACCAATTTCTTTCATTCTCTGTTGGGAACGACGAAGGATATTAATCTATAATAATTGTTCGAGGATATATCGTCTCGTGAAAAAATTATCAAGTTCTTACGTCCAACGCAAACATTTTGTCCTCTTGGGTTCTCGACGATATACAATCGGCAACTACGTGAACGTTGAAACCATCTTTTTTCAAATCAATAGCCGTATTTTCGATGCAAACGTGTCCCTCGAGTCCCACCGGTACAACGGACTCCGGTCGTTGCCCGGAGCAAATTTTCGAAAGTTCTTCTCTGACCTAAATCATTAATTTTGCATTATTCAGGTGATAAGTTGTTTGAAAGAAAAAAAATCTGAATTATAGAAATCCCGAATTTTTTCGGACAGTTTGAAATTTCATAAGCTCGTTTCATCGATTCTTGCGAAATTTCACCCCTATCATTCGTCAATGACACTTTACCGATATATACAAAATTTTACTACAAAATTGCACGAGCCGGGGTCTCGACACCTGTGTGAAATTAAAAAAAAAAAAAAAAAAACATTCATCCGGACACTTTTTCTAAATGTGATTTTTCAATGATTCGAAACGTTCACGTTAAAAACAATTATTTTTTCCATTCAAAGACAACTTCCTCTATGAAACAAAAACATCCAAGGTTGACCGGAGTAAAATTTGAATAATTCACGAAAGCTCACCTCGGCTGTACACATACCGAACAGAGTCTTTGCGAATGGTCCTTTTGCATTCGAAATATCGAATTCGGGGACTGTCGGACCTAGCGACTTTGGATTTTGCTCGGTAACCAACAGTGGCACTTTTAGTAGCTTGCACGCATTTATCTAACAACAAAATTATACAAGAATAGAAAATATTTCATCGAAAATTAACTACTACCGAATAATAATAATAAGGGGAAAAAAAAACTATTCGAGTAATTTTATTCAAAATCTATGTCCATTAACTTAATAATTCAGATAAATCCACTTGTTTATCCGCTCGGGAAATATTTATTAAACTACCGAATTATTTTTATCACTCGTTCATTTTGTTCTAAGATTGATCGCCATTGCCCCCGCGAATCTCATAAAACTCATAACCTCAGCCGATTTACGAGTGAGCTGATTTTAAGCACATCAAAAGTAGGATACCAAAAATATAGTACTCGAATTTGTAAAAGAAAATGAAGACGGTAATTCTAGTGAAAATACAGCGAAAATTGTAGTTTTTGTAAAAAGAAAAAAGAAAAACATTTCGATCCATGATTATTTAGAAGGCCGTAATGTCCGCAAATAACCTTAAAACCGACGAGATTCGGATGAAAATCAATTTTGATCCATCTTGACGGATATAATTACCAATTTCGAGGTGTTCGCTACCATCTTATCAAACTCAAAGATCCCTTTAGCGAATCTGGTCTGAACATCGCAGATAAAAAGTGCAGTTTTGCCCTGCTTCAGGATCAATTTCGTTGGATTCACAGACATTTCCGATAAATTAATAACAAATATCACTTTTATCGTTTCTTCGTCGGAAATTATATATTGAAATTAAATCCAATATTCGCTGTACAGTGAGATGAAAAGAAAAAGCTTCTCAGTCGACCGGTCGCGCAACAACTGATCCTATTGCATCGTTATCACAAAATAATGCAACCGATACGTAAAGTACGATTTTACGCATTAATATCGTAGAAAAATGTTGACAAAGCTTTTCTTATCGCACCGACTGGCAATCAATGCAAATTAACCTTAGAACTAAAAAATATAATCATTGGGTAGTGGTTGAACGGATGATTCTTTTCAAAATTTGTTCGTACGACGAAAAATGGAATGGCGCAGTAAACAACAAATGTCCCGTAACGTTTTTTTTTTAAACGCATTAAAAAAAAACCGCCGCTCCTCCTTCAAGGAGATTGAAAAATTTTCTCATACGCGTGCGCGCGTCTGATTTGTCCCAGAAACGCTTTGTCAAAGGGCGGGGGGGGTCCGGACACACGCGGCGAAGTGTTTCAGCACGAGCAGTAGCAAAATAATGTTCCTCGGACGTTGGACGCTCGTGGTGATTGAACATAGTTATTTGTGATAGAAATAAAAATTGAAGATTATCGAATTTTCAGTTGTTAAATATGATAGGAGACGTTTCGTCGAAGAGATAACGAATCGTGCATATACGTCACAATAGAGATCGTTGTTTTTTTTTTCTTTTCTCAAAGATCTCACGCACGCGTTGCTCCTTTGTTTGATTACATCCTGAGAGAGGTGGTTTCGTTACGAAACAGTGAAATAGTAAACAAAGAATATGGCCGTTGACACGCGTGTTACGGGCAATGCCAAGCCTCTCATACCGTTGTTTACAAAAGCGGCTGATTGCGTTTACACGAGTTGTTATTGGTAAGCACTTTCGTTTTCTCATTAACCCTGGAAAAGATGAGTTCTTTTTTTCGGTGACAAAAAAAATATGAAGCAAAAAGTAAAATTTCGCAGTACTGCGGCAGATCCCGCGTTGGATCGATAAGTCGACGGCGGTAGCGGTGAAATACGTGAATTCGACGCGAGACGGCGTAAACAGCGTTTGGGACGCGATTTTTTCTTTATTTCTTCGTTATCTAGAAGAAATTTTCTCACGTATGCCAAACCCCCCCCCAATGTACCAAAGTACAAATAACACTTTTCTAAATGTTATTTTCCGAAAAGTCGTTTTATAACGAAGTTTGACCAATGAGAACGAATTTTCGAGTCGCGAAGGGATTTTGTATTCTTTTAATAAATGGCGGGAAAATTTGAGACACGTAGATCGAGTCACGGATTACGAATTATATTTTCTTCTCGATCCCCCCTTCCTCGCGCACCGTTTCTAAGCTCGGAATGAAAACGGCGCGAATATACGATTGACTCGCTGATTGTTCGTGTTCTTTGTAATTAATAATTTATGCGATAGATAACGCGCACGAGAACTAAACTCACGGCACACGATGGCCTATTTATCGTGGTGAGTCCTACCCAAGGATTTTTCATAGATATTGTTATAATACAAAAAAACAGAGATTTTGAGGGAAAAGAAAGTCAACTCCGTACTACTTTCAACGATAAAAATTGCATTATTCTTTAGTTCGCCATTTTGAATTGACATTGGATAAAAAAAAAATTTTATCCAAAACATCCCTCCGGCGGTAAATAATCCGGCAAGCAGACCCGAAATATGGAAAGATTTTGTTTTCATTCGGCATTAGTACGCAACTTTTATTGAGCTTTATTATAATATGTAGGTCAATCGTAATTTCTTTGCCCCACCCCTCTCTCTCTCACTCTTTCTCTCTCTCTCTCTCTCTCTCTCTCTCTCTCTCTCTCTCTCTCTCTCTCGTTGACACGCACATTTTGTACAGCGAGGAAAACGTGTGGAAGCTCTGCCAGGATGTGGCGACGAGGCACGCCTCGGAGCTCCAGCATTGTCACGTTGCTTTTATCAGCAATCCAGGAAGGAGCGTGCCATTGTGGCGTCAGAGAGCCGGAAAGGACGAGGACAAGCTTGTCGTTTGGGTGGGTGTTTTTATACAATTTACACGAATGGACCCCGAGGCAGGGCAATTTTTTTATTTTTGAAATATAACCCACGTTTAGAGAAACTTTCCAACTTAGGACTAACTTAAGAAATTACAGTGTTTCAAACTTTATTATGCAATCTATTAAAAAAATAGCGTTTAATAAGTTATAAAAAATTAAAAAAACCTCTGGTTAGACTATAGAGAAAATAATTATCAAGATATAAAAAAAAAAAAATTAGATGATATTAAAAATTGACCGAGTTATCGCGCTGACACTGTTTAAAAACATAGTTTCGAGAAAAACGCGGTCCCATTTATTGCTATAAATTTGTAACGGAGTGGAATTTTTTTTTTTTTTTTTTTTTTTTTTTTTTTTTTTTTTTTCCTTCAAGTTCTCAAAAGAATACGGAAGAAAAATCTGTAAAGCAAAAAAATGAATTTTTTGAAAATTTCACGGGTACGTGAGCCCTTAATATGCATTTAAAATTTATTTTTACAATAATAGAACGTCGAAACGGAATTTAGCAAGATTAACACTTCTCCATTGTCGTTTTTTGACTAAAGGCTGATTCTCATGTATAAACCGATTTACGCTGCACCAGCGCCACAACCGTTAACATTTACGAATCACGCGCCCCTTCCGGTCCGTATTTTCTCACAACTTTCCCTCGTTACTCGCAGGATTATCACGCTATACTGATTTACGCACCGGACGATCGCGCTGTCGTTTACGATCTCGACAGCGCTCTTCCTTATCCAACGCATTTTTGGAAATACGCCACCGAGACATTTCGCTCGGACGATGCTCTCCGCTCCGAGTATCACAGGAGATTTCGTCTAGTGCCTGCAAGCGTTTACTTGCAAAATTTCGCCTCCAATCGTCAGCACATGAAACGAGAGGACGGCACGTGGATCAAGACACCACCCGATTATCCGCCTATATGTACATCAAGTACGTCTTTAAATTTCGCACTAGTAGCTTGAAATTCCATTCAAGAGGACGGTGGCACGATTTTACTTTTACGAGGAGAGGAAAAAATTTCACTGAGATCCTCCGATTCTTTACTTTAGTTATGTCACACTTTAGTTATGTGGCACCCCCCCTAGCGGTTCCTAAATGCACTTGCCGTACTTCCTAAATAGTATGCATAACTAGCCTGATTTTTGTTTTTGAATATAACCTCGAATTTTCAACTTCTATCGTTTAGTTCTGTTCGTGACGCGTCTGGCTCGAGGTCCCTAAATGCACTTTTCACGCTTCTCAACGGTTAATTCATCGCGCTCCGTTATTTATTCCGTACATAAACTTCAAATTCTATTTCCCATCGATTATTTCGCTTCGGGACGTGTTCAGCGCCACCCGGTCGTCACTAAATGCGTTTTTCATAAACTTCCATAGTTTATACATCGTGCCTGATTTTTGGATTTCAACATAATCTCAAAGTTTTACATCCCAACGTTTATGTTTATGTTTATGCGGAACGTGTTGCCGTCCCCTAGCGGTCTCTAAATGCACTTTTCGCACTTCTCAGTAGTCGATACATCGCGCTTGATTTTTCATTCTCAGCGTTATATTAAATTTCTTCGTTCCACCGTTAATTTCTCCTCGTGGCGTCATCAGCGCCCCCTAGTGGACCCTAAATGCACTTTTGTAGGTTGCGCTAGTTTGCACACTGTGGCTAATTGTTTTTACGAACATAACCTCAAATTAATACGACAATGCGTTTATAAATTTTTTTTTACGTGGCAATTTTGCAGCCTGCAAGGATAACCTCGATATGTTCATCAACATGGATCAGGGAATGGGATTGGGTACGGTAATGAGTCTTAAACAGCTAGTAAATCGATTTTATCGACCGAACGTTAATCCAGCCGTAGCTCAGCCAACGAAAACCCAGGCCGAATCTTAATCGGAATGAAAAGAAAAGAAACATTCTTTTTTCCTCTCCAGATCCGCGCGTAAGGCCTAAGGATTTGGATTTTTTTAAATAATTTAACAAAAACTATAACGATTCGATCTGAGATTTGGGCGGAAAGAAGATTTATTAAAAAAAAACATCAGTTTATCATTTCAATTTTAACAAAATCTCGAACGTTAATTCGAAAATTCGTTTTTTTAATCCAGGGAAAACAAGAATGACTTTGGTGTCCTTTGGCAAATTTTAGAGAATCTCCTTTCGAAAAATTGCGTCGATAGGGGGAAAAAACACAATACCTTTTTCTCTTATCCGACATGTGCGGAATTGGAAGTGAGATATTTTACCGCCATTTTCTTTTTGTTTTCACAAGTGTTCACTTTCGAGTGTGCGTACTCTCGATCCGCGCACTCTTTTCGCTCTCGTCCTAAAAAAATATAATATTCATATATATCTCGCATCTTTCGAAACACTCTGGCAGTAATCTTTTAATCATCTCGATTAATTATCTCACGAAAGACCGATGACCGACAATTGCCGGCCATCAAGAAGATTTTTTCGAAAAAAATATAAATAAATAACTTCTTTTTCTCTCTCTATTTCTGTTTGACGCCGCGCAATGGCGGATATAAAAGCGTGGTTTTTTTTACTCCTCGCTAAACAAAAATGTAATTGTAATTACGATTATTGTGATTCTTGTGATACTTGACACTTTCTACTTTGAATACCTTTTGCCAATTCTTAATCTACAACAATACCACTTTTTACTATATGTACTTACCGGCAGAATCCGCGTGTGCAATCCTTTTTCGTTCGCGCTCGTACGTTGGCAATGAAATTGAAAAAAAAAAAAAAAAAAAAAAAAAAAAAAAATCGCAACAAAAAATGGGATCACAAGCGCTCCATCTAGGAAATTGTAGGTTTTACTCTCGTCGTTGTGTAGAGAGCGATCGGAAAAATTCTCGTGCTAAAATCGCGATATATTATTATCAAATGACCAATTTCCAACATCGAAAACACGAGCATCGAGTCAACGAATATATTTTTCTAGCTAACCGCGTAAATGGAACCTCGACAACGAAACCCAAAAAAAACGTACATCAGACGATCAAAGAAAATTAGACTTGCGTTAGGTAATATTCCTTCCAACGATTAACCCGCGTGATTTAGGTTAGATTATTTTTTCTTTTCAACCAACGAGAAAAAAAAGTATATCGTTTTTTACGGATGGCAAAAATTGGTAGTTATTCGATAAACTTTGACAAGTTTTTTTTCTTATGATCTCACGAGCATTGACCATCCGAAAGGGGTAGTATCAGAACCATCGAGAACAAGATGACGCTGTTGTCACGAAATGGGCGTCTCAACGAGGCACAAAATGGCCGCTATATAAATAGATATATACAGAACCGTGAATTGAGAGTTTTAAAATTCGCCGCCAGATGTCGGTTGACTATTGTAATGAAAATTGTCGCCAACGTTCGAACGCGATGAAATCCAAAACGATACGCAATATTTTCCTGCGATTTGCGTACTGAAAAAAGAAATGCTGAAGACTCGCAAGCACCAAAAAGTTCATTCACTCTTCGCCTCTCAAAATTTTCAATCGACGTTTCAACTCTTTCTACTTTGTTGTATTCTCGACGTAAAAGTCTAAACTTTCGATATACCGTACAGCTAACAATTTTGAGTGTACTCTATGTAAATTTTCAATTTCGATAGAGGGCGCGAACGGTCAAGCATTTCGATTCGAACAAAATAATCCGCTTTTTTTCGCTTTCTCAAAGTTATTCTATAAAAAGAATTAAGTTTTTTCTTTACAAAAATGATGTTCCAGAGAACGAAGCATTGTTTTTGTTTAGATATCGGGTTCATTGTTCACAAAAATAACTCTTTATTCATAAAAATTATTTATCGACAAAGATAACCTTTCGATCGGAAAAAAATGACTTTTTATCGTGAAGAATTATTGTTTTTCCGGGAAAAGCTTGAACCACCCAAAGAGACGTGAATTCGTAAGAATTTTCTGTTTCTTTCCCTACAAACTGTCCGATTATACCTCCATCATCGTTTATATATCGTAAAAAAAAAAACCATTTGCGTACAAGCATTAAAATAATACCGTTTTAAGAATATTTCGTATTTATTATACATAAGATGTGGACGATGTGTCTCCGGGTCATTTGTGATTCGACGGACCTTTTTAGACGGTGATACACGTGTATATATATATATATATATATATGTATACATTTATACATATTATGTATATGTGTATATACGTATATAATAATAGTTATACAGTTTTTTATATTCGTCGGCGTTTTCTCTTGCATCTTTGTCAAACGGCGTGAAACGCCTCGCTTCGAAACCCCAATACTCGGGTGTCGGAGTTTATGGGTTTGAAAAAAGACAGAAAAAAAAAAACATGCACAAGATCGCTAATATATGCGTCGATGTGATTTTTTACTCTCGTCGCTTTTTGCTCATTCGGGCTATGGTTTTTCGTCCCGAAGCCAAACAAAAAACAAAAAACAAAAAACAAAAGAAAAAAGAGAGGAATGGACGATGACCCGACCGCGTTGACTCTTCAAATGTTTATTGTATTTATCTTGCAAAAAAAAAAAATATATATATATATACTATCTAATTACAAAAACAAAAAAAAACAAATAAAGGTGAATTAAATCGAAACGAATTTTCGCCCCATCGTTGTAAAATGAAAATAAAAAATATATATATATTCCTCGTTTTTTTTGTCGCCTCGTCTCGATCCTCTGGGTGGGAAAAAAAAAAAATCTCGAATCGGTTTACGACCTCGCGAAGCGTTTCATAAATTATGTTGGTTTTTCTTTGTTTTTTTTCGACACTTAAATACACGTTTATATAGTTAAATAGTTAAATTTATGGATACTTGGTCATGATATATAACATACGTGCTTTTTTTTTAGTCTTTCTGTTCGATAAAGTATTGAGCTAGGATAGGTACCTGTCTTTTTTTTTTTTTGGCGGTACATCGGGGACTATTTTTTCCCCTTTCGAAGTCGATCGAATTCGTCGATTATTATCACACTTCGAATTGCACTTTGCACCTTTCGAGGGAGCAGCCCCCCGTGATATTAAAAAAAAAAAACAAAAATAAGGAATTTCACGAATTTTCTGTTTTCCCATTTTTGTTTTTTCCTCGTTTTCACTTTTTTTTTTTGCTCAATTTTTTCCTCTAGCTCACGTCCTGTAGTACGGTCTTGCCATACCGTATGTCGACATGGGAATATTGTTTTTTGACAAATGCTGAGCATCACCCTGATCGTACTCGACATCGTAATAAATGCCGCTCTGATTCTGGAAAGGAATAACAAAAATAACAATTATTAACGAAAATAATGAATTTTTTGAGGTTAGGAGCGGCCATTTTGGTTGACAAGGCTTCTCGACTTGTAGTTTTTCGCTCGTACGATCGTTATTTGCAGTTTTAATCGTCAATTGCGAATGTTGGAACGATAAAAAAAAAAATCAGAATGGTTTTTCTCAAGTTACCGCTAGTGACGAGCGTGATTTAGGTCGCGGAACGTGAAAACCACTGCTCTGGGGTATCAAATCGGCTCTGTCTTTGTCCTGCGGTTCGGAATCCGAACTGTCGGGCTCCGGCTGATTGTGTCTCTGACGAGGTCTCGGCGGTGCCTGAAGCCTCGGCAGTGGTACCGGTCTTAGCGTCCCGTGTACGCTCATCGTCGGATAACCAAACATCGCTGAACTCGGCCTCGTCGGTCCCATCGGTTCCGTCTAATTGCCACGAGGCAAAAGAAATACGATTAATAGAAAAGAAATGGCACCCGAAAAAAATCGGATTTTTTTGCCGAAAAATGACAATTCAAGGGGAACGAATGACGTTAAAGAAATAATAAAGATCCGACAATAATTGGAATATCAATCGAATGGCGCTTGAAGAGATAAAAAAAAAAAGCTTAAAGAAAGTATTTAAAAGTGAAATTTGTAAAATATGGCTAACCGCATAGACATTGGCCGTTGCCATGTGATCGGCAATGTGAGCCCACATGTAAGGTGGTAAATTCGTTGGTGGGCCTTGTTTAACCGATGCCAAAGTTCCCACGGAGCCAACTCTCGCCAGGGAACCTGTCAAATTCAATTAAATTAATTGAATTAATGTTCCAACATCGGATTGAATTAATGCAAACATCGGAGAAGCGCGTGTAATTAAGAAAAAAAGGTACATAATGAAATACGACGTACCCGGTAAAGTTCCGGGTATTCCACCTTGCATGTATCCGTAAACCGGTGAACCTACGGCTTTTTGCTCGCGCGACCATCCGCGACTGTAATATTTGAGAAAAAACATTGCGTGACTTTTGTGATTGATCACTTTGCGGTCACCGAATGAAATTAAATGAAATGAAAAGAGAAAAGAATGAAGTAAGTGAAAAATTAATCCTCGTTAAAACATAGAAAAAATTATTGACAAGTTGTCATTGACAATGATAGTCGTTATTGACAATAACAATTGTTACTTAAGTTAATAGTTATTGAAGATAATAATTAATAATTTTTTAATATAATTTAATAGAACGATAATAAAAAGAAAAAAAAGAAGAAATACCTCCACATTACGAGACAGACGAGTGTCAAAATAATGATAACGAGTGCAGCAACCGACGCACCGATGGCAACACCTAAAACTTCACCGTCGACCTCGCACTGGGCACCGTAATAATTTCCCGTACAGGTGCACCGCATCTGATCGCCCTGATACGAGCAAGTTCCCCGATTGTTGCACCGAGTCGAGGGACACGAGAGACAAGATCTTCCCGCCTCGTTCGCCTCGTCCTTGCGCGGATCCTTGAATCCCTTACCACAGACGCAATTGAAACCACCCCAGGTGTTTGTACACTTTGCCGAAGAATGACAATCGTTCAATTCCGAAGACGCGCACTCGTCCAAGTCTGACAAATGAAAATGGAACGGAAAAACGTTGAATCAAACGAAAAATCAATTTTCATATTTCAATCGAAAGAATTAACGTCGATTTGAAGAAGAAAAACCTCCGGTTTCTTTAATTAATTGTACGTATTTAAATAAGTTTTCATAAAAAACTTTGAAAAACGTTATTGCAGCGAGCGATCTATGGTTTTGGAAGGAGAAAAAATAGTTTACGCCATTTTACCTTGCAAATTTGAGATTGATCCCGGTGGACCATCGACGTACACAGCGCTCTTCCCTATATTGTTGTTTCTTCGGTGAATAACACCGAGAAGATGCCTCTGTAGTTCACCGGCCAGTGCCGGTCTCGCGGTTCTCGGCTCGTAAGTGAGCTTTATCGTGGCATTAACGAAAACTCCACCCTGTCCTTGGCTAATGTCACCCTGATAAACGCCGTTTATCGAGGAACCCATGTACTCGTCGGAGAACGGCGTCATCGACATCGCCGACTCGATCTGTAAAGATAGTGGAGAAAAAAAAAAAATAAAAAATAACCATTTTCTTTCTACCGAAGAAATCATTAAAAATGACATTTTCTTATGGAAAAAAAAATGGTCAAGATCGATTTCTATGGCCCGTAAATGTTTATTTCGAAATTCTCCAAGTACCGCTCTGTTTGCCTCGTAAGCGAGTGTCCGATAAGATTCCGAGTCCTTGTCGCCGAGTCCCCGGTCCCAAACGACCTTCCGATCGTAGATCCGATCGACCCTCATCGAAACAACAATACTGACGACCCTTTTGCACGGCAGAGAATGCAAAATTCTCGCGTAACCGGGCTTACAGTGACACGCCGAGACGCCCTGAACCGTTGCGCAGGCTTCGTGCTGACTGGCGTCACAAGTGCTCGCGTCACCGACGATACAGGTGTCTATTCTCACCGGCGGTTGAGTCGGCCGACGATGATACGTTGGCCTTTTCGGTGGTCCATTTGGACGAGGCGATACCGATGTATCGTCGGGCTGTGGTACGGCGTATCTGTAAAAGTACGTTAATCGAATTAGTTAATCGAATTAGTTAATCGAATTAGTTAATCGAATTAGTTAATCGAATATTAGTTAATCGAATTAGTTAATCGAATATTAGTTAATCGAATTAGTTAATCGAATATTAGTTAATCGAATTAGTTAATCGAATATTAGTTAATCGAATTAGTTAATCGAATATTAGTTAATCGAATTAGTTAATCGAATATTAGTTAATCGAATTAGTTAATCGAATATTAGTTAATCGAATTAGTTAATCGAATATTAGTTAATCGAATTAGTTAATCGAATTAGTTAATTCGAATTAGTTAATTCGAATTAGTTAATTCGAATTAGTTAATCGAATTAGTTAATTCGAATTAGTTAATCGAATTAGTTAATTCGAATTAGTTAATCGAATTAGTTAATCGAATTAGTTAATCGAATTAGTTAATCGAATTAGTTAATCAAATTAGTTAATCGAATTAGTTAATCGAATTAGTTAATCGAATCAGTTAATCGAATTAGTTAATCGAATTAGGGGAGCGAAAAAAACAAATAATCGATATGGGTATTTGAGAAATTTCTTTGCTCTTTGGCCAATGATCGGCACACTAAAATCGCTGTAGATTTCCCGATGGTGTTGAGCCTCTTCGTAATCCTTCGAGCTACAAAATGGCGCTCGAGTCATTCGGTTGCGATTTTTTTTCAATTTTTTACAGACTTTTCAAGTTGGAACATGGAATTTTGCCGATTTTCGGAAACACTCCGCCCTCGGGTCGCTTCTCCGGGTACGGAGAATTGGGCTATCGGCACGAAAGAAACTCCATTATCCGAGTCTACTCTCGGCGTTTTCAACGCGCTCCGTTCGCGAGTCCGACCGAATCGGTCAAACTTTAACGAAATTACGGCCATTTGGAATTTCGTTTATACGGTTTCGGGAAGATGGTCGAACCTTTTATTTTCATCGTTCGTTTCGAGTATCGATTTTCGAATTTTTCAATTTGATACTAACCCAGTGCCAACGATCGGAGGAGCTTGCGTCCTCGTTGGTTGTGGCTGAGGAACATTCGTCGATTCGCCAGTCTCGTCCGTGTTGTCGAAGAGATTCAGATAAGTCCTTTTACCGTCGATACTCACGAAACCTTGACCCTCCACGGCCAAAGTCAATATTACATCGGTACCGCCGACATTTACCGGAACTCTCGCGCTCTCACCTGTTGACAATAAATTCAGTTACGGTCCGCGTGCTTCAAAATGTGTCTGTAAATGATTTTGAGTGCGTTTCACTGTCTTTAAGTGGATTTGAGTTTTAACGTTAGCGTTTAAATGTTAATTGTCATTGCCTTTGAGTAGCCCAGATTATTTTTAAGCGCAGTCCTTTTTTCGAGTGCATTTGACCGTTCGAAAAATCCTTGAACGTTCCCAAATGCTTATAAATGGATTTGAGTTATAAATCGATTATTTTTAAGTGCTTTCGAGCGTCGGCAATGACGTTCAAAGCTCCGTTATGTTATTCGATCGTTAATGTTAACGATCGTTTACCGTTAACGGTTTGTTAAGATGTTTCGAGTGTCTTTGAGTGCCTTCGTCCTGTCCGCTCCATTTTTTTTTTTTCGACCAATTCTCTTTCGAAAGCCTCGCGTTTCTTTTCACCAAATTGTTCGATAATGGAAGAAAAAAAAATTCTTACCCGAACCACCACCGGGTCCTTGAATCGCCGATACCGTAACGTCAAAGATATCACCGATCTGCGGATGTCTCGGTGGCGCGTAAGGTCTCTGCGTCGCTAAGCCCGGACTTGCCGTGTAATCGAGGGTATCGTCGAGTACGATACCGGGTCTCGGACGATACGAGTATCGTTCGGTCGGCGGTTCACTCTTTGTGAAACTTTCGGTCGGTCTTACGCGAATCGCACTTTTAACCCCGTGACTCGTCGTCTTTGCGAAACTCGTTGGTGATAAACTTTCGGTCGGTGATAAATTCAACTTTGAATTCTCCTCGACGATTTTTCTACTCGGTTCGAGGTCAACGGTACTCGAGATACTCGATGAAATCGTCGACGTCCAACTATTTTCATCGGTTTTTTCGTTCTTCACGTTCGTTGTTTTTTCGTCCGTCATTGTTCTCGTTGGCTCGATTATTCGTATCGACGAGCTGGTCTCGATGTTCAGTGTCGTCATAATTCTCGAACTCGGTGTCTTTCGCGTTTTCATCGATCCGCTCGCGTTTTCTCTCTCGTTCTTTTTGTTCTCAACGCTCTGTTTGACCGTCGAAAATTTCCTCGTTGTCTCGCGCACTTTCGTCGCGTAATTTGTATTTTTCCCAAAGTGACCCTCCAACGGTATAACGGGTCTCTGTGAATTTTCCGACGGTCCCGAGTCGTTTCTTTCGTCCTTTGCGCCGTGTTCCGGTATGGGAAATGGTCTCGGATCCGAACCAAGAATCAACGTATTTTCCGCTATTATTTTCTCCTCCTTCAACGGTGGCTTGTATTTTTCTGATTTTTTCGTCGCTTCCTCGTTCCTGTCCGTTGTCACTCGGTAATTCGTTTCGTCCTCCGGATTTTCCGAATTTTCCGAATTTTCCGAATTTTCCGAATTTTCCGAATTTTCCGAATTTTCCGAATTTTCCGAATTTTCCGAATTTTCCGGATTTTCCGGATTTTCCGATTTTTCCGGTGGTCCATTGTCATCCAGTTTTTCGACATTGTCGCGATCGTTCGGGAGCAAAGTGGTCGTTGGTTTTTGGGAATTATTACGATTTGGCTTTGCCACGTCCGTCGAGTCGTTTTCGTAAAAAGTTGGTTCCCGAGGTGGCATCGGTTTGTACGGTGGTACGGGACGTCCGTTACCGCCTGTTGGGGAGCAAATCAAATTTTCGTTATTTTCGGATTAGTCCCGTTTAAAGGGGAAAAATGTTGGAAAAAAATGTCCGATCGAATCGCAAAAATTCCTTCCGTTTTACGTTTTTTTTTCGCGCGACCAATATTTTTCGCAGAAAAAAAATCTTAGTGTTTTCGTAAATTTTGCGATGTAAAGAATCCGAAAAAATGTATCAACATTTCCGATAATTCCAAAGTGGTTGGTCAAAAATGATCAGCCATTTTTCAGAGTAAAATGTTGTGTGGTCGATTTCACTCGGAAGAGCCCATAGACAGCCTCCCCAATCAATTCGTTCCGGATGGGGTAGAATTTTTACCTGGTCCGTAGGGCCGATTCCAGGGACGATTTCCCTGTGGCGCAATGGTCTCGGCCAATGGACCTCCGTTGATAAATGGCCTGATCGGTCTTTCCGGCGGCAGTTGATTGATCGAGGGTCTGTCGGGTGCGGGTGGTTTTTCAAATGGATACGGATGATCGGGCGGCGGATTCATGCCCGGTGTATCAAAGTCCGGCGGCAACGGTGGCAGATCGGAAATTCTTGGTGGTCCACGATTATTTATTCTGTCGTTGAATAAAATAATTTAACGATTTGGACAATCGAATGAATTTGAAATATCGATAAATTAATGAAAAATTTTAATAAAAATATAGAACGTTTACCTCGTAGCTTGGACGGGTTTGCGAGGTCTGACGGTATTAACATTCACATTTCCGTTTAACAATTTTACGATTCCCGTTATAATGTCCTGAATATCGGGATTAGCTTGTCGGTTGGCCGGTGCGACGGTTTGTAGAATAAGGGGTGACGGACGCTCGCTATAGATCCTCGGTGTGTCTCGACGCGGTTTTCTCATTGTCCGATCGCGATGACGATCTCGTTGGTCCTGTACCGAACCGACCGGCTGACGGGGCTCCGACGAGACGCCTCGTCTCCGCGGAGCCCCTTGTCCTTCCCCCGACGGATCGTCGCTCCTCGTTGGCACGATACTACGGGAACAAGGGACGATCGTTAATAAAAACGTTTTTTTTTTTTCACTCAAAAAGTTAACCAAGCGCACTAAAATCTATTCACTCGAATAAGCGAGCACTCGAATAAGCGCACAAATATTTTCACTCAAAAACTCAAAGAAATGTCACGGAAATACGTCGAAACGGTCAAATGTTTTCATTCAAAGTACTCGGTACGTCCAATTGAACACTCAAATATATTGGATCAGCCACTCGAATATATTTAAATACGTTCACTCGAACGACGTACCTGTAATATTCTATCTCCGTACCTGTAATATTCTCCGGGTTTCACTTCGATATTGTTCCCGTCGATATGATCGATGCGCTTCGACGATGTCAGCGAATCGAACGACTCGTCCGGACCCGTGACTTTTAACGCGAAAGGCTCGTTATCCTTTTCCTGGCTGACGACGCTTCCGGAGCTCTCGAGCGATAACGCGGGCTGGCTCGTACGAAAATTAAGATTTTCGCGACTCCGTCCCGACGACGAGGTCCTCTCGGGGGGGCCCCTGTAAGCGCTCGCGCTGAGTATCATCTCGTCCCGCGAGGATCTCGAGGTCGTTGGATCGTTCCGTATCGACGGGACACCTGTAACATCGACATTTTTTTTTTCCTTCGACATACGCCAAATTAATCCCTCTTAAAATTCCCTTTCAAATTCACCGACGATACAATTTTTTTTCAATAACCTTTTCAATTAAAAAAGTTATTTTTTTCTTAAATATCCGAATATATCGATTTATTATCGATTATTTATATTTCGCGGGATTCAATGCCCGGAATGGAAATAGCCTGTTCGTTGACTGTACGGCGAATAACAGCTATATCTCGGGACTGTTTGATGGAAAAAAGAAAACGTGATCGAGCAACGAGAGTCGCTTTTCCTGCCGGAGATCCTCACTCCCGTGGATCTTCGATCCGAGAGGGCACGCGGAAGGGCAGACGAACGAATGGATGTTCATGTTTATGTTTATGGGCCATTCCATGGCAATTCCGAAAAATCCTAACGCGTTCGTGCCAACTTAAAATTTTCATTTCTACCCAATTTCATCCTACCCCAAACTGTAAGACGGCCGTTGCGTTTATTCTTTAAAGAAATTTCTAATTAGAAAAAATTCCACGTCTCTCACTTTGCCGAGGGCTCAAAAATCCATCGAAAATTACTTTCAATTTAACGCCATTAAAACCGAGCTTTGACGTTATTTTTTTTTAGTTTGAAAAAAAATTCATAAATAAGGACAGACGAAAAAGAAAATGTTGAACAAAATTCGATTACGATTTCGACTCTTAGCCATCGATGGTTAGGAATAAAAAAATGGCCGAAATTTGCGACAGTCGGGGCGCGACTTTCATCGATTTTGCATTAAATGCCTCCTGTATACGAAAGAGATAAACAGACAGAAGCGGGAAAGCCATGGCTGGGGAAGGGATAGAATGAAGAAAAAAAACTGCAACGTCGACGGTCGATCGTGTCTCCTCGGTGAGAAACGGTACCTCGTCGTCGGACCCCGGCTCGACATTCTTCACCGGGCCTCGATTCGAGGTCTGTGTCCTTATATACATACACAAAACGACCCCCATCCCGTCAACAAAAAATCCTATTATTTGTATTATTTATGAATTTCGATGAAACATCGCTCGTGTCAAGTTTGAGTAAAATTGAAATTTGCAAAAAATGATTGAAAAACTCGAAATAATGGAAATAAGGAAAATAAAAAGTTCGTTGACATTGAAAAAATAAAAATAAATATAAATTCCTCGCGCACCGGAAACGGTTACGTCGACTATTCTCGAAATGTTTATTCATAAGATCGAACGACTCTCACGCGTTGACCGTATCTCAACTTGATTAAATACCGAAAGAGTCGATGTAAAAAAAAGTTAAAAAAAAAACGAACCAATTCCGTATTCCCTTACGGGATTCCTAACGGTATTCCTCCGCGCTGAAATTTCGTAATCATCGGAACGTCGAGAGTCTCGAACGTGTTGTAGTAATAATAAATGTAGTAATAATAAATGTAGTAATAATAAATGTAGTAATAATAAATGTAGTAATAATAAATGTAGTAATAATAAATGTAGTAATAATAAATGTAGTAATAATAAATGTAGTAATAATAAATGTAGTAATAATAAATGTAGTAATAATAAATGTAGTAATAATAAATGTAGTAATAATAAATGTAGTAATAATAAATGTAGTAATAATAAATGTAGTAATAATAAATGTAGTAATAATAAATGTAGTAATAATAAATGTAGTAATAATAAATGTAGTAATAATAAATGTAGTAATAATAAATGTAGTAATAATAAATGTAGTAATAATAAATGTAGTAATAATAAATGTAGTAATAATAAATGTAGTAATAATAAATGTAGTAATAATAAATGTAGTAATAATAAATGTAGTAATAATAAATGTAGTAATAATAAATGTAGTAATAATAAATGTAGTAATAATAAATGTAGTAATAATAAATGTAGTAACAATAAATGTAGTAATAATAAATGTAGTAATAATAAATGTAGTAATAATAAATGTAGTAATAATAAATGTAGTAATAATAAATGTAGTAATAATAAATGTAGTAATAATAAATGTAGTAATAATAAATGTAGTAATAATAAATGTAGTAATAATAAATGTAGTAATAATAAATGTAGTAATAAATGGAGTAGAAACGATTTGACAGGTTGAAAATTGAAAGTTTAAAAGTTCAACGATTGAGGTTCTAACGTCGACTAATCTTTAAGTTGACGATTTAAAAGTAAATTTTCATAATTCACCGTTGGAATATCATTGATTTTCAAAGTCGAAAGGCTCAATATTCACGGTCTCAAAGTTATCAGTCTTTGAGTAGCCAGCTCCAAAATGCACCGTCTCTAAATTCACAATAACAAATTTGGCAGTGCCGAACTCGTTAGTCTCAACGTTGACCGTCTCATAAATTGGTAGTCGGACGGTCGACAGTGTCAAGTTGGCATACTCAAAATTGGCATTCTTAAAGGTTTAAAAAAATTGACCGCCTCAACTATGACAGAATCGAGATTCCGATTTATTTTTCGACGTTTGGTTTCGAGTTCGATATACAGTGAGTGTAGAAAGTATTTGTACACCAGCACTTTTGCTGTTTTTATCCCAAATGATAAAAGATAACAACTGGAAAACCACTGGTCATAATAAACCATCCATTTATTAACCATAATTATACAAAGAACAATTAATAACTTTATTCGTTTAAAATTAGTCATTTCGGATTATTTCATTTTCCAACACGATAACGATCCTAAACGTACCGCGCGCAAAACCAAAGAATGCTTATTTTACAACGTGCGTTAACATTTGAATTGGCCTCCTCGATCGTAACCCCCATAGAACATCTATGTAAAATCTTGAACGATGGTGTTTAAAAACAGGTTGTTTTCACTCGGCAAGAGTTAAAACATTGCAAGCTGAATGGGAGACTATCTCGCCAAATATCACACGCAAGCCTGTGGAATCTATGCACCGACGACTCCAGGCCGTTATAAATAGCTATCCGACAAAATATTCAAAATTATTAATATATTATTAACAAATTCAAGTCAAATGATTTTTTTCGTACGACGTACGAATACTTTTCACACGCCCAAAACAACAGATTTTTCGATTGTTATCGTTATAATTATAAAAAAAACTATATTTTTTCTATAATTATGATTAATAAATGGATGGTTTATTATGACCAATTGTTTTCCAGTTATTATCTTTCATCATCTTTTCGAATACTTCCTACACTCACTGTACATATATGACGAGGAGGCACCTTGCCTTCGGCAAGTATGTACGTATCACTATCCGCGTATACGTGGACGCGTCGAGAGAGATCTTTAGCGATCGTTCGACGCGTATAAGGTATCTCGCCCCTGTGAATAAAACCAGCAAACCAGAAGGACACTCTCCCGTATACGCGGGTAGAAACCCGATCGGCTTCTCGGTTTTCTTTTCTGGTATGCGCGCGATCGTTATGTACGTACTATTTCGATCGTAAAATGCTCGTGCGTGTACGTTCGCGTAGTACGCCTAGAAAACGGCATCTTATCACTGATTCAGACCACGCTGGACGAAATTTAAAAATCCTTTTTCCACATAACGAAGAAGAAAAATAAATGGCCCATGCAAATCGGAAATCTCACATTGCTTCTGTCTCGTAACATTTTTATAAATCGGCGATCTCTTATGCGATACTCGCGAGAATTATTTCCGACGGGGTGCTTTGCTCCGGTAAGCCGATCGTCAATCTCGTTCGAGCAGAACGAAATTCATCGAGCTCGCTATATATATCTTATATCGCTATATATATAATCATCTACTCCGCCGTTGCTTCGTAAGATAAATTACGCGATAAGCCCCGAGGGTAATCTCTCCACCGATGCTCGCCTACCGTCAATATAATCAAATAATCCATGCGATACAGATTTTTTTATTCTCATTTTCTTTGACAACGCAACGGCGTTTTGGCGATGGGCTGCCGAGTCAAGAACAATGGGCTCTCGAACTCTCCTCTTCGACGTAGCTGCGGCACGAATTTTACGAGATTTAAAAATTATTATTTCGCTCACAGTACGGATGTATCGATTTATCAATTTACTTATTTCCTCAGAATAACATTTGTTAAAAATCAAATTTGTTAAAAAACAAAATCGAACATAACGATTCGATCGCGTTACGCTTTATAAGTCGCTGATCAGGGACTCGTTAGTCGAGTCTGTCACGAAGACGGATTTTTCGTTGTTCGGGACTGTGGTCAAAGTATACCATTCTCTTCGTGGAAAGTATACCAGATCCGTACGCGGGATTTTTCGACTCGCGATTATTCGTGCGGTTAATTGTCGCTTGGTAATCGCGTAACCATAGAGAATGTACATACATTCCGAAAAACGCAATTAAAAAAAAAGTCTTTTATATATCTTTTTCGTTTATCGGAAATCGAGAAAATTTGCAATTTGAACGCGCCATAGATTTGAGTCGATGAGCGTGATGTTTGTTTAATCTCAATATTTCATTTTTTGTTTGGTTTCGACGGCACTTTGAACATTGATGGGGGGGAAGAAAAAAAAGAAAAAAAAAAGAAAAAAAAAAAAAAAAAAAAAAAAAAACAATGTGTACGAGAAAATTTGCCAAAATCGATAATCCGACTTTGAAAATGACTAAAAATTTGGAAAAAAATCGTGATCGGATGAACGAAGCGGCATTTTGAAGCTCGAACGAATACGAATGAGCCCCTTTTGAAGTCGCAACTCCCTCCGGAAGCCTAATCACAGCGATTTTTGCGAGGCAACTTTTTTTCTTGAGCCAAAATGAAAATAAAGTTTAAATTTTACAAATTTCTCATGGGTCCCTGTGTCGATGCACTCTTTTCACTCTTTCACTATTATATAATGTTTGTTTATTAAGGGTTTATCATACCCCTGCGCGCGCTGAAAACCGAGTAAATTTGAAAACTTATTACAAAGGTTATACGGTGAAAAGAAGATTAAATTGTTAATTTCACATTTTTTTTATTAAATTTTCAACTATAAGAAAAAAAATTGAAAATTTTTTTTTTTCAATATCAACATCATTTTAACATAATATTGTAATATTGTAATTTCTTTCTTTTTGAAAAGAAAAAAAAAATCTCTCAGACTATTCCTACTACATTATTTTACTAGATTCTTTTTTATTTTTACGACGTCGATAAGGAGGCTTTTATCGGTAGTCCATTTATACCCGTCAAAAATAATGCTAAAGATGAAATAAAAGAAAAAAATCTATTTATTTTTCGTATAGTTGAAAATTTAATAAAAAAATGTGAAATCATGAATTTCACAAATCAAGAGTTTTCTCGAAAATTCTGCTTGGGATTTCCAACTCGGTACAATATTAAAGAAAAATACATACATATATATGGAATTGTCTGAATAATGCATACGAAGGCCCCCTAACGGTATTTCGTAAAACTATATTACAATGAATTTAGTGCGGCTCTTCGTCTCTTCGGAGCATCGAAGCCAAGAGAATTTGCTAACGGTTTGCACCCGGGAGGCTCTTTTATATTCTCTCACGTGTGTCGGCCACTGTGTCACTATAGTATTCTTTTTTTCTTTCTCAAGCATCGCCAATTTCTCACCTTAATCAATTCCCATATCAACCCCATTTTTATCTTTTTCTTTTAACATTCAATTTTCGTTTTATTTTGTATTATTATTATTTTTTCAAATTCCAAAAAGTATTTGATCGCGTTAAAGTCGCTTATAGAACGCGAAGAAATCCTCCGCTTCGCTCGTTAAATTCGCTTTATTCCGCGATCCGTCACTAATTACTAATTAACGCTTACGGTACGTATACATATATATATATATATATATATATATATATATATATATATATATATACGTACGGAATTTTGTACTCTTCTCTCTCATCTATTTTTCGCATATCCCTAATTATTTAAAAAATTTTCTCCCCTCCCCATGCTCCTCCAACTTTAACGGATTGAAAAATAAAATGGTAAAAGTGAAGATTTTTTCTCATTTTTTACACGACCCAAAAAAGTATGTCCAACATTTTTTTCGATTTACAATACGAATTTTTTATCGCGCAATATTATCGTGATTCAAAGAGAAGTAAATTTGTACAGTCACGTTGCGCGAGACTCGTAAATTCGAGCGAAGGATCGAAAAAAAAGAAAAGGGGCTCAATTCGAGCTGTTGAACGCGGAAATTCATATAGAAATTGCGCTCTCTTGAAAGTTGGCAATCGGGATAGAGGATCCATGGTATATACGAAGTACGGGCGCGTTAGGCACGCTAGAAGCGCGTTCACCGGGGAACCATTACGATTCTTACGGTTTTAGTTGCGGTAAAGTAACCAGTGTGTGTCCCGTGCTCCGTCGCAAGAGTCTTTCATCCTCTCTAATTGTTACCGTTGTAGTGGTACAACTTGCTCGCGCGTACGAGCGGCGTTGTAATACGGAACGAGAACCGTGAGAATGTAGGTGAACGAAAACGCGCTCAACGAACCCCAGCCTTGTCCGTGGTCCATTGAAATGCGATATCTTTCTCTCTGGGTTATGTTTTACCCGGAGACGATCGGCATACCGACGGGCAAGTTCAAAATTAACGCTGCCGATCGGCGCGGTTTACTTCGTTCTCGCTATTTTTCTACGCTAAATTGTCCAAACGAAATCTAGCCAATTTTCCGAGTACACAGTGTCTTTGAATGCCTGGGCGAATTTATTTGAGTGCATTTTTGAGACTTTTAAAACGAAACACCGAGTGCACGTTAGAGGAACTTTTGAGTGGACGCTTCGGTAACTTGGACCGTGAAAAACTGTGTATGCAGCCGAGTGCTTGTTTCATTTAGTTTGAGTGGATGTTTTGAATTCGTTGACCGTTGAAAAGTTTCCTTTTGGAATGTTTAAAAGCGGCTTCAAAGAGATTTCAATGCTTAACGGGCTCCTGACCTTTCGAGGTTTCGTACATTCTATACTTGCATATCGATTTCCAGTATGCCCGGAGGATCACGTTTATACATACGAACGGAGCTTTGAGCCCCCGGGGCAGGCATACGTCAACCGTTGCGCGGTACAGCAAGATCGAAGAGAGGGAGAATTGACTTTGGTCCGTATACCGCGAGCGCTCTCGCTCGCGCTCTCGCTCGCGCTCTTGCTCGCGCAGCACCGAGCATTATAAAGCAACGTGTAAGAACGTCTCTCGAGGCGGTAACGGCAGACGCAACGGTATATTCCATCGTTCCATGCCCAATATATTTATTCTTTTCGTAATATCGCCTAATACCGATTTTTCTCTAAACTCCCGATTAATTTTATACGTTTCATCGAGTTACTGGCAATTCGCACGTTTCGTCAAAAATAATACCGAATACCGTTACCGATTAAATTAAAAACTCAACAGTGCCGAAATTTCTAACCTAATGATTATTATTATTTGTATCGTTATTACGACACTCGGATTAATCAATGATTTTTCGATCCAACCGAGCTTTTCCTTTATTATTATTATTTCTTTCATTTCACGCTGCAACTTTCCACAAAAGTCCGCGCTCGTTGTAAGTAAGAACCGCGAATGCCGCGATTTCGTGACACTTTCACGGCAAACGCGGTTAGGCGAAAGTAGAATGACGAAACTGCCCGCCTTCCGTTTTCTATTTTCTTCTCCGCGCGGTAAAATACGCGCTCTGCCGGATGTGCGTCGTCCCGCGGGGATTCCCCCGATAACGTATCTCCGTAACTCGCGTTTGTTACGAAACGATTATTCGACGTACAAAGAGAAATAAAACACGACGCGGAATTATTGTTTGCGATATTTCAAAAGACACCCGGGTGCTTTCGTTTTTGCTAAAAAAAAACGTTTATTCGGCTTCTTGATGCATTTACAACTTCGCCTCGTTAATCGTTCAAACTTCAAAATGCCACTTTATTCAATCGGTTAGGATTTTTTTTCTTCAATTTTTCTACAGACATTCAAAGATCGAGGTTGTTTTTCGCCATTTTTTCGTTTGTACATCGTTCATCGGTGATTTTCAAAGTGATTTTACGATTAGAAAAATCAAACATCGATCCCAATTCGACGAACCGGAGCTATGGGCGATTGAAATTTCAAAAACTTGACATTCTTAAATTTATTTTTTTTTCTTTTCTTCTCAATATGTTCGACGACCCGTTGGGATCGGAAATTTCTCACTGATTACGAGCAGCATCGAAATTTCATCGATCAACCAAACGTTCCGCGCAAAAAAGCAACATTTTCACTGTTTAACAAATTTTTATCCATCTTAAATGAAATTTTTATTTCTCGCTTTTGCTCCGAAAATGATTTACGATAATGAGCGAACTGCAGAATCGGCAGCGCGCGTTAATCGAGGCTGCGGGGCATAAAATGGGGCGAGTTTCGCGCGATGCCGCTGTGGACTCGCGAGCAATTTCTAATATTTTTTTCAACCGTCGAGAACGTATATGTGTAATATAAATATGCACTTGTAACACTTTGTGACTCCTCATAAATATCTGAAAGCAACACGATTTTTCGAGAGCGGCTCGATATTAACGGGACGTTGTAAATTTATCGTAAATATAATATTTCTTTTTTTTTTTCTCTTTCAACTCAACTAAAAATGAGAGTAGCATTTTTTGGATGCCATCGGTAGTCCATTTATACCCGTCAAAAATAACGTTAATCTTTTATTATTTTTTATTCTTTTTCTTATAGTTGAAAAGTTAATTAAAAATGTGAAATCAACAATTTAATTTTTTTTTCATCACGTAACGTTTATAATAATTTTTTTAATTTACACGGTACATTACTCCGTACATTTTTTTTTTACGCGAACAAAAATTAACCACTTCCTGCCACAATCATGTATTTACGAGTTTACGGTATTTGTGTTCTTCGGCGGCAATGTTGCCAATTTGAATATCGTAAAAATGGGCCAAGCGGGAGTCTTGCGCGGACAAAAAAAAATGCAAGATTAAAAAAATTGCTTGGTATAAAAACAAAAAATTTCCAATATATATTTCACATGTAAAAAAGAAGGCAAACTATTTTTACCAATGACACATTTTTCGTTCTCTTAGACCTTTTTTTTATTCAAATATTTAACAAATGATAGTTTTTTTTTTTTTTTTTTTTTTTTTTCCTCTTCTTTCAACAGTCAAGCGAGAGCCATTCGGTTGTTAATCAGCGCGGTAGAGAGATACGGTGAAATTTCGATTATGCGGGTTGGCACGGGGGAAATAAACGTAAATGGGAGGTAAGAAGAAAAGAAACGTTTTATTGCGCTCGACTAATCGCGGTACTCGGTTATTTTTTAATTTTTAATCTAAAATATAAAATTACATCGTCACGAGAAATTATTCGTTTTTAAAAATACATTTTTATTCCGAATTGTGAGGTATAGATTTTTTAGTAAATTAATCAAAAGTAAATTGCTCGATATTTTTTTCAACAAATCATCTTGTTAAACGTTATATCATTACTAATGATTAATTAAAAAATTAATTAGCGACTGATTAACGATAGCAATGAATCGATAATCAATTTTTTTTTCACACAAATCATTCAATGATTAAATAATTAAATCTTTTAAGCTTGTAGAAAATCAGAAAAGAAATAACTATTTTTTTTCCTCTCACTCTCCTATCAAATTCTTGGAAATTCCTAGTTGATTCGCATAAACGCGAAACGAGGCAAACTATAGTTGAACAATAAATAAAATCGTTTAGGCCCCTTTCTCTTCGCCAGGGTGGCACATATACAGGATCGAGAATCTTTGTAGCCGAGGTTATAGTGTCCCACATTTTCGTTAGAAAATAAAAAGTATTAAAATGGCAATAACGCCTTTTTTTTCATAACGCGAATCTTCGATTTTACGTCGTCGGCAAACCAGACTCCTCGCTCTCGTTCTCACGCGATTGACAATATGTATATATAATGTGAAGATTTTTTTAAATCTGGAATAAGGAAATCTTGGGATTTTACGCGTTACCAACGGTCCTACGTCCGTTCGCGTGAATTACGTTTCGCCTCGGCTTTCGAATTATATGCTAATTCTCGAGAGATCCGTGTAGAAAGTGATTTTTTTCTTCTTCTTTAACAAAGCACAAACGCTCCGTCATACTGGAGAGCGAAATCGGATGTATAACTTTGGTATACATACGTAAATTGTGATGTTTCAGGTGGATACAGCATTTCTGATGAGATAAAATAATTGGTGCGATAAAAACCAATTGATATTAATAAAAATTCATATACTCATACATCTGTGAGTTGTATCGATATGTTGATATAATGATATACCGATATGTCGATATGGAGATATATCGATATATTGAAAATCGCGTTTTTTCAGTCCGATGATAATTTGAGCATCGAAATCATCGCGTAAAAATATTTTGTCGTCTGAAATAAACTTTTATTTAATTTAAAAAAATAAATAAACGATAATACAATTTGATACTTGAATTTTGAAAAAAACTACTTTGCAATTTCTCCACGTACATACGACATTGAATAATTTTGTTTAACATTTTTTATTGAAAAAGAAAGGTCTCGACAGATTTGTTATCTTGTTCGAACGATGAAATTCAAATGTCGCAAAAATTGCTCAACTTCCAAATTAATAAATTCACTCTTATTATAAATGTTATTGTAACACGTGCTTATACCGACTTGGACATTTTATTCGTTGTATTCAGCGAATAATTCGCATAATTTGGTAATTCCAAAATCTTAAGAAAAATCAGTTTTTATTTCGAGAGATCAGTGTCGCGAAATTTTCTCGACGATCGCAAAAGCGTTCGAAAAAATAAAACTCACCCAAGCTCCCGAGGACGACGAGCAATAATGCCCGGAGTATCTTCGAGGCCATCTTCCTTGGTTGAAATGAAAAAAAAAAAAATTATCAAAAATTCACTCTTCACTCGCGTTACACCGACACGCGCGCGATACGAAATTTTTCCACTGTCAAGTTTTCGCGTAAACAAAAAAACAACAAACCTCCAACCATCGACGAACTTGCGGCAAATAACGAGGAGAATTGAAAAAAAAATATTACATAAAAAAAAATTAACAAATGGATTATCTACGTCTAGCCAACGGCGGCCATTTTGGTGTCCGGTAATAGGACCCACCGCGTCAATCGCGGCCAGACCAACGACGGCAGACGCCACCGCGAGAAAACTTGCCGACTGACGACCGAACGGTCGCCATTTTTTTTTTCTTTCACGTTCCTTCCCTCTTCTCTTATCCTCTCGTCTTTCTTCGTTCCGCGTCGCGGTCCCACTCTACGGCGCTCCTTCCCCACTCGCCGGGGTCCTCGGGCCCGACACTTTTTTTCCTCCCTCCCTCCCTCCCTCCCTCTCTCTTTTTCTTCAACTCCGCCGGCTGCTTTGGCTACTCTCACGAGTGTCCGGGCTCTTACGGACCGGATGACCCACTTATCGGCTCGACTATACACGATTTTTCGGCGCACCAGCGACCAGCCAGCGGCCGCACGAAACTATGTACTATGTATTTTTGTTTTTTTTTTCTCTTTTTTTTTTCTCTTTTTTTTTTTCTCTTTTTGTACCGCCTTACTCTCGATTCACCGCAATAATTCGATGATTCGATGCTCCGAAAAATTTCCCGCACGATGATTGACCCATTATTCCGCGAATCTGCAACGAATTATCGATACGTTCTTGTTAACCGGAAATCGGGCAAATTTGTTTATTATTTTTTTTATTTTCTAAGATTCCGATATTGTTGGATAAATATTCATATCGAAAATACGGATTTGTGAATGTAAAATATTAATGGCGAGATTATTATCTCCTCGATTTAGACATTTGCGAAATACAAAATAATATTTTTCTTTGTAAATTAAACAATTCGGTACTGGAGTACGATTTTTTAAGGTTCCCGAAAAGCAGGCTTTTCTTTGATTTGGTAATAACTAAAAATGCACACTTTTCTATCAAATTCCCCCTCTTTCCTGGGTTTACAATATAGAAAAAAAAATGAGAACATGCGTTTCAATGAAAAAAATGTATTTAATCAGGCATTTTCTTGTGTAGAGTGACATTTTTCAAAAATAAAAAAATCATATTTTAAAATATTTCCGACCTATCCACTGAAAAGTGAACTTTGTATGGGCTTACCGTGAGCGAATCGAGCGCGTTAATCCAGAACACAATTTGCGATCGCTTTTCGATTAAAACTTTTGTCAAATCGAATTCAATTTGTTAACGAATGAAAAACAACGCGTGTAAATTATAAATTTCCGTTTAAAATTCTTTTTCTTTCTTTACGATTTGAGCGATTGGTAATTGGATGAAATAAAAAAAGTAAAAAAACTTATTAAAAATCACGGAACTTCCAAGTTCTCGTCGCGGTCGTTCACTCTGGACTGGCGGACGATGCCGAGGACGGTCTCTCACACGCGTACACATGCACGCGCGCAGATACAGATAGAAATACACCATGAATATATCCAGCTTCTCCCACTTTGGAATTTTACCTTGCAGGTTCTTTCTGGAGTGTGCATATATATAATATACAGGGTGTCTCAAAATTAACACGTCAGAGTGACACCGGAGGTTAGATTGGCTCCGGACCTATCGGAATAAACAAAATATCACCTCAGTTAAAAGTCTAATGGTTTTCGAGAAAAATCGTTTTTTTTTTTTCCCCCAAAAATCGCTACCTAGTAATTGTTGTTCCGCCACCGCTAGAAGAATAGCGATTTTCCGAAAGATCAAAAAAGACGATTTTACGGAAAATCTGCTATTCTTGTTATCTCGCTGTTTTCGACCACTTTAACTGTGAATTTGCATATATCTGCCCGCACAGGCAAATGCCAATGTGTAGGAAAATTTGCTCGGAAAATTTTAAGAAAAACAGTATATATGGGGCATTCCGAGTAAAATCGGACATTTTTTTGGCTCTTTGGATTACATTGCTGGAGATGTGAATTTTTTAAATCGAGACTTTTTGAAAATAGAACATAGAACACATTTCACGACGAACGAAGAAATCTTTTGGGTCTACCGATTTTGTTGCTAATTTTTTCTCGCTTTCCTCAGGATCGACGGAGTATTTGGTATTTTTTTGAGATTGCTATCTCGCGCATTTTTCAAGATACATTAAATTGGCTGAAACTTTTTTTTCCCAATAGCAATGACGAAAGGTGGCCTACGAAAGTTGTTCCCATGGAAATGCACCGTGCGAAGATTTGAAAAAAAAAAAAAATTCCGGCTCTCGAGACCGAGCTTTTATTTCCCCTAACGAAATTATATTGCCTGAGCATAAAAAAAACAACAGCTACTCCTGTACGTTATTCATTCATAATACACTGTTATAAATACCCATTCTCATTTCTTGCACGAGCCACGAAGTTGAATTACCATACGTCAAAGTCCTATTAATGCGCGAACGAGCGAAAAAAAGGTAAAGCAACAAAAAAACAAAATGGAAAGAAAAAAAAAACGCTATCCACGCACTGCCGAGCGTAAATCGTGCACGAGCGTACGTGGGTCGTCGCCCTTTTTTTTCTTTTTCTCCGTGTGTAACGAGAATTGTTGTGAAATTGCGCTTGACTCGAAAGCATACTTTTTTTTTTTTTTTTTTTTTTTTTTTTTTTTTTTTTTTTTTTTTTTTTAATTTAAAGCAACGAACGTTTTGTTTTCCGTCCGGACAGATGTTTACGTGGAGCGCGGTAAGAAAAAAAAAGAACAAAGGTATGAGTCGCGAAAGGAGGGGTTGAGGTAGTCAGGTCAGATAGGCGTGTTTCTTCTTTTCTTTCTATGGCGAGATCCATTAGCGCGAGACCGCGAAGATGCTGCGAAGGTTATCCCAAAGATCCACTCTCGCGGCGCCTGGAATGCGTTCCAGGCGGGATTAGATCGAGACAGGGGTGTGCGTGCATTTCGTTGCATCTTGAATAGCGTCGGTGAGCATATTTCAAATCGTAGCTTCATAGTTAAAGGCTCACGTACCCCTGCATTCGCTGAAAACCGTAAATTTAAAAAATTATTATAAAGGTTATATGCTGAAAAAATAAATAAATTGTTCATTTCAAATTTTTTATTAACTTTTCAACAATAAGAAAAAAATGTTTTTATTATTTTTAAACAAATATTAACATTATTTTTTTACGGGTATAAATGGACTACCGATGAAAACCATGTGCGCCTCCTTGTCGACGTCATAACTTCACCAAAAATGATCAGATCTGCAAAAATAAAAAGCAAGAATCTAGTAAAATAATGTACTAGTAATAGTCTGACGGAGGGATTTTTGTTTTCTTCTTCTTCTTTCTTTCAAAATAAGGAAACTACAGTATTTCAAACTTTGGTAGGCAATAAAAAAAAAAAATTAGTGTTTAATAGTTTATAAAAATTGCCAAGATTTACAAAAAAAAAAAAGTTACGAACTTTAGACACTGTCTAAAAATATAGTTTCGAGAAAAAACGCGTTTAAAGTTCCCGGTAGGTAGCCGTCCCAACCCAATGTCCGGTCACATCTATTGTCATAACTTTGTAACGGAGTGGAATATTCTTACAAGTTTTTTTGTTTTAATCCTTAAAAGTATAAGGAATAAAAATTTGTAAAAAAAAAATTGATTTTTTTTTAATTTCAGAGGTATGCGAGCCCTTAAATCGATAATTTATTTATTAAATGTTTTGTTTTTAAATACAAATTTTACCAGGAGCAATTATTTGTACGCACAAAAATGATGTTTTTCTTTATTTTCGCGTTAAGCTTGATTTTTTTGTCGTTAATTTTTGCCGTGTACAGTGCTAGTGAAGAAAAACGTGAAACTTATGCACGGGTGATTAATTATTTTTGAATGTTGGTAATTACATGTCGATAATTGAGTTGCGCGAGTATCGCAAGACAAATTAACGAGATTATTGGAACGAAAAAAAAATGATGGGTTGGGAAAATTAACATTAAAAAATAATGTTAATTTTCATAAACATCATTGCACACCGTATAAAATTTTTTTTTTTTATACTTTCTTATTTTTTCTTTATTATCAACTAATGGTAAGGTCTATTTCAACTATTACGAGAGATTGTCAACTCGGTCGGCAATTTCGGCCCTGTACCATCGAACGATATGTCAAATTTTTTCATTTTTTTTCTCGCGAATTCTCTCCCCAACGGTCGATCCCTCTCATTCACAATCGATAAATCAATAAAGCGATACAAAGAATAAAAATCTGTAAAAAGAAATCGATTTTTTTGACAGCCTCAGGGATATGTGAGCCCTTAATAATGTCGTCGGAAATTGACTTTTGCGAGTTTTCAACATATTTTTAGACACTCGTAGGAGCGAAGTGATGGTCGAACAAATTTTAACGATTTATTATAGATCTATGACGCTTCGAAATCCTTAAGGTGAATGCGGCGAGAATAAAAGTGCACATTTCGCAAACAAATGCCAATTTACATTGAGAGCCTCGTATTACGCACCCGAGGGGACTCTGGCCCCTTCTCTTATTTCCTCTTATTTCCTCTTATTTCCTCTTATTTCCTCTTATTTCCTCTTATTTCCTCTTATTTTCTCTTATTTCCTCTTATTTCCTCTTATTTCCTCTTATTTCCTCTTATTTCCTCTTATTTCCTCTTATTTCCTCTTATTTCCTCTTATTTCCTCTTATTTCCTCTTATTTCCTCTTATTTCCTCTTATTTCCTCTTATTTCCTCTTATTTCCTCTTATTTCCTCTTATTTCCTCTTATTTCCTCTTATTTCCTCTTATTTCCTCTTATTTCCTCTTATTTCCTCTTATTTCCTCTTATTTCCTCTTATTTCCTCTTATTTCCTCTTATTTCCTCTTATTTCCTCTTATTTCCTCTTATTTCCTCTTATTTCCTCTTATTTCCTCTTATTTCCTCTTATTTCCTCTTATTTCCTCTTATTTCCTCTTATTTCCTCTTATTTCCTCTTATTTCCTCTTATTTCCTCTTATTTCCTCTTATTTCCTCTTATTTCCTCTTATTTCCTCTTATTTCCTCTTACCCTCCATAGCCCCCTTCCCTTCCCCCTCTCTTACTCTTTGTTCTTTTTTCTTCTCGAATCGGTTATATAGGCGGTGGTTTCTTTATTTTTCATTCCACAAAAGCAAAACGCTCAACAATGGGTGGGGATCCTAAATTGGGCAAAAAACCAGTCCGCCCGTCTAGTTTGGCGAGGTCGGTGAGACGCATTTCTGAACCCTCGCGAGTTCTTATACTCTCGAAACTATATATATTGCCGGTTATCCTCCCGGAAAAGGTGTTTTTTTTTTCTTCTTATTCTCCAATTTTTCTCGTTTTTCGACATTCTCTAATTAATAGTAATTGAACATTTTTAAATGTAATTACGTATTTTTAATTCAAAACAAAGTTTATGTTTATTCGTGCAAGAATTTTTGTCGGAAACTGGAAAAGTCAATGGGGAAAATGCGAAAATTGAGAAAATCACTTTTTCGACGATTTTCAACGGAATTTCGAGTTTGTCAAAGAAACGCCTACCGAATTAGTAATCAGCGAGTCAAAATACATCGATATAGCGTCTTGAGAGAAAATTAAAAAATTCAAAATTTTTTTGCCTCCCGGCCAAACAGAAGTGGCTCCACTAAAATCGCTGTAACGTCGCTTCCCGATGAACTTGGAACCCCACTCTGTGCTCATTTTTTTCGTAACCGTTCAACCTTTAGAATTAATTTATCAATGGACCGAACAATTTTTTTTCTTCATTGAGTACATTTTGGCGCGAATGT
This sequence comes from Oxytorus armatus, assembly GCA_958009045.1. Taxonomy (NCBI): domain Eukaryota; kingdom Metazoa; phylum Arthropoda; class Insecta; order Hymenoptera; family Ichneumonidae; genus Oxytorus; species Oxytorus armatus. The sequence continues at coordinate 17,354,678 of OY253755.1, forward strand.
ACTCACTCGTAACTAGCGATAAGTAAATTCGGTCGCCGGTGAAAAAAAAAAAAAGAAAAGAATCTCGAGTGAATTGATTAGCGAGTGATTTCACTCATTGATAAGTGAATCAATTAAAGAATTTAAAAAAAATAATTTCCTAAAAAATCATTTCCTAAAAAAAAAACATTACTAATTGAATTAATAAGGTGAAGTGAAAAATTCCTGTGCGGTTGGTTCCGTTGATTCACGTTCCATCGCTAATAAACACAAACACACACACACAATTGTATAGCGTTAAAAAATAAGGCAGAGACACGACTCCCAAAGTTCGAGAATTCCGTACGAGTTATCCGGCCTAAAAGGCCCTTTCAAACGCGGAATTCAGGGACCCAAGCAAAAAAAACAAAAGCAGTTTGTTCCTCAAGTCCTCGAGTAGCTCGGACGGCTCTCTTTTCGTTCCTCACGCTAACGGAACGTGTAACTATACACGGTGTCCCAAAACTAGCGCGTCAGAGTGACTCGGGGTTTAGATTGGCTCCGGACCTATAAAAAAAAACAAATATGACTTCGGTAAAAGTCTAATGGTTTTCGAGAAAAATCGTCTCGTTTTGATTTTTCGGAAAATCGATATCAAGTACTTGTTATTCGGTTACCACTGCTATGAATAGCTTTGGGTTTTGACAAGAGGCGCCAAAGCGGACGAAGTAGGTACCTAAGGCGCTGAGCAAACTGGTTCTAAGAGAGAAAACAATTAGTACCTTTGTGGGAGTAAGGAAAAGAAAAATATTTAATGATTCATTTAATTTTTACAACGTGTGTTAAAATTGTCTAATCCTAATACACAAACGGCACATATCTTAGGAACAAAATATGAATAAACCCAAAGTAGATAGATAAATTTATTCCAATATATGGCGGCCAACGACTTTTACAAACTTCGAACATTCGTTATATCCTCGTTACATCTATTTGTTACCTTTCACTTAATTAACTAACGTGTCTTAATCTGGACTGAAAATGAACTTAAATTTAACTTGTACTTACCTCCCTTCTTATGAACGAACCCAAAGTAATTCATAGCAATGGTGACGGAATAACAAGTACTAGGTAGTGATTTTTCGAAAAATCAAAAACGACGGTTTTTCTCGAGAACCATTAGACTTTTACCGAGGTCATATTTTGTTTATTTTGATAGATCCGAAGCCAATCTAACCTCCGTGTCATTCTGACGTGCTACTTTTGGGACATCCTGTATATATGTAACTCGGAGGGACCGTGCATACGTTAACACAGTTTTTACCTCTTATTTGTGTTTTTTTTCTTTCTTTTCTACACACATAAAGTATAATGAAATAATATACCTGCCCGATAGAGTTGCCTGTACACGTGTATAACGTGTGGTATCGCGACAAAGTATACACGGTTGATCGAAACGTTGCGTAAGGGCTAGAGGTTTCGAGGGACGAACAAAAAAAAAACTAGAAATAGAAATAGAAGAGTGGAATTAATTGTTAATATTTTTTTTTATCGGCGATTATTGATAATTAATTATTGATTTGCGAATTTATCAAATAATTGACAATTGACCGATGATCAATCGATACATTAATTCTCAATTAATCGATAACTCATTTGGATCATTCAAATAGAAAAAAAAATTTCGACGTAATTCCAAATCAACATCTGACATCTATTTTTTATTTTAGTGTTATGCCATTTTTTAAGATTATTTCTCAATCGAATGAATTATCGAAATTAATCAAAGATAAAACGTGATCCCTCGCATAATCGTCATTTTCGCGTTGAATACTCTCTCTTTCTTTCGCCACGTTCAGTGATTCGCCGGTCTCGTTAGTTAAGATATGCTCGATGAATGGGAAAAAAAAAATGTTTCCCTTTCCCGGATCGTTCAACGAGAGATCGTGCTAATTAACTTAAAAAATAGCTCATCAGTATATTATTATTCGTCCCCTCTGTGTCATCCCTCGGCAATACGGTGACTCACAATTTTATACAATTTTCTAGCTCACAGTTCGACCGAGAGAGAGAGAGAGAAACGTCTCTCTTATTGTAATATTAAATCCCAGGAGCGTATTTTTAACGTTATAACAAAACAAAAGCAGATAAAAGAATGATTTTTTCTTACTATAAATATTTTTATTTTGAAATAAAGAAAATTCAAAATATAATAAAATCTTAAACCCTGTCCACCGTTTAATGCCAAATTCGACAAAAAATCGTCCTTCAATGATAATCCATTCACAAGAGAAAAATTAACCCAAGTAAACTTTAGAAAATTAAATTGATCTCAAAGATTTTTTTCCTGAAAAATTAAAAAATTTTGTAAAATCTCCGATCGAGTCTCGCCATATTCCATAACAAACATCCTCCGTCCCCGAACCTTCTACGTTAAAAGTTTCAACTCGATATCGAAAAATTTACGGGAGTCGCAGCGATTATAGAGATTTTTCGAAAATTTCAAAATGGCGCGTCAAATGTTTGAGCCTCGAGTAATACCAACGAAAATTTCGGCAAACAACGGAGGTTCGATGCTCCAAATCGGTAAAAATTTTCGAAGAAATCGGTCAAGCAGTTCGCGAGATACAACGAATTGAATATTTCGAGGCTGTCGCATACGCACGGCCATTCTATTTGACACGTTTTAACGACATTTTCAATTCAAACGATATTAACAATTGAAAACAAAAATGTTAACGCTTGTAAGGAAATAGAAGTTAAAAAAGAAACAAACACGAAACTTTGGTTAAGGGCACCACGTATTAATGCGTTCGCTCCTGGATTCAGGAGTGTGAGAGCGTGTCCGGGGAGCGAGAGAGAGAGAGAGAGAGAGAGACTCTCTCCCCCCTCGACCCGTTTCATTCCGAACCCGTCTCGCGTGTGCATCGGGGGGCCCACCACCAAAGAGAGAAGAAACTGCTGCTGCTGTTGCTGCTGCTGCTGCTATGCCGCTGCTGCTGCTGCTGCTTGCTCGCTGCTGCTGTACGCTTGCGGTAAGCATTCCATTCATGTTTCGGGACTCGCGACTAAGCACCCAGTGTGCGACCGCCGCTCGAACGACCAACACACCAAAGAGGACGACGGCTCGAACCGTTGAACGAGGACTTTTAAGCGTGGCCTCTCGTACATTATCATATTTCGTCACGTTATCAAAGATAAACAAATAAAATAACAGATCGTGAACGTTAAAAAAAATTTCATCAACATAATATTTATATTTTCTTTCCCCGATGAACCCCCCGTAACGAATATACATTTCGCACGCACATATAGTCGCCGTGCTATGCAACTTCCGGTTAAAAAATAAAAACAAAAGAATCGGAAACGCTCGATCGTCGTAATTATATTGTTTTTTTTGGTTCGATCCTCGTACATTTTCTACATACGTGGATTATCCACTTCCGGTTTATGATAAATTCGCGAAGAAACGAAAAGATATTGTAAACGGTTTAATTGGTTTTTTCTTCTTTTTTCAAACCGGATAGTGCATTGAGAAAAAGAAAAATATGTTTAGTCGTCGCGCGAGAGGGGGCACGAGTGAACCCGTGTGAACGTACTCTCTCTCTCTGGCGCTGTGTCTGACGACCAAAGGGGGAACCCCCGTTGACGCGCGGTGACTTCGGGACACCCGCTCCGTATTTTTTTTCTACATATACGCGTAGATATAGTATATGTAAAACGTATATTTTGGTGTTGTACGAGACGCGAGTACCGGAGGAGCTTCCGGTCGCTGCCGAGGACTCCTGGGACGCCGCTACCTTGTCGGTGAGTTAATCATACATCGTTTTTGTTATTGTTCTTCCGTTTTGTTTAGCGAGTCATTTTTCTTACGGTCGAAGTAACGATAAATTGTACGGCGTTTGTTACCGGTGCGTCCGAGCAGGTGTCGTTCTTTCCTCTTTTTTTTTTTTTTTTGCATTAATACAAAATAGAAGGGGACGTAACGGTTTGGGAACGAATGAAAATGACAGGTGCATTCGCGCTGAACAGTCGCCGTACGTATTTTATTTCCGAAAACAAACAGCTGGGTCGAATTTTAAATGCTCATCATTTACATGCAAAAATAATAATAAAGAAATTTATATTTTATTGGAATTTCATGTTTAACTTTTCTTTTTTTTTTTTTTTTTTTTTTTTTTTGAGAAATCTAAATATGGCCCCGGTGAGGGTAATGAGAGTCAGGGGATTTTTACTTTTTATCTGTTGAGCGGCGGGGATGGGGGCAACGAGGGTCCGCATTATTTGAACATCCTTTCGATTATCAAGCGGGGTAATGACAGTCAGAGATCTTTTAACTTGACACATTTATCGATGGGGCAATGGGGGTCAAAGTGTTTTCTTACCCTTTTGAAACATTAACGCGGGGTAACGAGGGTCAAGATTCTATTGACTTTTCCTTCAAATATGTAATTTAATTTTGACTGGATAGGGATACACAAATTTAATACGAAATCAAGACGCGTGTAACGTTTCACGTGGCAGTCGCCGTGTATTATACGTACGGTAATAACGTGAGAGTTTTTTTCACAATACAATGAGCGACGTTAGGACGAGAGGGGAATATATTCTTGTACCATTTGAATTGAAACGTGACGAGATGACGCGGGCGGTGAATAAAACGTGCCAAGGAGCGTTATGTCCGTCTTTGTGTGTGCGTTTGTGACGCGATCGACACGACGACGCGAAACATATTGTAATCACAGCTTCGTGAAATGCTTATAGTAAAAACGGTTTTCAAAATCGACGTTTTAGAAAACAAGATTTTTTAAGTCAAGCTTTTCAAAATAATGACTTTTCAATATCAAGATATTCTAAATGGAGATTTTTTAAATAAAGTTTTTTTAAATCGAGACTTTTTAAAGCAGCATTTTTAAAATCAAGATTTTTTTAATCGACATTATTTAAAGCAAGATTTTTTCATTCAAGATTTTTTGAATCAACATTTTTTAAATAAAAATGTTTGAAATCAATATTTTTTAAATCAACGTTTTCAAACTCAAGATTTTTAGAATTAAAATGTTTTGAATCACGATTTTTTAAATCGAGATTATTTAAAGCAAGATTTTTTTAATCAACATTTTTTAAATCAACATTTTTTAAATCAACGTTTTTCAAACTCAAGATTTTGAAAATGAATTTTCGAGAAAGAAAATTTGTCGACGATCGAGTTTTTCGTAAATCGATGTTTGAAATAACCATGATGTTCAATATTTAAGTCCTCAAAGTGGAGATTAACAAAATGATGTTTTAATAATCGCACAATTTCCGAAAAGGAGGTTGAAAAATTTAAGTTCACGGAATCGGGGTTTTCCGTTTACTTATAACATCCATTTAGCATACGTATTATATATATATATAACGAGAGTCACGGTGAGCAAGAGAGATAGAGAGATAGAGAGTGAGAGAGGTAGCTAGTGCACGCTTTGGAATTCCGAGGGTTTGAGTTATCGTCGGATCCTTTTTCGAGAGTATTTTTTCCCACGCGTCACACGGATGACTGTACGAGAGAGAAAGAGAGAAAGGGAGAAAAGATGCCGCGGGTCCGTGGACCTCTACACTATGGATATATTCGCCGCGCCCTGGCTGACCGACCGGTCTATATGGCTCTCCTTCCAGGAAGGTGGTGTCGAGATAACTACGAGGAAACGTTTCTGTCCGTGTATTTGTTTCGGCACGGTTTACCTAAACTTCCCTCTCGTCTCTCGTTCTTGAAAGCCTCCGGTTCCCTCACCTAGGCCCGTCGAAACTACGAGAAAAAAGAAACGAAAAACAAAAAGAAACGCAAGAGAAAAATCGAGGCATCACAAAACGGACATATATTGACGTGGAAAATTTCACGATTTGTTTTCATTTTTTTTGCTTTTCGAATTTCCAATTTACCGCTATACAAGTTGACCGTTCTATAAACCTCCCCCTCATTCTTATCGCTACCGGAAGTTGATAAAACCACTTCATCAAAGGCCTGAAAAGGATTTATTTATTTTCTCTCATTCTCTTCTCTCAAATCCACACGGTGGACTGGGGTGTCGAAACCGGATTTTACATCGGGCAGTTGCAGCACACACGCACACGTATACATACGTCGTGCATCTTTGGTAAATGTGTAATCTATATCTGGTACACAGAAAATGACATAATATATAATACACATATATTATTTCGATAAAAAAAGAAAAAGCAAAAAAAAAAACGAGAACGTTCAACGATATGCCGATTAAACTTTGACCCATCCCCGACTTTCCCATCGGCTATTTTATTTTATTTTATTTTATTTTTCGGAAGTTTTGGGTCACGAATGCTCGTAAGAAGAAGAAGAAAAAAACATCTAAGACGTTCACACAATTTATTCAAACGCTTCAAAGTAGCATTTCCCCCACCTCTCACTCGCCCCCCGTCCCCTTGGGACCCATTCGGCGTTTATCGCATTCCTAAACGAAGAGACGCTTCACTCGAGCTATTTTATATCTATCACGGGGGAAAAGAAAAAAAAAAGCCTCTTTTTTTTCTCTCGTTTCATTCTCGATTCATTCAACTTCGATAAAAGACTGGAAAAAAAATAGGCACATGATAAATATTTGCATGTGTGTACGTGGGTGGGATTTTGGCTTATCATTCATATCGATGGCGTCGAGGGAGAAAAAACGAGAAAAAAAAACAACGACGTGAAAAAGTTTGTCTATGTACACACACGAGCTATTCAAACATATTGAAACGGTTGCATTTCCAGTTGGAATGCGTTTAACAATCGTATCGTGCGTGGGAGTTTTTTTTATCTTTTTTTATCTTTTTTTATCTCTCTCTTTTTTTTTTTTTTTTTTTTTTTTTTTTTTTTTTTTTTTTTTTTTTAACGATAATAATAACGCGCCGTAACGAGATAAACGTTATCGGTGGTTATGCGAATAATAATAATGATGAATTTTTTTTTTTTATCACCATTTCTTCAATATTTAATGAACGATCGATAAGTCGGAATAATTATTCTTAATTGGTCGAAAAAAAAAAAAAAAAAAAAAAAAAAAAAAAAAAAAACAAGCAATTTGTATTTTTTATTTTTTTTTCATTGAATTATATATTCTTCTCGTAACAGAAGAATCTTTAATAAATGAATAATAATAATGATACCGATGTTTGAAAAAAAAAAAAAAAATTAACTTAATAAAAATGTAGCTCTGGGTTACACGAGAGACGCTGAATTGAGGAAGGAATTATCTCCGAAAGGAAAACCATAATTACTCGAACAGTGATATAGTTTTTTTTTTTTTCATATTATTACAATTATGAATTCATCTTAATTTTTTTTTTGATACTCACATTTTCGAAATAATTTTTCGTTCATTAATCGCGCGAGGAAGATTTATTTTAGTTTAAAAAAAAAGCAGATCCAATTTTTTTTCACTTTACACGTCGTAAAATCGAATAATTTTTTTTTTTTTAATCGCATTCTCGCTTCCGGAAGTGGTAGTAGCTTAGTAGAATATTTAACAGTGAATAACAATGGGGCCAAAGACCTTTAATTTTTTTTTTTTTTCTACATACCGGAGCTATGTGAGATCGCAAGATGTTTCGTCGGTTTAACTGGGGGAGGGCGCCACTTTTCCATTCCCCACGACGGTAAGAAGGGGTGGGGGGCAGGTGTTGACGCAGATGTTCCGGGCCCTTTCGTGTCTGGGTCCTCGCTCTCTTTCTCTCTCTCCCCTCCTCTCTCTTGAAAATGCCTGCATTTGTCGTTGTCGCGTAAGGTACAAAAATTACTTTCGGTTAATTTTTGTTTTTTGTTGGAAAATAAAAAATCGTATCTCAGCGAAACAAAGGAATATTTTGTTGCTTTTAATTGAACTTTTTGACCCTTCGACGAAAACTCGGTTTGACTTTTATCAGATCGTAATAACCGATCAATTTCTTATAATTTGTTCGATTAAAAATGGTCTTGAAACGTGTCGAAAGGGAAAAAGAACACCGAAATTTCAAACGGCTATAACTCCGTTTCTGTTTGTTCGATTTCTGTCGATAGGGGGTGTTTTCGATACGCCGCGAATGGACTTGGAGAATGCCATCTGTTCAATCTCGCTAGCTCAATTATTTGTAGCCGTGCAAGCCATTTGAAAAACGACGAGGAACGATAGAGGAGAAAAAAATGGCCTGTATTGATATTTCGATTTTGAAAATCTGTGAAAAATTGAAAAAAAAAGTCGTAACTCGACGAGCGTCATTTTGAAGATTGACGAATTACAAATAGAACGGGCACATATCGAAACGTTTAAGGGCTCACATACCGCTGCGCGCGCTGAAAAACGACTAAATTTAAAAAATTATCATAAAAGTTATCATAAATGGACTACCGATGAAAACCATGGCGCCTCCTTGTCGACATCGTAACTTCATGAAAAATTATCCAATCTGCAAAAATATTAAAAGAATCTAGTAAAATAATGTAGTAGTACTAGTCCGACGGAGGAAATTTATTTTATTTTTTCAAAAATAAAGAAATTACAGTATTTCAAACTTTAGTATGCAATTGAAATAAATTAAAAAATTAGTGTTTAATAATTTATAAAAAATTGTTCAACCCAAAGAATTAAATAAACCTCTCGTCAGATTATAAAGAAAATAATTATCAAGATTTAAAAGAAAAAAGTTAAAAAATATAAAAAATTGACTGTCCTCGTGCTTACGATGAAAACATAATTTTGAGAAGAATGCGTTTAAAGTTTCTGGTAGATTACCGTTCCAACCCGATGTCCGGTCACATTTATTGCCTATAATTTTGTAACGGAGTGGAATTTTCTTAAATGTTTTTGTTTTTGAAAAATTCTTGAAGGTATATAGAATAAAAATGTGTAAAAAAAAAAGAAAAACGATTTTTTTGAAAATTTCAGGTGTATGTGAGCCCTTGAAAAATGAGAAAAAATCAATTTTTTATATTCCTTCAGAATCCGATATCCGATGTTCTTGTCCCTCGTGACGAATCACTTGATAGGCCATTTTTGTGTGAATTGAAAAAAATAAATGTCCATAAAATCTTAAAATCTTAAAATCTTAAAATCTTAAAATCTTAAAATCTTAAAATCTTAAAAATAAAAAATGAGAAATTGGCTATTTTTAAAAATTCCTTCGTGACTTTTGCATCGATAAATATCGTGACGAGAGAGCGTGGAATTAAATACTCGACACAATCAGCATATTTATCGTACCTGCTATTCTCGAGCATCAATAATAATAATAACAATAATAATAATCGTAAATAATGATTCACGATAGAATTCCGAACATCAAGTGATATTTGTCAGTCGACATTGTTAACCGTTCGTTGACGGTTCATTGTCACGAAATATCGCTGTACATAATCAATCGTTTACGCGCTCGTCTCGTAACAACAATTTTCGCGTCTCTTTAAAATTTAATCGTTGGAACTTTCTATGTAATAATCGAGGAATTCGTTTTTCATTATAAAATTCGTGTTAAAACATTTTTAAATAAATTAAATGAAAATAAATAAAATAAATTTCGACATGAATCGAATTTTCAGTACAATGGTAAACGCGTTACGCAATTGACCGCGATTAATAATTAAAATAAATGAAATAAATTACGAAAAAAGAATGTTATTTTTCTCGAGAAAGAAAAATATATATATTGACCCAATAACAAAGTACTTGGAGTACAAGATATCGAGATGAACCTTGAGAGGAAAGAATAATGAAGAAAAAAAATAAAAATTACTCTTAAAAATAAATATTTGAGAATAAAATTGTTCGAATTTAATAAGCAATAATAACAATAATTTTTCATATTATCATTTGTATTTTTAAGATTAAATTTCACGATGTCGTGATGGCGGAAAGACGGCCTCTTCCGGTCTCGGAGCTCGAATCTCAATCGACCTCGTCGCCCGAAGCGAAGAGGTCGAAAATCGACGAGACATTGACGAGCGTCGAGGAGTCAGCGTCGGGCGAAAAAATCGAGGAATTAACGAGCCTCGAGACAACGGAAAGATTATTGAGTTCCTCGTCCTCGAGCGAGGAGGGTCCGCGGGAAAAAATTGTTCCGGACGTACCGGTGGCCGGTAAGTCGAGCGAGGTACGCGCGAGCACGTCGAAAATTTCTGACGAGCGTGAAACGGATCTCGACAGATCGGCGAAACACCTTACTCGTCGTATAATGGGACGTGAGAGCGAGACGATGGGCGAGAGTGGCGGCGAGAGTTCGTTGATCGGCGAGCACGCTCATTACGAGGAAATTTCGTTGATCGGCGACGGTGCTTACGGAACCGTGTACAAAGCGAAAGATTTGACGAGCGGTCAGGTTGTTGCGTTGAAAAAAGTACGAGTACCATTGACCGAGGACGGCCTACCAACTTCGACTCTACGCGAGATCGCCGGTCTCAAACAACTCGAGAGATTCGAACATCCTCATATCGTAAGTGTACTATTTTTAATAATAAAACAAAAAAAACTCTCAAGTTTTTTTTTTTTTTTTTTTTTTTCTTTTTTTTTTCTTTTTTTTTTTTTTTTTTTTTTTTTTTTTTTTTTTTTTTTTTCTTCTTACAACTGTACTTGAATAGATGAATGTTGACTTGGCTCGCTAGAAATTTACGGTAATTCATAAAAATTTAAATTGACGAAAACTTAACGGATGGTTCGACAATTAACGGGAATTAATCTGCATTTACTTGAAATAACGAATATTCACTTGAAAGTTTGCTTGAATTATTCGAAATTGACTTGCCTCAATGAAAATTTACTTGAGTCAATGAAAAAATTGCGTCAACGAGTCAAAATGTACTTGAATTAACAAATTGTAACTCGATTAAATCAAAGTTTCCTTGAATTCATTGAAATTGAATTTGCTCAATAAAAATTTACTCGAGTCAATGAAAAATTGTATCAACGAGTGAAAATGTACTTGTATTAACAAATTTCAACTTGATTGATTCAAAGTTGACTTGAGTCAATGAAAAATTACGTCAACGAGTGAAAATGTGCTTGAATTGAGAAATTGTAATTTGAATGACTCAATGCTCACTCGAACGAATGGAAATTTACTTGCCTCAATAGAAAATGTACTCGAATCAGCAAAGAATAACTCGAATTAATCGAACGAGTGACAAACGTCCTGTAATAAATTTGCCATTTATTTTTTTCAAAATACCTCAGGTCAGACTTCTGGACGTTTGTCAGGGAAATTATCTTCAATTGCCCGCTCAGGAAGGGGTAACGGAGAGGATAGATCGTGGACTGACACTTTGGTTGGTGTTCGAGCACGTCGAGCGCGATCTCTCGTCCTACATAGCTTCGTGCTCGCAATCACACGTATCCGCCCAGTTGGTACGACAAATGTCCAAAGAAATTCTTCTCGGTGTTGATTTTCTTCACAGTCACAGAATCGTACACAGGGATCTAAAGCCCCAGAATCTTTTGGTGACGCGCGAGGGAAGAATTAAAATTGCTGATTTTGGTCTCGCTAAGACTTACGACTTTGAGATGCGTTTGACATCAGTGGTAAGAACGATCTAGAGTGCGATATGACTAATTTTCAATTATACACATACCAATATATTTTTTGTGATGGAAAAATATTTTTCTTTTCGCGCAGGTCGTGACATTGTGGTACAGAGCACCGGAAGTCCTGTTGGGATGCCCGTACGCAACGCCCGTTGATCTCTGGTCGGTTGGTTGTATTTTGGCGGAGATCAACAGGCTGCAGCCTCTTTTTCCCGGTACAAGCGAGGGCGATCAACTCGACAGAATTTTTCAGTGAGTACAAAATTTGTTACGTTACCGTTGAAAAAATAAATAATTTCACCACTCGACGGACCGGTCATCGGCGCTCAAAAAGTCCAAATTCACGATCATTCGCACTCGACAAGTTTAGCCACTCGGACACTAACTGGCACTCGAAAAATTCAATGTCACTCAGCTACTCGCGAGAATTTAAAAAAGTCCGAGTCGCTGAAATACACTCGCGAGCATTTCCGATGTTTGAGCACTCAATGTCACTGTCGGGCACTCAACGATATTGATTAACACTCGGAACACTCAAAAAGTAGACAGGCACTCGCAGTGGTGGCCACTCGAACATTTTCAATAACATCGAAAAAGTTGAAAGGCCCACAGAGAAACTCATTAGCACTCAACATGTTGAAAGGCACTCGTAGACCCTTGGTGGTACTTGAAAAAACGACGTTAGAAGATAAAAACGCGTGCACTGAAAAAATGTTCAAGACACTAGCGAGCCACCCCTAAAAAGGTTAATGGCCCTCGGAAACGCTCATAATCGCCTTAGTTATAATTGACTAAAACGTAAGACCACGTTCTGATGAGGTTTTTTTTTTTTTTTTTCATTACTCAGAGTAATAGGAACACCGAGCCAAGAAGATTGGCCGGAAAATGTGTCTCTCAGCTGGACCGCATTTCCTCAAAGACGACCAAAGCCACTGAGAAGCCTCGTTTCCTCGCTCGACGATAAGGGCCTAGACCTTATAAAAAATTTGCTAACGTTCGATCCTCACATTCGTCTATCCGCGGCTCAAGCACTCACGCATCAGTACTTTGCCAATATGGAATCTTGATAATGAAATTTAATTTAATGTTTTGTGCGCGCCCGTGTGTGTCTGAGTTTTTTTTTCGTTGGCGTACGGTAATTATCATTTTTGTTTTTCGTTCGATCGCGAAAGCTCGTCTTTCAGCCGCCCGTTACCTCCTCAAGTTGTATTCCGCATGGAATACTTAAAAATCTTAATTTTTGCACTTTTACACATCGTCCATGACCAAAACGCCGAAAGAGGCCTTAAAACGTGTTTCTTTGGTTTCTTTGTTTGTTTTCTTTGTTTGTTTTCTTTGTTTGTTCTCTTTGTCGTCTCGATCTCGGGACCTCGGTGTTGCGAATGATAAATCCGTTAAAATCCTTCCCCGTCGCTGTACAGGATCAAAATGATTTTTTTTGACGAAAAAAAGAAGGAAGAAAAAATAAAATAATATTATCGCGCGTATCGCGTTTATTTTAGAACGAGTATTGCCGCTAACTCGATTTAATTATATCGTTAAGTGCAAAATAATGCAATTAATCGTTTAAGTGAATGTTCGTTAATTGTCAGTTGTGCTCAACGTTAAAGAACGACCAGCTTAGTGTCTAGGAGAGTGTGCGACGGGCGTTCTTAAAAAACTGTTTTCTTTTTTTTTATTTACTTTTTTTTATTAATTATTCGGCGTCAAGACGCTCTGCCGCAACTCTTGATATCGTCCGACTTCAATGTCACAATTATAACGAGAGTGGCCGAGAAGAAGAAAAAAACAAAAAAGATTCTTTACGAGCTCTTTCCGCGGTACTCGACGAGGTATATAACACGGAATTTCGAATTATTACACTCTCGTTAGGATTAGTGTAGTCAAATTATATGAAAGTTAGTATTATATTTTTCGTACGTGTATTTTTTGTTTTTTTTTTTTTCTTCATTTCTCGTAAGACTGGGGTCATTACGACCCGTTTAGGACTACCGGTATGATTCATAATCGTCCGCGTAAAAACCAGATATAACACTGCCATTGTATACGTAAAGGTAATTGAAAAATTATCGCGAAAGCGTTAAGTTATATTATAGATGATAACATATATATATATATATATATTTTTTTTTTTTGTATTTCATGTAACATAGGTATTTCAAAATTCGTGTATGAAAAAAAAAACTCATACCTAATCGTAAAGTTATTTATAAGAGACAAAAAAAACAATAGAAGTCTGTATTAAAGATAGTATATTGAAAATCATATAGAGATTGATATTGAGACTGTAAACTATGAAATAAAAATTTTTATAGTTTTGTAAGCCCGTATCAGCCCGGGCTTGTGTGGTTCTGGCATCCACCGTAACTCACTCGTTGCCACCTGTATTTCCAATCCCGCAATTTTTCTTTTTTCTTCCGTTCAATTCACATTCCATAGCCGACAAAACCGTCGGCCATGAATTTTCGTAAAGTTGGAATAAAAATCTTGCTTCAGTATCGTCAAGTATCGTGGGCTCACGCGTTGGTTGCAAAATCGCGCGAGCAAGAAATAATTTCAAATTTCCCGCTCCGGCTCCGATTCTGTCGTTTTTCGAGATGGCCGCGGTTCTTTACCCCCGTAATGAATTGAATTGAATTGAATTGAATTGAATTGAATTGAAAAAAAAAAAAAAAAAAAAAAAAAAAAAAAAAAAAAAAAAAAAAACTATAAATTGTTAGTGATTTGAAACACGTCGGCACGGCGCATCGTACGATAATTCACCGAGACTGAATGTCGTAAGAAAATGAGACTTTTCAGTTTCGCGTCAAAATTACGAAAATGCTACATCGCGGTTAACCGTAGCGTCGCGAGTGGCGCTCCGCGGACGAAAAAAATGGCGACCGAGGTGGATAAGGCGCGGTCGGCTGCTCCCGGCGAGGATACGATCTTCGGTAAAATACTGAGAAAGGAAATTCCCTGCAAGTTCATCCACGAGGATGACAAGGTAAGAGATTCGGAGATTATTAATTATCCGTTTTTCTGTATTTTTACATAATAAATTGACAATGTTATTCGCGAGTATACCGGCTCGGTCGTTTTCACCGCCACGACAGTGAGCATTCCTTTCACGCTTATTGATTCATAAATACACATTTAATTCGGACGTTGCGAAAAGTGAAAATGAAACGACGCATCTGTCGCAGTTTTGTGAGATGATTAAAAAAACGTTCGTCATTTCTCTCGCATAACTTCTCGCGATCGGTCTTTGTTTATACCGGATAATAATCGAGACAACAGTGATGTAACGATGATTCGAGGGGCCTCGTACCAAAATAACGATTTCATTAATTATTATCGAATTGTTTTGTCAGTGCGTGGCCTTTCACGACGTCAATCCACAAGCGCCAACGCACTTTTTAGTGATTCCACGAAGGACAATATCGCAACTCTCGAAATCCGAAGAATCGGACGCTCCGCTGCTCGGACATCTCGTGTACGTTGCGCAAAAGATAGCGAAGAAGGAGGGACTCGAAAAGGGCTTTCGTTTGGTAGTTAACGACGGTCAGGAAGGTGCGCAATCGGTCTATCACCTGCACCTCCATGTTCTCGGCGGCAGACAGATGGAATGGCCACCCGGTTGAACACCCTTTATCAAGGGCAATATTATTAATTTCGATAACCGAAGGTGTATTACGCCAACTTTGAAATGAATTCCGAAAAATTTACAAAAATATATGTTTATCGTGAATAGAATTTTTTTGTTTTAGTTTTTTCAATTTGCTCGACTCGTCGGTTACTTCTCCCTTCCGTACACCTGATACTCAAAGCGAACGCCCTTTTCTTCCTGTATTCCCTTGGGAACTTCCGGATCCTCTACGCGGATCAAATAATTCGGTATCGTTGGGAAAAACGTGTCACACGCGAAACTTTTCATTACCCTCGTGAGATAGAGCCGATGGAAATTTGGAGATTCTATCGCTTCCTAGAAGGAGATTATTTTTATATATTTTTTTATTCGGAATTATGATGGATATATTCGATAATATCGAAAAACTTGTTCGCGTCGATAAGATATATCGATTAAATAGAAATCGAGTTTCGTTTCGGTCGGGATGTTAAAATATCCGATGGATATTCCGCTTCGAACCTTGTAAACGGAGCTCCCGCCAATAATCCAGATTTTCTCTACGCGATCTTTCATCTCCGGCGAGTTCGTAATAGCGTCCAAAGCCGCGGGAATGCTCTCGCAGACGACAGCCTCGTCACCGAGGTCCCTTGGAAATGCAAAAAAAAATATATAGACAAATATTCGCTGATAAGTGATAACATATACGGGGAAAATAATTACAACGATTGCCGGGTGAGCACCATGTTTATTCGGCCCTGCAAGGGACGAAATTTCGCTGGTACGCATTCCCACGTTCGTCTACCCATCAGAACAACGTTTTTCTTGTTTTCGTCTTTGGTTCTCGTTGTCATGTCTGTAAAGTATGCCATCTCGCTCCTGTACAAGCACAAGAGATAAACAAACATGACGATAAATCAGCGTGATGAATTTTCAAGGTCTCTTACTTTAGTCGCCATGGCAAATTTCCATTTATCCCAATTCCCATGTCCTCGGAAGCGGCGGCGATCAAATTCAGTTTTAATTGCATGTTATTTTTTTTAAAATAAAACTTTGAATACTTTTCAATTGACAATTGTGAAAACGGTTTAGAAACGCTTGTGAAATTTTGGCGCAGCACGCGTGGCACTTGTGCAAAAATAATACTTGTATCTGGCGAATAATCATCGGGACGCGTTTATTGTACTTTTATCACTGAAGATGGCGCTGGCTAACGTTGATACACGTTCCTTCTCCCAGATGGCACTACTCGGCATATTCCTACTTACGTACGTTACTCGAAATTTGAAAAATAACTAGATGCGAAATTGATCGTCGGTTTTCTTTTATTTTACAAAATTATATACGCGTCATCGTAATTGTAACCAAAAAATACATCTCAAATCCGTATGCTCTTGCTCAAGAGATTAATATTTTTGAACGCATAGATAGTATGTTTGTCAAAAAGCCTTGGAACATCGAGGAGATTTCCGATCGAAGAAGAGCGAGCGATGGTTACAAAAATTACAAACTACTTACAAAAGGAGATAATTGTTTGGATGATACGCGGAAACGTAAACAGTTTGGTATTAGAAATAAAAGCGAGAGCGACATTAGTGCGGAATATGTCGAGAATAAATTGAAGGAAACCAATGACGATGATATTGCCTCACCGGATGACTCGAATGTCACGATAATTCGAGTTCGAAGAAGATCAGTGGCGCCAAACATGATATTCTTAATTAATTATGCTAATTACTTTTAATTCCACTTATAAATGAGTTTTTATTTGACCATTTGTTATTTTATTTCGTTCGGTGACTACGATCCGATGAAAATTCAAAATGGTCGCTCGAACAAAAACTGGGCCAATTTCCATGAATAATTTGTGTATCCGATCATATCGGAGGCTGCTCATTTCGAATTAAGTGCAATTATCAAAATTCAAGATGGCGGAGATAATAGTTATTAAAAAAAAGAAAAAATCTTCCGATTTGAAAAAAAATGTGTACCCGAGGGTTTTTGAGCTAATAAATAACGAATGAAATCTAAATATTGCGCAATTTAATTGGCGACACCGAACACGGGGGGCTGATCTTGCTTCCAACTACAACTAATAATTCTCTGAATATTTAACACGCTATGGTTATTAATATTATTAAAAAATTTGTAAAACATTTTAAATATTTATTTTTTGAAGGAAAATGTTCTTTTTTAAATAGATAAATTTAGGGATGTTCGGTGACGGTTCTCACTCGATAGATTCACCGTCGATGATAAATCTCGCAACGACGATCGAGCGTCACGGTAAATCGTCGGAAATACGAATAAATAGCGAGCGCGTCTCGTGTCGTTGAGCTCGTGGGACGGCAACGAAATTCCCATTTCAACGGTATCGGACTCGGATATTTTTTCATTGTTTCAAGTTGAACGAAAAACGATGAGAATCGATTGTCCCTCTCGTCATTTGCCGCTCGGAAGTGGTACCGAACAAAGAACAAAGAAGGGACGAGAGAGTCGTCGAGCAAAATAGAAATAATGCTCACGAGAGGTCGTGCGTGCTCGTCGAGACGCGAGCTGAAATAAAGAACGAGGAAATTCTTGAAAAAGTTCTTCACCAAAATGACTTTTTATCGGCAATTAATTTGTCGAATCCGCAAATCATCGAGATCGATAGTCATCCCGTCGACAATGAGATTTCTTGCGTTCGCGAAGAAATCGTGAAAAATCGTGAAAAATCGTGAAAAATCGTGAAAAATCGTGAAAAATCGTGAAAAATCGTGAAAAATCGTGAAAAATCGTGAAAAATGGTGAAATCACGACGAGAACGAAGATAACGAGATCGCGTTTTTCGAGGAGAATGAAAAAAGCTTTTCGACGTTTTGTCAAATGTTGTTGGGTATCCGGGAATGCGAAGAATCGAGTTGTTGTCGTTGTAAAATTCGAACAAACAAATGCTTTATAAAACTCGAAAAGGTTGCATCTTTTTTTTTTGTTCAAAATCCTTAGTAAAATATTTGTTATTGCTATATGTTACGTTATGAATAATAACGTAAATTTGTTGTATTTTGTCGAGATTTGAAAATGCTCAGTTATACTCTATAGTACGCGCGCTAATACTATCGGGAAACTCGTCGCATTGCAGATTCGTTAGCATTTCGGGAGGCACAAATCTGGCAACGTATGCCACGATCTGGCAACACCGAGGCCACAGACCACGTTTCTTCGTCGGGTTTTAGCTTACGCGCCACGAGTGATCGGGCTCTCGTTTAATGTCGAACGAATAATAACAAATCCACCGTGAACTTGAGACGGGAGTGATAAAAAAAAAGAAGAAAATGTTGGTTCTCTTTGAGACTCCAGCGGGATACGCTATTTTCAAGGTAAGCAAACGTTTACGCGTAACCTCATTTTCGCTAGGCGTCTTGGGCGAAAACACGCGCTACACGTTCGATTGTCGCAACGATATTCATTATTTTTGTCGTTGCAGCTGCTCGACGAGAACAAATTGGCCAAGACCGAAAATCTTTATCACGACTTTGAGACACCCGAGGCTGCCGGTAAAATGTGAGTAATAAAAATTATTTTCCCAGTCCGTTAGTTTAATAACCTAAAACGTTGAGGCAATAACGCTGGATTACGTTGCTCACTTTTCAGTCTGAAACTCGAGCATTTCGAGAAATTTGCCGACACGACGGAGGCTCTCGCCGCGACAACAGCCGCCGTCGAAGGAAAACTATGTAAATCCCTGAAAAAGACTCTGAAGAAGCATTGCGCGGAGGTACACGAACGACTGGCGGTCGCGGATGCGAAATTAGGTAACGCGATCAAGGACAAGCTCTCGCTGACGTGCGTCAGCAACGCAAACATTCAAGAGCTCATGAGATGCATAAGAAGTCAAACGGACGGTTTGCTGGCTGGATTTCCCAAGAAGGAGATGACGGCGATGGCTCTCGGACTCGCTCACAGTTTATCTCGTTACAAGCTGAAATTTTCGCC
Source organism: Oxytorus armatus (assembly GCA_958009045.1). Classification (NCBI taxonomy): domain Eukaryota; kingdom Metazoa; phylum Arthropoda; class Insecta; order Hymenoptera; family Ichneumonidae; genus Oxytorus; species Oxytorus armatus. The sequence continues at coordinate 17,373,764 of OY253755.1, forward strand.
GGACAAAATTGACACTATGATCGTACAGGCGGTGTGTCTGCTGGACGATCTCGATAAGGAATTAAACAATTACGTAATGCGCTGCAGAGAATGGTACGGATGGCACTTTCCCGAGCTTGGGAAGCTCATCGCCGATAACGTCGCGTTCGTTAAAACGGTGAAGGTTATCGGTACGCGGGAGAAGTCGAGCGTCTGCGATCTGTCGGATATGCTACCGGAGGATATCGAGGAAAAGGTTAAAGAGGCCGCGGAAATATCGATGGGAACGGAAATATCCGAGGACGATATACTCAACATTCAACATTTGTGCGATCAGGTAATCGAGATATCGCGGTATCGGGCCCACCTCTACGACTATCTCAAAACGAGAATGATGGCCATGGCACCGAATCTTACCGTTCTCGTTGGTGAATTGGTAGGGGCTAGGCTGATATCGCACGCCGGTTCCCTCATTAATCTCGCGAAACATCCGGCATCGACGGTACAGATACTCGGTGCGGAGAAGGCACTCTTTCGAGCTCTCAAGACGAAGAGAGACACCCCCAAGTACGGTCTTATTTATCACGCACAATTGGTCGGTCAAGCGTCGACCAAGAATAAGGGAAAAATGTCGAGAATGTTGGCGGCAAAAGCGTCCCTGGCCACGAGAGTCGATGCTCTCGGTGAGGACGGTAGTTTCGATCTCGGTGCCGAGCACAAGGCCAAACTCGAGTCGCGTTTGAGAATTCTCGAGGACGGTAATCTCCGTAGGATAAGCGGTACCGGAAGAGCCAAGGCCAAATTTGACAAGTATCATTCGAGTAGCGAATACATCGAGTATCCAGCGGCCGCGGATTCGACTTTGCCGAGCGTCGGTGCGAAGAGGCGTCACTCCGAGGATGAGAAGAAACCGTTGATCGAGCAAACGGACACTCTCATCGTCCCGGACGGGAAGCCGAAGAAAAAAATTAAGATCGGCCGCGACGGAGATGAATTTACGGCAATCGTCAAGGAGGAATTGCCTCTCGCCGATACACCCGAGCAAAGTACGAGCAAGAAGAAGAAAAAAAAGACTACGACGATGATAAAAACTGAGCAGCTCGATACGTCGGAGATTAAGGTCGAAGAATCGGAGTTGAGTAAAGACGAGGAAAAGAAAAAAAAAAAGAGGGTCAAGGAAGAGCCAGAAATCGAGGATACATCCGCTATAAAGTCCGAGTACTTGCCCGATCAAGCGTCGTCAAAAGGTTCGTTCCCGCAATTTTTGCTCTCGCAACGATTATTCTTCTTCCGAACGCATGGGCCATTTTTTATTTATTTTCAGAGCATAAGAAGAAGAAGAAGAAGAAGATTAAGGAAGAGGAACCGGCCGAGATGTCGGCAGTTTCCGAGAAGAAGAAGAAAAAGAAAAAATCACTTTCCAACGACTAAACCGAGTAATAATATACCCGCGTGAATTTCATCATCTATATTGTTTTTTTTCCATACAAATTTAGGGTTTAGCTTTTCCGGCAATGTATCTTTCAAGCTCGAAATAATAAAAACAAATGATAATAACGCGCGGCAAGGAAAAAATTACTGTCGTTTGTTGAATTCGCACACGCGAATACATGTCGGTTTTGAAGGAGGTGGTTATAGAAAATATTTGTAACGCGATAGTGCGCTTTTTAAATCTTTTAATATGATAATTATAGTCTTGTCACTTGGCGACATAAACGCAGACTTTGATAGTACATATTTTATGATATATCTATTCATTGCTTTTATAATCATATATCTGTATAGTGTAAAATATGGAATTATTAATATGTCGTTGGAATCATTGCACAACATGATTTCAGATGGAAATTATTATCAATCTGACACTAGAGAATGGAAGCGTCAATGACTTTCTTCATTCTTTCTCTATATAATATTTAGTCTTTCGTAAACGCACACACACACACACACGTTGTTCGCAAAAATAATATATCAAAGTGATTCGTATCACCGTTAATCTCCGCTCGTAGTAGTCGTAAAATCCTAAGTAAATGCGGTATATTTATCGAGTCACGTTTTCCCATCCTATCCGCTGAAAGTACGACGCTCGCACGGATACCGAATATATACCATTCTTTTCCATAGAATAAATGGAAAGAAAGGGACATGATTTTTGTTTGGCGAAACGAAAACCCGGCATTACAAAACCTAAAAGATCTACAAAAGAAACGAATGAATTCTATAATGTTAATAGATCTTTATAGTATATATATATATATATATATATATATATATATATACATATATTATTTTGTTTTGTTTTTCTTTCTCCTTCTTTTAAATATAAATTAGTGAACTCGGTACATAACGTTGGATTTGAATTTGTACAAATGTCTTTCTTTAGATCCATCGATTTTTGTTTCATTACGAATGATATCGTATCACGTAGGTATTACAAACGACAACGGTAATGAACCAAGCGTTTTGTGCCAGGCAATATACATTATCGATACGATACAATAGATTTTTTTTTTTTTTTTTACGAGTCGAACGATTGCAATTTTTAATAACGATAATCGAGAGAGAGAGAGAGAGAGAGAGAGAGAGAAACGGTAGTAATAAGGTAATATTGCACACACATACATACGCACACACACACTAACGCACGGGCCGAGTTATATATTTTATCGAAAATTATATAGCAGCCACATGAATGAAACGAAATGTTATGTATATAAATATATATCTGTTAGAGTTTACCGCGAATCGTTGTGTCGGTTTTACCGAATACTCGTGAAAAGATTTAGTCCAGACTTGTTCTCTTTTTGACTACGCGCTTTGCTGAATACGTTCCAAAATCTGAGAGTTTCATCGCCGGCACCGGTGACGATAGCCTCGCCGTCCGGCGACATGGCCAGGTATAAAACTCTGTAAGAGTGTCCCGTGAGTTTGGCGACTTGAGTCAGACTCGGATATTTCCAAACGAGTATCTGATTTTGGGAATATCCGTGAGTACTGACGAGCTCGGAACTGTGCTTGCTCCAGGCCAGATTGCACACTTGAGATCCGGTGTCGACGCATTGCATCGGTTGTCCGGTGAGGGTGTTCCAGAATCTTATACATCTGTCGGCGGTGCCACCTCCGGACGCGAGTAGACCGTGATGATGCGGCGACCACGCTATCGCCTTTACCGCCGCCAAATGTTCCGTGTACGTTTGCACCGGCGAGAGGGAGTGCAAGTTCCAAACGTAGAGACGATTGTCGTTTCCCCCCGAGGCGAGGTACTGATTGTCCGGGGACCATTTTAAGCCGCAAACCTCTTGTCTGTGAGCTCCCAGGCGTCTCTCGCCCACGACGCACGGCGTCCTGACGTCTCTCTGCAGTATCAGCCTGTCTCGACTTCCGGATGACAAAACTTCGCCGTTCCACGCTAACGCTCCGACTCGCGCGCCGTGTCCCTGTAATTTGCTCACTTGCTTGTTCACCGCGACGTCCCACACTTGAATGTAACCGAGATGAGTTCCGACGGCTACTAAATTTCCTCTCTCGTTCCACGCTACGGAGGTTACGCTGTTACCGTCGCCGGACAGATCGCACAATCTGGTTACTTGACTGGTACACGCCGACCAAAGATATACGCAACTCCCGAGACCGACGCTGAGAACGTTCTGCGACGACCAATCTACCAGATTCAGATAAAAATCATCCTGTAGTTCGGGCGCGTCCAAAACTTTGAAGGGTATTCTTGAGATTTTTCTCGTTGCCTTGCGAGGCGAGCGCAGCAATTTTTGACTCTTTGCGCCGAGAGGCGACAGAGAATAGGGCGAACTCTGATCCAGCAGAGTATCGTGATCTCTGCCGGTAGGTGTGGCGTATTTGAAAAGATTTCTACTTTGTAAAACCGACCATATACCGCGTTCTTCGGATTGTCCCTTCGCATCCTCGATGCTCGCTCCTAAAAGTTCATTTTTCAATAAACTCGAGTACGCTATACCGTCTCGACTGGATTCACCGTTTTCACGTGTTTTCTTGGTAACGAGGCCACTGCCGCCGACGAGGCCTCTCGTCGGTCCTTCACCGACGCCTCCGCCTCTGTTTTCCGATATCATCGAGAACGTTGTTTGCCAATTGCTGCCCGATCTCGTTGGTATAAAACGATCGAAACTGTTGTTGCCCGATTTCGTGGGCGACAGATAGGACGGTGAACATGATGATTGTGTTATTTGTTGTCTCTTGGCACCGCCCTCGTTATTTGGCTTCAACAGTCTCTTTTCGTACTCGTGATTAAACATTTTTTTTTTCTCTCTTTCCTTTTTGCGTTTTTTTTTTGTCGTTGCTTCCGATCGCGAATGAAGAACCTCTCGTAGCGAAGACCGTGTACCAATATCACATAGTTATGCTACACGACTTTGCTGCGATAAATGAATAACTTGTAACTTTGTTCAAAGAGAACCGACGAGTCTACGGTCTCTACTGATTATTTTTCTCGCTTGATTCAGTGACTCTCTGCGGGGTTTCGTCGGTCGGCCATTATTCGACGTCACTTGAGAAAATTTTTAATACGGGGGTCGCGTCGCGTCATTGTACGACGAGGCAACTATAGATTGGTACAATCGGTACTACCGCGCGTGACGCGATTAGTATCGAAAAGAGGGCAGCACTTTACGGTCGTTTTTACGTTCGCGGGTTTCGTACCGACCCGCCGCCGTGTTACAAGACCGTCGAGTATGTACACGGTACCGCGAGTCGACGATTAATTCGAACTATACGACGAACTTTTTCGACGATTTTCAATGAAATTTCGAGTCTTTCAAAGAAATGACTACCGAATTAGTAATCAGCGAGTCAAAAGACATCGATACAGCGTCACCTAAAATGAAAATTAAAAATTCAAAATTTGTTTGGTCAGAATTTTTCCATACATACCCCTTCTCATTTTTTTTCGGCGATTCTCAACCTGCTCTCACGGCTACATTTTTCAGATATCGGGATGATTAAAAAGCAACAAAATTTCAACACGGTCGATCGATATTTTATTCCGGTTATACGAACCGAACGATCAAAGAGAAAAACATTTGAATACGGTCGATCGATATTTTATTCTGCATTAACTAAACTTGGAATATCAATTATTATTATTATTATCTCTCTATATTATGTAATAATATTTCGCGGCCGCCGCCGCGAAAGAGTTGAGGTGGTTATTCCCTTCGCCGGTACGCCGAATGGAATGGCCCGAGGGGGGGTTGGCGCGCGAAGCACCCCTAGTTATTAATATTATTATTTGCCCCCCTGCGCGCTTCGCGAAAATGACCGGTAATGCACCCGTGCATTTGCGGTGATTTTCGGCGGGGTCAGCTTCACGAAACGGGTTCGAGTTGCTCCGTTTGGTGAAGCTGACCGTTTTCCCCTTGTGGTAAAAGACACCGGTCGGCTTCACCAAACGGGGCAACCCCAGCCCGTTTGGCGAAATATTAATATAATATACAGAGATATACACACATTATAAGTTGACTCGTATGCGTTTAATTAATAAATTTTTTATTTCGTTAAATAATAATTACACACGGAATATGGAAAAACAGACAGCGAAAACATTGAACGCACGATCGAAATGTTCGAAGGAATGTTGTTTGTAAAATTATAACGGGTGCGTGTTTGTAACGGAAAAAATTGTTGGACAAATGGGGGACGAGAGGGTACCTTTTTTATTGGCCAGAGGGAAAATAAAAAGAAGGAACATGGCGGGGGAAGAACGACAATTGACGATGAAAAATAAAGCGAGAATAGAATTTCTTATTATTATTGTTATACAGAATCCACAAGTACGGGAGAGCATGACGGGAACGTACACGCGGCCAAAGATACGCGTCCGTGAAAAAAAAAAAAAAATACAAACAGTTACATGTACCATAAAGGATATATAGTTAAAAATAATTTGTTGTAATGGATAATTCTTATTCGTCGAGCAAGGTTTAGTACATACGATTTATTTTCTTTCACCCTTCGTGGTCACAGGTTCTAGAAATAACACGTTGGTCACAGGGGGTCGCAATGACCCCAGCCATGTTTAAACGGATGCCGTGTTGCCAGTATCGTTCCGAACGACTCATAAAGATTCGGGATACTAGTTTGAACCTCTTAGAATGAGAATATCATGGCAAAAAATTTTTATCAAATTTTCAAAATGCCCAAAAAAAATCAGCAAGGCGACAAACCTTTTTTACCAAAAAAAATCATAACTCTGGCAGATTTTAATATTTTTTCATAAAATTTTAGGGTGATACTCTTGAGATATGATAGTTTACAGAAAAAAATAGCTTCATAGTGGGCGTTTCAAAAAAGGTATTTATTTTGATATCCGAAGAGGGTGCATTTCGGAGTGAAATTAAGTACGATAATAATGAAAAATGAGCGATTGATTATAAAAATTAGTTTGACATATGT